>OV049924.1:243759732-243978292 GCA_920104205.1 Eupeodes latifasciatus
AAGCACTACTATTATGCGTCTATAATACTCACACATGTATATGCACAATGAAGTAAATAATGTAATTGGATGCAAAAGTTCTTGAATCTGGATCATTGCCAAAAACTTGAATTGTGGACTAAAATAAATTGGCATTTACCATCAGAGCAAGACTAAGCTTCACAGACTTAAAAAGATGTTTGATACAGCACCAGCGCAGCAATAATAGCCGCGTTTTATTATCACCATGATCTGATCCGGATCTTGAATTTACATGCATTACAACAACAACACAAGATCCTGCTTTGTGTTTGGATCTCAATTTGAGATCCAAAATTTAATTCTTTTTTTCACAACAAGGAGCGCTTTATCATTGTTATATCACATGTAAATGTTGGTATCATTGCAAACAAATTAAATAAAACCTGTATTGCCATATAAACATTTCCATTTGACTGAAATAAAATATTTTTTAAATAGAAAGCGAGAAGCTTTATATTTATTTATGTGGTATATAATCCATGAAATAATTAGATATTTTAACAAAACTAGATATTAATTGGTGAAATTAAAATAATTAAGTCCAAATAAATGTATATTTGACATAATTTATGGGTATTATTTTCCCCCAAAAAAAGGAAAAAAAAAATCATTGAGCAAAATGTTCTTTGGGCAACCCCGCTTTAAATGTCAAAAAATATAAATAAAATCGAGAAAGCTGCAGCACAAATGGGAGAAAAGATGTTCAAATAAATTGTTAGTAATCTCTAAATTAAATTATTTAAGTGTCACATTTATTAAAAGGTCAAAAAGAATCTGTACTACATGTGGGACCAAAGCGTTCCTGGATGCTTTGAGTTTGAGAGTGCAATGGTGATTTGCAGAAACATTTTCAAAAGTTGTGGAGCTTCCATTTTTGGTATGTGTTTGTTTTTTTTTTTTTTTTGCTTCGTAATGTCACTTTTGAAAGAACGAATTTGACATTGCTACCAAACTTTAAATAACAAAAAATATGATGATCCAATGCTGTTTTATTATCATGATCTGATCCGGAACAGATCATGGTGATAATAAAACGCGGCTAATGTAACGATTATAAAACTGTCTGACGTCGCGAATTAGTTGCATTTTTCTGTGCATCGGTTTTTGACTATTAGCCCTGTTTTGCTATTCATAGGGGGGAATTTTTCTTGAATTTTCACTAATCACTATTCTGCTATTAATTCGAAGTGAACCTGTGTAAATGTCAGTAACGTCGGTAATACTGCGCGTTATTTTTCTATTCACGTGAACGCATTAATTCTATACAATTCGGATCCGTATCCAAAGGACAAATTCAAGGAGGCTATTTAACAGGGGCAAATTCAATAAAGAAGCCGCTGATTGGGACCTATTCAAAATCAGCGAAAATTAGTACACAAAAAGAACAATCTATGCAAAAAAGCAGCCTGGAGTTACTTCTGTAATGACATTGAGTAAAAAATGACTTTATCAGGCTTATAAAAGTTATGTCAGAGGCAAAAATCGCTCCAGGCTTCCTGAAAAACGGACAAAACCTCGACTCACTCTAGCTCTGAAAGTCTGAAATTACTTATAAAAATTCATTTCCCATAATGTGTTACTAATACATAACTGAAGAGCACAATGTAAGGGAATCTTAAGCATAGGCAACCAAATAGTAGATTATAGAAAAGTATAATGGGTGATTGACTCCTCCTCCGCACACAAATACCAAGGGCCTGATAGAATTATCCCAATGATGCTCCAATGCTCTAAGGACACAATGTTATGATACTAACCGAGCCCTCTCACACTGAACCGAAAGATTTCAGGCCTATAAACCTGTCTTCCTTTCTTCTAAAAACTTTAGAAAGATTAGTAGAAACGTAAATTCGACAAAAACTAAATGATAATACCCTTTTATAGGCCCAACATGCATATATGAAAGGCGAATCTGTTGAAACAGCACTTGATTAAGTAGTCGGTACAATAAGTGCATTCTTAGACATCAAGGTGGCCCTTAACAATGTAACTAGCAGTCCTAGTCGTCAAGCCCTAAACTCCGTCAATGTTGTCAAACTGGATTGACACCATGCTCAAAACAAGAATTGTAAACGCAGAGATGGGTGGCTGCAAGTTTGAAGCTAGGACATGTAGGGGTACTCAGCAAGGTGGGGTATTATCTCGCATGCCCTAAAACTATTCTGTATTTGTACAATGCCATTGTAAGGCCAATACGCATGTTTGGTATGGTGTGGGTTACCAATAGGGTCATAAAAATAAATCATGTAGCATTACGGATGGTTCCAAAACGGAGGAGGGGGTTGGGGCTGTCATCTTTTCATATTTACCATTATAACAAAGTCAAGACTAGTACAGCAATGCCTTAGGGAGCTTCGTTTACTCAGTGAAACCAACACGGTAACCCTCTGTTGGGTCCTAGGACACTGTGACCTTGACAGTAACGAACAGGCATACAAATTGGCCAAAACGGATCAATGCTTAGTTCAAGCCATGTGATATAAATGATATACAATGAATAAATAAACCAAAGTTTCATTGAAATCGCATACAGCAGGTGTGCAGCTCTTAAAACTTGCAGAGTTTCTAGGAATCTATGGCCTTACTTATAGGTATCCTAAAGGGCCACAACTCATTGGGCACCCACATGAACAGAATCATCAGCTCATCTGTTTAATGTACTCGTAAAGCATGTGATGACGAGGAGACGGAGGAAGATACCTTCCACTTTCTATGCGAACGTCTAATGGCTCGCGTACACCTAATCCGTCATCAGCCGAATTTCGCTCGGGCGTTGTCGGCCGAACACGGCCGATCGAACCAAACATATAGAAAGGAAAGAGAGCGCGTACACCACTGAAAGCGTCATCGTCCTATAACGCCCGATGACGTCAGATAGTAACCGATCAACCGACATAATCCAAACATGTTTGGATTTTTCGTCCGTTGTCGGGTCAATTCATACCATAAAGTTCACGAAAAAAAAAAAACGAAAAATTAATTGATTGTATTCACAACAGGCCACCTCTCTGGCATAAATTTTCAAAAACTTATAACAACAGAGATGGAACTGAATGTTCCGGATATAAAGAAAAGAATCCCGACCTGATACCCAAGTCACAACAACATAAAAACTATGAAAAATCGGTGCCTATAACTCAAAATCAACGTTTTACTTCTCAAAGATTTGGAAGGTTTATGAAAAGAAACATTGAAACATTTGATGGGTTATAATTTCAAATCTTCAGTTCCTTTCTTTGCATAAATATTTCATTAACCCATACACACCGACGACGACGTCTTATATATACGTTGACGGTATGAATTTCGAAAATATACATTTCATTGAAATCTTCCATTAAAAAAATTATTATTTTTACATCCAAGCTTCACAAATTCAGACTACAGGTCCAGACCGATATCATCCCCGGTCGGAAGCAGTGTATGCAGTCGAACGTCCGAGACGGTCGTCCGAATTGTTCCGACCCGATATCGGCCGATAATTCGGTTTTAGTGTACGCGAGCCGTAAGCCTAGCCAAAAGAAGAATGAAATTAGGAAATTAATATTTCGACGACTTATGCGACGTCTCGTTCTTGCCACCTAGAGACATTCTTAAATTTTCCCACAAATCAGGATGGTTCAGGAAGGCGCCCTCAAACTAAGTCCTCATCAACCTTCCCATACCCATCTCAATCCTTTCCTTTTCCTAGGGAGCACAATGGATCAAAAAGATCCAAGTGAGATGTTTTCTCGAACTTTACAGATGCATCACTTTCCATAGGAAGTTATTGTAATAGGTCCGATTACAACATGTAAGATTCATTCAAATTTTTTTTTTGGCTACATAAGATTTTCTGCAAATTAGATCCAGCTGGCTTTAATTTTCGCAAATGCTATTTCCCCGTTAAACCTCTTGAAACAATTTAAAATCGTGAATTATTGATATCAATAAAAAAACGAATTGGTAGAAATGGATATTTGATTCTCGATATCTCTTGAATAAATAAAGGTTTTGTCTTTAAAATGATTTCATTCTGTGCTAAATTTTGTTGTTAACGTAGGATATTGTTATTAGAACAATCGTATGTATCTGTATTTGCTTATAGAAATAGAAATTTTCAAGAAATTTAAGATTTAAGATTTATTTCCATTTCATGTTTACAATTATAGTCTTAGCAAAATAATGTTTAATTATAATGATTAATAGCGTAAAGTTAACAATAAGCATATAATTATATTTTGTACATAAACTATAAACAAATTCGTTATTTAAAGGTTAACAGTATTTAATTATACATAATGTGTTATACAAATCATTACTCATTAAATTAAAATTATGAAAACTATAGAAGACAAAAGAGTGTTTGACCATGAATTATAAAATGAAAGGGTATCATGCACTTTCTGGTACGGATACCAGTGTAAAGTGCGTTTTCATTAGATATAGGTACTTTTAATTTAGATGAAAAACCGCGTCGAAGTTATTGCTGTAAGAGAGTACACTACAAAAAAAAGAGAGATTTATTTTTGCATCAGATGAAGATTTTAGGATTGGGCAAGGAATATGTGAGATAGAATATGAATTTATAATGAGATATGAATTAAAAATTATGGATGGCAATTAATTTAAATAAAGCAAGTAAAACTATCTTTTTTTATGGTTTAGGTTGTCGTGGTATAACAGGTCAAGCTACTACATGCATTAAGTCTTCCACATCTGATTTAGAAAAGAGCCAAATTCTAAGATTTTTTAAGAACCTGTGGCATTGGCTATTGCTGTTGCATATATCTGCTGGAAGTTTATTATACATATATAAATGGAGCTATGACAGTACAGAAGCGTCTAAGATGATCTGTTCTAGTTCTTTGGATAGTCACAGTAGACGCTGATGATCTCAACGAACGATTTATGGCATTTCTTCTTACTGTCTTGTGACCACCCCGCAGATAGAACAGTCTCAATACCTTATAAACATAAAGATGCCGAAGTGGTAATATATTGAGTGATTTAAACAACGGAAATGATGGTTCCCATCTAGGTTTGTGAAGCATTACTCTAATTATCTTCTTCTGGGCGCTGTGATTAAAGGCTGTAGGTTGCTGACAAATGCACTTCCCCAGCAGGAAATACCATATTCTAAGCGAGAGTTAGCTAATGCATAATAAATAGATGTTAGTAGGTTTGCTGGTACTATTTTTCGCAAGAGAACAATTTTGTTCAAAACAATATACATATTTTTTTTAACACTCATAATGTGTGACTTCCAGTTCAGTTTTGAGTCTAGTCTTATGCCAAGGTATTTAAATTCTGTTACACATTCAAGTGGCATGCAAGAAACGGTACAACTAGAATGATCACAGCTTGCGTCATGAAGACCAACATTTTCAATAGAAATCTCATTTGACAAGGAAAAGTACATAATCTTGGATTTGCTACTCAGCACCATCTGATGATACTTAAACCAATTTGCCAAAATAGATAGATCACTATTCATTGAGACTTTTATTCTATCAACAGAAGGAGCAGAATACGAAAGGGCTAAGTCATCAGCAAAACCAACCATATTTCCTTCCAAGGGCAACTGAAAAATTGAATTTATATAAACAATAAAAAGTAAAGGCCCGAGCACTGACCCTTGGGGGACCCCTACACATGCACTAGTGATCGAATCACTCATAGTTGTACAGATTCGCACATGCTGGGACCTGTTTTGAAGATAGGATGAGAACCAATTTAAAATGTTACTTCTGAATCCATATCTGTAAAGTTTATTTAAAAGAAGTTTATGGTCGACTAAGTCAAATGCTTTCGTCAGATCAAGAAACAGAGCACCAGATTTATTTGATTTATCAAGTTCATTATTGATGCTTTCCAAGAGAGTGACTACTGCATCTTCGGTAGACTTACCCTTCATGAATCCAAATTGCGAAGAGCTGAGAATTCTATATTTACCAAGAAACTTAAGCATTCTTTTAGTTATTAATTTTTCAAAAATTTTTGAGAAAACAGATAGCAACGAAATTGGTCTGTAGTTATTAGAGTCTGTTGTGTCACCTTTTTTATGTATCGGGATAATAATTGCAGTTTTAAGGCATTCTGGGAATACCCCACTTTCAAAGCTTAAGTTGACAATATATGATAAGGGCCTTGTTATAAAAACATTTATTTTTTTTATTACTATGCTGATTAAGCCATCTATTCCAAAGGAAGTTTTTCATTTCAAGTTAGCAATCACATTAGATACTTCATTTTCCGTAACCGCACTAAAAAAGAAGGAAGACAAAACTAAATCATCATTTGGATGTTCTAGATAAACATTTTCGATGTTTGAGGAAATTGGTGTATGATTTTTAACTACATCTTTGAAAAACAGATTAAAATTATTTGCAATATCCGCATCGCTTTCTGAAACCGTATTTTCTGAAAACTCTATGCGTTTAAGTTCATTGCCACCATTTTGTTTTCCTAAAAGATTATTTATTATGTTCCATTGCTGTTTTGGATTAGACCTTCTATCGTTAAATTTTTTCTTGAAGAATGCTTCCTTTTGTTTACTAATTCCATCGAGGATATCTTTCTGCATACTTTTGTAGGCGATCTTTATATTTGGTAGATGTAATTTGCCTTTGTTCTTAATATAGAATTCATTTTTAGCATTAATTTTTTGGCACAAGTGGTCAGTCATCCATGGTTTAATTTTTTTGTACTTTCGCTTTTGTTTTATGGATTTACTAGAAGAAACATGACCAGATAAAATGTCAATAAAATTCCGAAAAGCGTCTGAAGGACAGTTACAGCTATAGACAGAATTCCAACTTTCAGCGGCGAGACAATCATTAAGCAACGTGTAGTTTATTTCCTGATGTAATTGAATACTCGAACTTTCATTTTTTTGTTTACTATTTTTTAATAAGTCCAGGAAAGACACCCCCGTTGCAAAATGATCGCTAACATCCCATTCGAGTAAAAACGGACGCATATTTTCAGAGCTTTTGGCAAGAACAAAAATATGGTCTATACAGGTCTTACTGTAATCTGTAACTCTCGTTGGCACATTTATAAATGATTCGAACCCCAGTGACGATAAAAGGAGCAAATAATCATCACAGCTAGACGGGAAACCCAAAATATCAATGTTAATATCACCGATCATGCAAATGTTGTTACTGTTCAGTCCACGAAGTAGATCGTCTATATCTCTCAGAAATATATCTTTGTGAACAAATTGCAGTCGATATATACCAACAATGTCAATGCATAGGTTGCATTCAAGTTTAATTTTCACAATAACAACAATATTGTTTTTTACAAAAATCGCTATTCCACCTGATACATATTTATCATTACATTCCGCATAAACTTTAAAACCCGGAATTGAGTAATTGCATAATTCATGGTCAAAAATCCAAATTTCAGATAGGACAATTACATCAGGTAAGATTTTAAAGGCATTACTTAAAGTTATCACAAAATTATCGAAATTTTTTCTCATACCTACTTCTTATGTTTTGGTGTAAGACCACAAAATCGTTATAAGATTTATTATAATTTAAACCAATCAAGATGTTTTCACCTGCACTACAGTTATTGAGATCAAATATTTCATTATGGCGCATCATAGTTTAAATAAGAGCTATATATAATTGAATATTAAAATATAGAAAATAAAAATTATTATAAATGATTAAGATCATCAATGCACCTGATGAATTTAACCTCCATTCCAGCCGTCTTGCGCATCATAATTTTCCCATATCTCACCCAAAGAAATTCATAGTTATGATTTGTTTTTTTGCAATTTTTGCCTCCCTCATGAGCATCTTTGTATTGTTTGACAGCCAGTCGTTGATGAAGATTCGGCCTTTGAAGATTGTTTCTGCTTTGATCGCCACTTTCTTAGCGTATAAAGCTTCCAAGATTTCCTCCTTCACACTCCTACTTCGAAGCTGTACAATCACTGTACCAGATGGTGCCCACTTGATATTCTTTCTGTAGCACATCTCCACATCATCGACCGTCAGTTGCATATCAATTCCCTTGTTTAGGATTTCGATCACCGTTGCACATACATTTTCGTTCTCAAAAAAGGGAACCTAACGCAGCTCAATGTGTTTAGACTTTAGAGTGATACATGTACTCTGCATTATCAAGTCTCTCTCTTTTTGTTTTTAGTTCAGCTTTAATCATTTCGTTTTCTTTTTGTATTTCTGAAAGCAATCGTGTTGTTTCCTCGAGAGTAGAAATTT
Organism: Eupeodes latifasciatus; assembly: GCA_920104205.1. Lineage (NCBI taxonomy): Eukaryota > Metazoa > Arthropoda > Insecta > Diptera > Syrphidae > Eupeodes > Eupeodes latifasciatus. The sequence goes on from OV049924.1 coordinate 243,767,982, forward strand.
GTGCTTGCATTAGACCCAAAGAGTGTAGAGTACTAGCAAGTGTATTTTTTATTTCCATAACCTTAAGGTGAATGCCCTCCAGAGTTAAGTCATCTGCACTCAGACTAACATTGTTAGTGGCAAAAGAAGATGATAACGATAATCGGTTCAGGTTGTTCTTTTTTTGTTGCACACAAACTTTACAATTCCATGTTTTTTCCGATTTGGTTATGTGTTCTACATCTGAAGGTTTAAGTTTGGCACATTTTGCGTGGAATAATAAACCGCACTCACTGCAATTAATTTTACAGATATCTCTTCCGATTTTTAATGAACAGATTTTGCAACTCATTTTATTTTGTTTTACTTTTCTTTTTACTTCACTTAAGCTCTCTCACAACACGTCTTCACTCGACAACGATTAATTTGTTTTTCATTCATTAATTTGTGTTTCATAAATGCTTCTTAAATTGGTAAAAATTGGTTTTCGACTAAAAATCTTGTTACAAAAATAGGTTTTGAAATCGAACTATTTCATGATATGCAAAATATTGTTGGTTGTTTTTTAATTCCAATAGGTAGGAAGTTATTGCAATCGGTCCGATTTGTCAAATTCAAAATTTTGACATTTCTCGACGTTTCAAGGTCCCTAGAATCTAAATAAAAGATTTTTAGAGAGATGTCAGTGCGTGCGTATGTACGTACGTTGGTACGTCAGTACGTTCGGGAAGCATAAATACATTTCTATTATACAGATAATAATGCAGAAATTACTCCCAACAAAATTAAGTGGGTGTTTTTTTTTACCAAGTTAACTAAGTGAAAACTATGGTTATCCCAAAATATATCAAGAACCAATAATGCTAGCGACTTGAATTAAATTTCATATTATACTTACTGTATACTAACGTCTGTAGTATTAAGTGAAGACGCGACCTGAGTTTGTTCGCATTTGAAAGCCGATTTACCTGGTGAATTTATAAATTTTAACTCTCGGATTGTGACTGCTGTGTGAGCTCGAGATTGCTAAAGTAGTACAAATCAAAAGGTACGTCCTACAAAGCCATTTAGACCAATTTTTAAAGCAAAATTTAAATTCAAAAATTGCTTAATATATTTAATCTTGGCGCCTGAACCGGTGTTCCAATTTTTATTGGCTCAGTGGCTCAGAGAGAGAGCTTTTTTTTTTTTTTTTTTTTCCACATTTATATATATAAATTTTAAATGAAATGAAATAAAAAACAAAACAGAACAGAAACAGAAATTAAAAAATTTTAAAAATAAATAAATCTGAAACGTCAAAGCAACAGAAGACGTCAAGTTGAAACATCAAAACACAAACACCTCAGTAACGACATAGAACTCGTGGCCATCTAGCGGCAAATAGTAAAACTAAAAAAATAACACCTAGTAACCAATGCTGCCTCCCAAAGACAAAGTTTACACTTTTATTAAACAAATAAAAATGACTATCACTTTGGACATTTTAAAAACTCTGCTTGAAGAGCAGAAAAAAGACATCTTTAAGAATATAAATGATGCTTCAGAAAGAGTAATGAAAAACACTGACGAAAAGGTAGGTGTTCTCTCTGAAAAGATTGAAAAGCTCGAACAAATTGTCGAAACACAAGGCTTAATTATAGAAAAACAAGAAGCCTACTGTGCCAAACACGAAATACAAATCACACAACTAGAATTGACAGTAAGAAAGAACAATATCATAATTTTTAAAGTAGAAGAAAATGAACGGACTACTGAAGAGCTCCTGTTACTGATTATTGACCTGATTAATAAATCTAATGAACAGTTTGACTTAATCAAAAATGACATCGAGAGCTGCTTCCGTCTAGGTAAGAAAACAGAAGGAAAAATTTGACCAATTAGAATTACCTTCAAAAGCTACGAAAAGAAACAAAAAGTTCTAATGGGAAAGAAATCTGGGGCAACTTTCACCATCGCCGAAGACTTACCAAAATCTGTAGTTGAAGCTAGAAAACCTCTTATACCAAAACTACTCGAGTTCAAAAAAGAAGGAAAAAGAGCACACTTCAAACTAGATGAACTCGTGGTTGAAGGCAAAATTTGGAAAGAAAATAGCCCTGAAACATCAAAGAATAGATCCCGCTCTAACGAAAACTCACCATCAGGACAACCAAAAAACAAGGAAATAAGTACGAACAAGACGAAAACTACAATAATTGGATCAACGGACATTAACCCCAAGAAACAACAAATAAACCCTATTATGAAATTTCTTACACAACAAAATACAAACGAATTGGTAGACAGAGAAAATAGCGCACGAAATAAAAAACAATGCAGTTCAAGCTACAACGAACTAACCTATAACAAATAGCAATCTAGACTTACCAACCATCAACCTTACAATAAACTGCCAAGACAAGAAGTGAACACCGAACAAGACTCAGAAATCAATACAAATATATCAACACAAGAATTCTTCCCAACCCGGCTGATCACCGTGGGAAGAGTAGATCAAACCCCCCCATCTATACTATTATATAGAAGCGAAACCATTTTAAAGTTCGTAACGCACGATCTCAGAAAGTAGTCAACCGATTTATTTGAAATATATTTTATTATTTTCTATATTGTTATGAGAGTGTTTATGGCTTTAATTTTTTTTCATTAATTATTTGTCAAACTTAAATATTATTAATTTTACATTTTTTGTCCATTTTTTTTCATTAGTTGACTTATACAACCACTCATATCTTAAAACCTATACAATAATCGACAAAGATTAGCATTGCTTCATAAAGTCAATATTGTTGCGCAAATTTTAAGTCTAAAATCACTTCTAAGTTAAACATACAACCTGAGAAATAAATAAAAACAAATTATAAAATTATAAACTTTTTGAATTTATTTTATCCAGGAAATTAGATTCAATCACAATCGCGAGGTCGCTGCTTTGTTTCATTTCATTATCATTCCAACATTTTTAATTTTCTTTTCTTCCCATGCTCTTTCTCTCTTAATATGTGTTCCATTTAATAGTTACGTTTTTTCTCTTACCTACCTACCTACATATTCAATTTTTCATTGTATAGTTCATCAACTAACCTACACACACACATTATTTTTTTGTTTCTCTAATTCTATCGTCACATCGCTGATGGACATTTAATAAAAATAAATAAACAGTGCCGTGCACATGAAATGCCGATTTATCTAAAGAAAAATTAGATCTTTTTTATTTTTCTGGTTCGAGGAAGTGAATAGGTTATAATTCTTCCAATTTAAAAATAAAAAAAGTTCTATTATAATAGCTGAATTACCAATTTTGTATCACTTCCTCGATAAAGAAAACTGAAATTAAGTTCAAATTTTCTTTACAAATAACTCGAAGAAGGTACTTACAATGACGTCGATAAAAAGGGCACACAAATGTGGGTAGGTTAAGTCAGTTGCACTGCACTGAACATGAGCAGATGAATAAAAAAATGTGTCTATGGATATTTACACACGCATACCTATAGATGTATGAGAACATGAAAAACACAAATTTGTTTTTTTTTACCGCAAACTATATTTTTCGGTTCCAAAAAAACCGTTTCTAGGTATGAATAAAAGAAAGAAAAGAAGAAAATAGACAAACATTTTGTTCTGTTTTCAACTATTTCAACAATTTGCGAAGCAACGCGAGCACGGGTCGACTAGTATAAAAAGAAGCGAACAGAGAACATAACACTCAAAAAACAACAAAATACATTAAAAATCTGTACTTTTAACGTCAGGACACTCTCTTCGGACGAAAAACAGGGGGAATTAAGACTAGCATTGAAAGACATAAATTGGGATATAATAGGACTAGCTGAAGTAAGATTGCTTGGACAAAGAATAATTAATAATGATAATGATATCTGCTGCTACATTGGTGAAACAAAAGGACTATATGGAGTTGGATTTCTAATTAAAAAAGAATTAAAAGACAAAATAATTAATATCCGATTCCATAATGAGAGGATATGTAGCATACAACTTAAAATTCAAAACACAAAAATGACTATAATACAAGTATATGCACCTACAGAAAAAGCTGCGGAAGAAGAAATGATAAAATTCTATGATAATCTTGAAGAAACATTCAACAACCAAAAAACAGAACTAATGTACGTGATAGGAGATTTTAACGCAAGACTTGGAAAAAGATTAAACGAAGAAGAAAACTCAGTTTTAGGACCTCATGGATATGGACTAAGAAATGAAAGAGGGGAGAAACTCATCAAGTGGCTGGAAGAAATGAACTTAAAATTTGGGAACTCATTCTTCAAAAAGAAAGATAGCAGAAAATGGACGTGGATCTCACCAAATAGAAAGACAAAAAATGAAATAGACCTCATACTCACAAACAAAATTGAAACTATCCAAGACATTACTGCCCTTAATAATGTAAATTTTGACAGCGATCACAGACTAGTAAGAATGAAGATAAAAATAAACCATAAAACATTAAGAAGAAATCGACAAATCTATTACATCCCTAAAATAATACCAGAACAAAAATTTATCAACTACAACGAAACAATAAAGACAAAGATCAACCAACTTTTAGAACCGTCAAATAACGACCTTCAAAATACATATGACAAGTTAGAAAATATCATAAAGACTACAGCAAAAATCTCAATAACGAACATTAAGACTTCCAAAGAAAAAATATCAGACGAAACCAAAGCCCTTATATCAAGAAGAGAACATTTAAGAACAAAAACACAACTACTCAACCAAGAAAAAACAAAACTAAGTGAACTCAGGAAAACAATAAAATCTAAAATAACGAATGATATTCGTGCATATAATGAAAAAATTATAAAAGATACATTAAGACAAACAAAATCAATAAACAAAGCAAAACGATATTTGAATAATAAACAAGAATGGATAGTAAATATGAAGGATCAAAATGCAGTAGAAATCGACAAATCTATTACATCCCTAAAATAATACCAGAACAAAAATTTATCAACTACAACGAAACAATAAAGACAAAGATCAACCAACTTTTAGAACCGTCAAATAACGACCTTCAAAATACATATGACAAGTTAGAAAATATCATAAAGACTACAGCAAAAATCTCAATAACGAACATTAAGACTTCCAAAGAAAAAATATCAGACGAAACCAAAGCCCTTATATCAAGAAGAGAACATTTAAGAACAAAAACACAACTACTCAACCAAGAAAAAACAGAACTAAGTGAACTCAGGAAAACAATAAAATCTAAAATAACGAATGATATTCGTGCATATAATGAACAAATTATAAAAGATACACTAAGACAAACAAAATCAATAAACAAAGCAAAACGATATTTGAATAATAAACAAGAATGGATAGTAAATATGAAGGATCAAAATGCAGTTAATATAACAAACCGAAGAGACATAAATGAAAACTTTACATTATTTTTTGAAAAACTGTTCACCTCGACTAAAATCAACACAGAAGAAGAAACAATAGAGAACAATAATTCAATATCGACACAAACCCATATATTCAGCAAAGAAACTATCGAAAGGACCATAGACGATCTGAAGAGAGATAAATGCACTGGAAATGACGGAATATCAGCGGAAATGTTAATATACGCAAAAAACTCACTATCCAACATTCTTACAAACATATTCAACGAAATCGTTCTAACAAAACAAATCCCTGAACAATGGAAAGAAACAACAATAACACTAATACATAAAAAAGGAAATAAGGACGATATCAACAACTATAGACCAATAAGTAACATTTCGACAATTTACAAGCTGTTCTCCAAAGCACTTTACAGGACCATAAAGGACGATTTCAATAACAAACAACCAAGAGAACAGGCCGGATTTAGAGAAGGATTCTCCACAACAGACCACCTACAGACAATGAATCAGCTAATAGAAAAGTGCAACGAATTTAAACAACCTGTTTATTTTCTTTTTATTGACTTTAGTAAAGCTTTTGACTCCGTTGAACATGAAATGATATAGTCCGCCCTAAGAAATCAAAACATAAACCCAGATTTATTAGAAACAGTTAAAAACATATACAAAAATAACACAGCACGAATAAAAACACAGAAAATTGGACGAAAATTTAACATAACAAGAGGAGTCAGACAAGGAGATCCACTTTCACCACCTCTATTTAATGCTCTCCTGGAAGACATTTTTCAAAAAATTAACTGGAAGAACTATGGAATAACGATATGTGGACAGGTCCTTAACAATTTAAGATTTGCAGACGATATAGTTCTTATTTCTACAAAATCTTTACATATTCAAAAAATGTTGACGGATCTAACTAGCTTGTGCAGAAATTATGGACTACAAATAAACAAATCAAAAACTAAAGTCATGACAAATCACACTAAAGATGATATAACTTTGGACAGAGAAAAAATCGAGTACGTAGAAGATTATATATATTTGGGACAAATAAAATCATTCAAAGACCAAGAAAATAAAGAAATAAACAGACGCATCACGAACCGCTGGAGACAATTCTGGAGCCTGAAAGAAATCTTACAATTGGACCAAAGTGCAGACACAAGGAAAAATATCTTCGACTCTGCTATTCTGCCGATTCTAACTTATGGACTACAAACAATGAGCTTGACTACAAAAACACTTGACCAGCTTAGAATATGCCAAACCAAAATGGAAAGGAAAATTCTAAACATACGACCGCGAGATAGGATTAGAAATGAAGATATTCGCACAAGAACTGGAATTATAGACGTCATAAATAGAACAAGAAGACTGAAGTGGAGTTGGGCAGGACATTTATCTAGACTTCCGGATCAAAGATGGACAAAACTGACGACGAAATGGAAACCAGATAACAAGAGACCAGCAGGACGACCCAATAAAAGATGGAGTGACGATTTATCCCATTTAACAACAAATTGGTACAACGAGGCCAAAAATAGGGATACATGGGCAGCCCTGGGGGAGGCTTATGCCAATATTCGACCGACATAATAAACTTTTTGATTTCAATTCATTTGATAAACTTTAATTTATTATATCTTAATTGCAATTCAATTTTAACTTAAAAGTATGTAATGTTAGTTGTAATTTTATGTTAAGTAAAATCTAAATTAAAATTAAATGTAATAGGTATCAATTAATGTATATATCAAACTTAAGGCAATAAAAAGCTTATAATAATAATAATAATAATAATAATAATAATAACAATAATAATAAGGTGGAGTGCCATAACCCCCGCGGCATTAACCCCCGCGGGGGTTAATTCCCAAATGAATGGGAATTAACACCCGCGGGGGTTAATTCCTTTTTCAAGTGGCATTAATCCCCACAAGAAAAAGGAAATAACCCCCGCGGGTATTAATTCCCATTCAGAAATGGCTTTAACCCCCATTTTTCTTTTGTTTTAGCTTTGCTGTACAATAGTAAACAAATAAAGGAAAAATAAATAATTATATAGGTATAAAATGCACAACAAAGTTGCGATCTTGTTCCTTGAGTTGAAGTTTAAAATAATGTATTTAAATATTTTTGGAAAATAATTCTTATTTTGTGTTACGCATTTTTAAATGTACTTAAACCTTTAACTTAAACAGAAATAAAGTACAAATCTATTCTTTTTAGAAATTGTGAGTTTTCAAAATGGAATTGAGAAAGCTATGATATACCTTCCTATAACAAATAAACAAAAAATACGAGTGACGTGAAATAGTACCAAATTAAATAACACCAAATTTCAAATTTGGCCTTATTTCGTTGTTCAAAACGAAATAAAACCAATTTGGCTTTATTTCGATTTATAAAAAGAAATAAGGCCAAAAAATAAAGGAAACAACGCCGAATATTTTAAAATTCGTAAACTTTAATAAAAAAAATTTAAAGTTCACTTTTTTACATACAAAACACGCAAAAATGGTTGATTTATTGTCTAGAATAGCTACTTTTGCTAAAAAGTTTTTTTGAATTGATAGCACGAAGGCGGCGTACAAACAGCTTGGTATGTAAGGGGGGGCATGCTGCCCCCCTGCAACCCCCCTGCTTGGGATCACTATAGGATTTGGGGTGAGTGCGAGTTTGGGTATATGCAAAGAACACGAATGCGTTGTGATTCTTTCATAACTGTGAGCCATACTTGCTTTTTTTTTTGTTGTGAATTTCTTTGATTTTAGTGCTCAAATGCAAGAGTTTTTTGCATATACCCAAACTCGCACCCACCCCAAATCCTATAGTGATCCCAAGCAGGGGGGTTGCAGGGGGGCAGCATGCCCCCCCTTACATACCAAGCTGTTAGTACGCCACCGTGTTATCAATTCAAAATGATTAAGATACATTTTTTTTATTGTTGAAGTTATTTTATTTTTTAAATTTTTGTTTTATTTTGAAAAATAAATGAAGAAATAATTTTGTTCCTTTATGTTTGTTGTTTTTTTTATTAACGTGGGGCTTATTTCCAGTTATAATTGGGCATTAACCCCCACATAAAAAGGGAATTAACCCCCGCGGGGATTAATGCCATTTGAAAAAGGAATTAACCCCCGCGGGGGTTAATTCCCAATTGAATGGGAACTAACCCCCGCGGGGGTTAATGCCGCGGGGGTTATGGCACTCCACCTAATAATAATAATAATAATAATAATAATAATAATAATAATAATAATAATAATAATAATAATAATAATAATAATAATAATAATAATAATAATAATAATAATAATAATAATAATAATAATAATAATAATAATAATAATAATAATAATAATAATAATAATAATAATAATAATAATAATAATAATAATAATAATAATAATAATAATAATAATAATAATAATAATAATAATAATAATAATAATAATAATAATAATAATAATAATTACAGAAAGCAGAGATTATATCGTGTACTGGGATAGGACGGTCCTGACTGACACCAGCATCCAATATAACAGACCAGATATTGTCATCCACAGTAAACGACAAAAGAAAATAATCTTTGTTGACTTTGCAGTTGTAAATAACAACAATATGGATTCAACCTACATTACGAAGATTCAAAAGTACGTGGCCCTAGGTAATGAGTTGAAAGATCTATGGAGAGCAGACAGTGTTACAACTATACCCGTCATTCTTTCTACCACTGGATTGGTGCCTGAATCTACAATTACCACTCTTAAAAATCTAGACATTCCAAAAAAAATAATATATGACATGCAAAAAGCTGTCATACTAGATAGCTGCAGGATTGTTAGGGAATTCCTCAACCTAAGATGAAGAACAACAATGAAGAACGATGAAATGTTTGGCCTTATGCCCGCATGCTCATCAGAGCCTAGCCTTAAGGGCAGGTGAATGGTATCCTACGAGATGTAGAGATAGTGCAAACGCTTAACTCTATAATAATAATAATAATTATACTTACTGACCCGGCCACGCGTTGCACGTTTGTTGTCATATAACATTGTTGTAAACTATTTAAGGGGAACGGTAGGAGAACGTTTTTTTGCATAGTTGCCATTTGTAAAAAAAAAACATGGCGACCTTCATGACTGATTTTCTACTACCATTACCGTTTATTATAATGAAATTATTATTTACGAACTAAGACCGAAACGTTAAGGCTGGTATACAAATTTACTGGTTTGGGATTTAAAGGGGAAGGACTTTGAACACGATTGATTATCATTTTTTACATTTGATGTAAAGCACATATCAATACAAGAGAAATAAATTTAAAATGTATATAGAATATTATTATATAGTATACTAACGGCCCAGGTCCGGATTTAGAGCTCCAGAGGCCTCGGGCAATAAAGGATCAGAGGCCCCCTCACCCCAAATTATTTTCAAAATAAAGTAAACCATTTTTTTTCACTCGAGTTTTTCAATAAATAATTTATTGTGAAACCAAGTAGATTCCTTTAGTATTGAACAAACACATACATATAAATATAAACGGAAAAAAGAATTATCTGAAATTAAAATTTAGGAATAACGAACGGAACCTTTCGAGCTTTTTTCGCCGAAAAATTGTTGGTGATTTCGTTGAAATCCAGTTCTCGGAGTAAATCGCTTTCAATGCTCAGGAGAGAAAGCTTCGATAGACGGTTTTGTCCCATCGTAGTTCAAAGCCTATTTTTTATAATTTTCATTTTTAAAAAAAGTGAGCGCTCTCCAGTGCAATTTGTTACTATCAAAACCAAATACATTCTCAATGCAATTTCGAGGTTTGGGAATGTAGCTCTGAAATTTTGATTTTCGAGATTGTCACGATGAGGTGGATTTTGAACGACAATCGAAATCGATATTCTTCAATAATTATACAAATAAATTACTATTGACCGAATATGATTTTTTTCAATTTCTTGCATGCAGTAAAGTTCGTGAATAATTGATGGCATTTAATTGTGTCACAATGGGACACCCCATCCGGAGAGGCAAAATCAGCGACATGTGGAATTGACTCAAAAGGTGAGGCCACACCCCGATTGGTATCGGTTGCGATGAATTCTGATGGTGGACCCACACCTGTGTCACACGGACATAGCTCTGGGCCGGCCAGCAAGAAGTCCAAGAAGTCACTGGCCAAACGAGACCAACGCAATGCTGAGAGGATTCTAGCCGCAGTCGGTGTCATACCTGCGGCGGAAAGAACCCCGGAGCAAAGGCGAAAACTCGAGTGGGCTAGTGGCTTTCTTAGCAATAACCCCAAACCGACCTGCAGCGACTCAACGTCAAAGCGTAATAGGTCTTTCGAGGGCGACAAGCCTGAACCAAAAAGGCAGAAGGTGCATGCGAACAGCACAACAGCCTTCAATAAGGATCTTTCCTTTAGCGACGCGCTAAAAGGTAAGATCATAGCAACGGTCATTGACAGAGGTCATGTGGATGGTAACATCTCTCATGATCAATGGGCAGACGTCAAGGCTCACCTCGATTTCAGATTTTTATCTGTCATCGAGGAGAATCCGGGACCTCTCCCAGACACAGCCGATGCAGGATGGTACCAAAATCGTATCAAACTCATCGCCTATGGTGATCAGAGATCTTTCGATCTATACAGGGCTGCTGTCAATGGCTTGCCAGAGGTCTGGCCGGGTGCCAAGCTCGAGGTTGTTGCAAGGGAGAATATTCCTTGTCGGCCAAGAGCACGTATAATGGTCCCGGCTCTACACAACTGCCCAGAGATGATCATGAAATTGATCAAAACCAGCAATCCAAACCTGCCTACGCACGACTGGAAAGTCCCAAAGGTTGAGAAGGAGACAGTGGGTTACTATAGGTCAGCTCTCGTGTTGATCAATAGGGAATCACTGGCTCCACTGGCCACGACCAAAGGCGTGATTAGGTATGGTTTCGACGAAATCATGCTGCGCATCTATAAAAAAGACGAAGATACGCTCAACACGCCCCCCATAGAAGCCCCTTCAGCGGAAGGAAACGCTTCGCTACCCCCAATAATGGAAGTCGATGAAATACCACAAGTGGAACCATCGACCTCCACACCCCCAAACAAGCCATCCGACGTGGAGGCTAAACCTACAGTCGACAGTAACTCCGACATGGAGACTGAAGACGCCACTTTAGGCATCACTCTGAGTGAGGAAGACCTACTTCACTCCTCCTCAGACGATGAAAACGCCGATAAAACAGTGGTGGAGGTTAATCTGACTAATAGTAGCAATGCTGCGATTAGTACAGATTAATCTCCATCACGCCATCATGGCCACAAATAACCTTATACTCCGACTGCACACAAACAAGGATGACATCGTCTTGATACAGGAGCCGTGGGTCTCAAATTCCATCATCAGAGGCCTCAGGACTCCTGGTTATAAGCTACTGTATGCATCGGAGAAAGGTGAACCAAGGTCATGTATGTTAGTAAAAAATGACTTAAATGTATTTTTACTCCCCAATTACAGCGACAAGGACACAACCACCGCTGTCTTAACAACGGATAAAGCCACCTACTGGCTCATATCCTCCTACCTCGGCCACGACAGCCCAATTCCAGGTGACACCTTGACGAAGGCAATTGCGGACGCGCAATCGAGAAAAGTTGGTCTCCTGATTGGTTCGGACGCTAACGCCCATCACACGGTATGGGGTAGCTCTGACATAAATGAGAGAGGTGAGTCCTTATTTGATTACTTACTAAGCACTAACCTACTCATAAGTAATATTGGTAATGAACCCACTTTTGTAACCAAGAATAGGAAAGAGGTACTTGATATTACACTTACCTCTGACTCGATCCACAATCTGATTTCAAATTTCTGATGTCTCAAAAGAGAATTCCTTCTCTGACCACAAATACATTCAGTTTGAGCTCAGAGATGTGGCAAACATATCTACGGGTTTTCGCAATCACCGTAATACAAACTGGGAACGATATAGGGAGGTACTAACACAATCACTTGATTACAACCTTCTTAAAAGCTCCTCCAGTAAAGATGAACTAGACCTTTCTGTGAATCATCTCACTGAAGCCTTCAATGAATCAATGAGAATTTCATGCCCTGTAACCATTTTAAAGGGTAAAAAGAAACCTCATTGGTGGCGTAAAGAACTAGAACCATTCAGAAAGAGTTGTCGCAAACTCTTCAATAGATCTAAGTACACTAGATCTCCTTCTGACTGGGACTTATACAAACAAACTCTAAAGCAATATAAAAAAGAATTAAGGAAGAGTAAGAGGTCTTCTTGAAGAAACTTCTGTGGCAAAATAGAAAATACTTCAGAAGCCTCAAGACTCAGGAAAATTCTCTCAAAAAGTCCAACAATACCCAGTGCTTTAAAGACAGAAGCAGGCACATGGACTATCACAGATGAAGAATCTCTTAATCTATTACTAGACACCCACTTTCCAGGTAGCTCTAACATACTTAACGACTTAACATCAGAGTCTCAAGCTTCTACAAGCGATTTAGTTGATCTAATAACGCGGGAAAAACTGCAATGGGCCATAGATAGCTTTGATCCATATAAATCTCCAGGACCAGACGGAATCATTCCGGCCGAACTACAAAAATGCTCAGACATGATCATTCCACCATTGGAAATCATTCTGACAAGCTGTTTAAGGCTGAGATATATTCCCAAAGCCTGGAGAATGGCAAAAGTAGTCTTCATTCCCAAAGCAGGGAAACCCTCCCACGTTAACCCTAAAGATCTACGACCAATCAGCCTATCATCCTTCCTTCTTAAAACCTTGGAAAGATTGATTGAAGTTTACATCAGACATAACTTAAAACCATGTCTCATTTCCACAGCTCAACATGCTTACTCTAAGGGAAAATCAGTAGAAACAGCACTTCATTCGCTGGTACGTAGTATTGAATATTCCCTCGAATACAAAGAATATAACCTAGTAGCTTTCCTAGATATTGAAGGAGCTTTCAACAACGTCAGTTACCAGGCGATCACGACAGCAATGGAAAACCTGCAATTAGAGAAACCACTCATAGATCTTATTAGTCTCATGCTCAAAAGCAGGACAATAACTTCTAGCATGAGAAGTTTTACTACCACCAGATCGGTGAATCGAGGTACCCCCCAAGGTGGGGTCCTTTCGCCTCTCTTATGGAACATGGTAGTAAACGACCTTCTAACATCATTGGAAGCAGAGGGTTTCAGGGTGATTGCCTATGCTGACGACGTTGCAATATCTGTATCTGGAAAACACTCCCAAGTTCTCTCGGAACTCCTACAAAATGCCTTGAATAGGCTAACAAAATGGGCTAAGCAATGTGGCTTGGACGTCAATCCACATAAAACAGAACTAAAACTCTTTTCGAGAAGGTACAAAATTCCTCAGATCAGCCCACCTAAGATTAAAGGAATACCATTAAAGTTTTCCGACCAAGCTAAAAATGTAGGCCTCATTTTAGACAAAAAACTAAATTGGAAGGCAAATATTGATGAAAGAGTAAAAAAGGCTACTATAGGATCAAAATGGGGCTTCTCCCCAAAAATAACCCACTGGCTTTACACTTCGGTAATTAGACCGATACTCATTTATGGAGTTGTCGTATGGTGGACCGCACTGGACAAGATGGTAAATCTAAATAAGTTCATCAAAGTCCAGCGGTCAGCAGGTACTATGTGCATCACAGGAGCACTTCGCTCAACACCAACCGCAGCTTGATACCCTTGAGCAGACAAAATATAAGCTCTACAATTGGAGTAATAACAGGACACTGCCTCATAGGAAGACATGCTCTGAGGCTAGGGGTCTACACAAATGACTTCTGTAGAAGCTGCATGGACGAGGAGGAAGAGGAAACAGTCCAACACCTTCTATGTACATGTCCAGCACTCTCCATTAGAAGGAATAACTTTCTCGGTAATCCCTTCTTCGACAATACCAGTGAACTGGCAACGATTGACACAAAGTGTCTCTCTAAATTTATTAAAAGCACAAAATGGTTTGTTTAATTTTCATTATTCTCCCATGAGTAACCTCATTAGTGGTATCACAATGGACCCTTGAGGTCTTAGTGAGTCAATGACATCTGGACAGCCACTCCAACCTAACCTAACCTAATTGTGTCACAATAATAATTATTTGCTTATCAAACTGCATACCTGATTAGTCAATAATAATTGATTTTTCCAAGAATTGGAGAACACCGATTCTTTATATACAGCAATTAATTTATATGTACATATATATATTTAATAAAAAAGAATTGTAGAGACACGGAATCGAATGCCCAACCTCCGAGGTTGTGGGCAAGTACCACCCCACTCAGCCATTAAGCGATTGGGGTACTCCCTCAATTGATTTCACTTATTGAATCACTAAATTAGAAAACATTTTTTGTCCTATCATTAATACTCTTCGCAGCGTATGCGATGAAAGAAATTTTATGGCTAATTTTTTTACACCTTCGGATGATTTTAATAGGAATTTCTAAACATTTCTATAGCCATCTAGTACTAAATATAGCCTATGTTACTCAGTGATAATGTAGCTTTCTAATGAAAAAAGAATTATTAAAATCGGTCCAGAACTTTTTGAGTTTATTCGTTACATACAAAAATACAAATCTTTCCTCTTTATAATATTAGTGTAGATTTCAAAGTTTTAAGTAAGTAACATGTGGCAGTTAAACTTATGAATGAGGAAGGTGGAGCCGATATTTCAAAATCTAATAATAATATTTATTATTTTGAATTATAAATACTTTAATATCAATTAAATTTAGCACTAATCAGTGCACAATATGTTTGGTTAACCTGTCTTTCGCTAACACAAATAGGTTCGACGGTTTTCCTACACGAAAATATGCAACATATAGCTGCCTATGAGAAAAACTATGATTTTCCAAATCTAAACCACGAATGGACATTGTTCGCTCTTGAGACTTATTTATAGACATGGCAAAAGCTAAACGAATTGGAAACTGTATCTTTTTAAAGGGTATGGTAGAATCTGACGGTATCATTGCTATACGAAGCAAAAGAACGGCTTCTCCTTTAAACTTTGCAGTTAAAAAGGTTGCTTCAAAAATATTTCCGGTGATCTGTTTGATGACCAAACGTGTACATTTGCATAATTGATTTGGATTAAAATTACGCAGGAGAATATTAGGTGAACCAATCTTTAATCGAAGATTATGTGGCGGCATTCCAGGTACACATTTTATTTAAATATTCAATTGGAAAATGTACACTATCATTTTCATTAACAACAGTATCAATTGATTTAAAAGACATCAGATTGCCTGGTTAAAACTGTTGTATTGTGTCGATCAGAGCACCTAAAAAGGCGTAGCCTGCCCTCCGCTGCTAGTTCCTTAACAACCACTGTTGCCAGAAGCACCTGATGTGCATAACTGCGATCACCATGAGTCGCGTGGTAGATAAAACTTTGTCCATTTGACTGGAGCTGTTGTTACCCCATTGGCTGAAACTCAGGCGGGTTTGAGTTCGCTGTCACTTGAAATGCACAACACTTGAGTAAAGAATGACGCCTTTGTAGTAAAAGTAGCAAGAACTGATGGACAGACAAGCTTGAACAAGATAGCCGTAAAATAAGCAATTTTCGCAAACCTGGAGCCTACGAACAGTATCTTTTTGTCCCGTAATGCCCATATTTAAAAAACGTTGCCGTTGGCACTTTCTCAGCGTGTGTTTGCCTTGATTGCACAACTTGCACACTGCTGCCCTGCAGGGTTCGCCTTCGCTCCTTGTCGGTACGGCTGTTTAACACCTTGCTTAGCGTGTAAGACCTTTGGCTTAGCTACTGCAACACGTTGCCTTGTGTTGACGGATGGCTGATCTTTGGTTCGATACCCTACTCCAAGTTCCTTCTGGTCCACAACCTCGAGAGTCCGGATCCAGTCTCCAAAAAGTCTGTAAACTCTTTAAAATCTGGTAAATCTTTTCTATTTCCTAGCTTGTCTTCCCACAGTTTTTGGCTCGTATTCGGCAACTTCTGGAAAAGAAACCAAATCAGCATCGTATCCTATTTAGAGACCGGTACGTCCATATTTTCCAGTGCAAGGAGACATTCTCCTGTTTTGTACAATAGATCTCGAAGTCCAGAAGCAGTTTCACGAGACAAGGAGGGTTGTTAAAAAAGGGTCTGCATTTGGATATGAACAAGTATAAGTTTATGATCGTACCGTTCCTTCAAAAGATCGCACGCTTTCTCATAACTGGCATCTTCAATTGCAAAATTTTGCAAAAACCGACTGGCATCATCAACCAAGCATGATTGCAAAAAATGCAATTTGTCGATGTCATCGAGGGCCTTGTTTTGGTCAACGAGAGCTTGAAACCCGCGGTTGCTGGAGCCGCAATAATTGGCGCGGATTTCTCGATAGAATCAACCAACTCTGCCCGATATTCTAGGTACAGATCGTTAATCTAAACACACCACCACTAATTCCTCTTGTTTTAGATGCTCTTCAAACAAACCTGTAGGATTTGGAAGTCAAAATGTCATCTTCCAACTTGCTCAAACGTCCCTAAGCATAGGATTTACCCTTACCCTCTTTTGGAGCTTTCTTAAAATTGGTAAGATCTCTTATTAATTTACTTAAAATACCCTTCTCCGTATTTGTAACCTTTTACTTCAGCCATAGTAATTACTAATTATTTTATGCTTTAAAACCGGAATTACGAAAAAGAAAGAAAAGTTTACAACACGTAAATGAAGACTGGTTGCCTGTTCTGTTGCTGCTGCCGTCTTATCTGGTGAAAAGCTGATCTCAGGAGCCTCCACTGGTCTTTGATGATTAAGGTTTTAAGTTATTTTTGTTTCAATTTAAATTTAGTAATTTATTTTAGTTAAAATTTAATAGTTTTAAGTTTAGGATTTAAAAAATTGTTCAAATAAAAAAAAAGAAATCACTTATTAAATGATAAAATTTTATGCAAATTCAAGTCTCGTGACTATATATGTATATCTGTATGCATATAGAAGATGAATTATAAATTCGATCTTTCTTTTTTAAATGTTTAAAGTTCGGGCACTCACTGCACGCACTTATTGTTTAGTTATTTTTTAAAGCCGATTCGTAAAAAAGGCTCAGAGGACCAATGTTTCCGTATTCAATTATTAAAATTTTAATCGGAATTTCGCAAAATGAAAATTTCTATATCGTTATACTCGTATGTATATGAATTTAATATAAGACAAAAGAAAAGACACAACTTCTTTGTTCAATTGTTCGTTTATTATAATGTTAGAATGACAAAGTAATTTTATGACTATTGTGGATCTTGTGGTATGTTCGTGTTTTGAATATGTTGTAGAAAGGAATGGTATACTCTTTGTATGTTCGTACAGAAGTCAAAACCGAAGCAAACTTCATTCATGAAGCGCTGAAACGTTTGAGCAGCGTTTCGAAGTCCGAATGGCATTCGAAGCCACTCGCAAAGACCAAAAGGAGTTGTTAAAGCAGTTTCATGAATGTCTTTGGGTGCAACTGGGATTAAGTGATATAACCTAACAATGTTAAGCTTTGAAAAAAACTTTGCAACCGTAAAATTTCATGAACAATTCTAGGATGTGGTGAATGGGGTGGCAAACCGGTACCGTGGCAGCGTTTAATGTGCGGTAATCACCACAAGGTCTCCAATCTTGATTATTCTTTTTTTAACCATGTGTAGAGGTGAGCATGTGCTCGAAGATGATGGCTGACAAATTCTAAGCTGCATCATGTGTTCGAATTCAGTTTTTGCTGCTTTATGCCTAGATGCGTCAAGCCGTCTCGGCCTTTAAACTGGGAGCTGACCTTTTGTTACGATATGATGAACGATTGTGTGTTTAATTGGTGCAAAATAATTGGGCTCTTGTATCAGACTTGAAAATTTTGTTAGCATCTCTTTATACCCGCTTGTGATCTGGAAATGTTTAGGGCTTGGATCATCAATTTCAATTGTTAAGTCATTTGTATGCAGTTTAGTGAGAGGGTCTCTTAATCTTTTGTTTTTTGTTTCCGCTAACATGTTGAATTTAGCCAAGAAATCGGCTTCCAATATTGGTCTATTAACTGAGGCTAATATGAAAGTGTGAGGTTAATCGAGGTTAAGTAACTTTGAACCGAAAGTGGGAATCGAAGTTCCGTTGGCAGCTGATAATAGATGTGAAGGATTCTGAGAGGTCAAACTCTTCTTATTGTTATGAGGAAGAACTGATAAGCCTGCGCCAGTGCCAACAAGAAACGTGAGCAGATTTTTCTAGTTTGGGTTACTGGTACGGTTATGTGATTTTTTGTCGATATTGCAAGGAGAAAAAGCTTCGATCATTGCTTCAACTCTATCAAGTCTATTGTCGAGTTCATAATTGGTATTGGTATTTTGTTGAGGAGTGGCAACATTGCAAATGCTTGTACACTGGGATGCCTCGTAGATTCTATCTGCAGGAGTAGCTAATTCTTCAAGTGATTTTGTGCCAACCGATAGCAACGCGATGTTAATAGGTTGTTTCAATCGACACATCCATAGGTTTTTAATGATATCATCATTGAAAGAAGAACCCGGAAGCATTTTCATTGACCTCAGAACTTCGGACGGTTTTCGGTCACCGATGTCCGTTTTACGAGTATCAATGAGAATTTCCAAGCGTTTTATTTCAGAAACCGAATGTCGTTCAATCAATGCTGTTTTTAAAGTGAGGTATTTATCGGTAGCAGGTTGATTTGACAGAATGTCAATAACTGAATCGCAAGTATCTGGTTGTAGATAGCCAATCGTGAGACAATACTTTGTTTCGGAACTCGTTATCCGATGCACTGAAAATTGTGCTTTCGCTTGAATGAACCATGTTACTGGATTGGAATTCCAAAATGGTGGAAGGCGAACTCTAATGGATTTTTAATTGCCTTGAGGAAAACCTGATTGTATTTGTGTCCCTTGGGAGAGACCCGACTGGAGTGATGGTGTGGTTTGACTATCATTACTTGTTCCATTTTTAATATCGTTTTCCATTGTAAATAATTGGAAAATTAACAAATGAATTTCGTAACCAAATCGTGAGAGAAATATGCGATAAAATTGTTTTCGCAAACCTTACCACTTAAAGTGAATGAAGTTAAAAAAAATTTGATAAAAATAAACCCGATAATTGTAAAATGAGTCACGGAAATGAAATTTTATTTTTGAAAGTGTACTGAAGTTACAAAAAAAACTCTCACCTGTACAATTTAAAAAAATATTTTTGAATTCCGGAACCAGGTTACCAGAAACGTGTCCTCAGTAAAAACAAAATTATTCTTTCTGTTCAAGATGTTGCTGCTTCTAGAAGAAACTGGTCTTCTGGGTGGGCGCTGTTGATTTTTAGGTATTTGCGCTGATGGCGTTGATGCAGCTTGAAGAGTTCTTGGATGGAAATTGAGGGTTGTTGCGGAGTGACAAAATTCTACCAACTGCTGTGCACACTATTTGTTGTTTGCGTTGGTTTCTTAATGAATTACCCTCTTTTGTGGTGGGTGCTGGTAAAAAAAAACTATCGATGATGGTTGCAGATGACGAGAGGTCTTGGTGACAGCGATGATCGATTAAGGAATTGACGGCTTTCTCAACAAGCGGTGGTGGCAGTAACAATGGTGGCAACAACGAGCAGTAGCAACAGCAATAATGAGCGCTAACGAGCGGTGGAAAATCGTGGAGATATTTGTAACAATGTTCGTGAATTCGCCAAAATTGCCTGGACGATTGTACAAATTTTGCTGAAACACCGTGGACTTTTCTGAATTTATTGGTGATTGCTCAGCAAAAATAAGGAACTGGGGGAGAGTACGATAACTTTGGCGACAAAGTTTAATGACGGATTTGTATAGAACAGTTAAAAACAAGCATTTTTTACTATAGGAGGTTTAGGCGGTAGGGGCAATTTAAAAAAATATGTACATTAAATGAAAAAAAAATAATAAAAAAATAACGGTAATACTTACAATTAAGTATTATACCAACAACATTCTGTTTTATTAGCCAGTTTTTAATTCAAGTCAAAACTATGCGTAGTTTTTGAAAAATTTAATTTTAAACTCAAAATTTGAGTAAAAAAAGTTAAAAAAAAGGTTTAAAGTGTAATTTTTCAATACTTCAAGATTATCTACCATTGTTTTTATTTCAGAATTTATTGCTCTTATTTGTTTTTGATCAAAAACTGAAAACTAGATGACTTTATGTCTTCTAGTTCTTGAGAAAATTGAAAATTTTTTGAAAAAAATGTATAAAACTTAATTGTAAGTATCACCGTTATTTTTTAATTATTTTGTTCCATTTTAAATAATAATTTTTTTAAATTGCCCCTACCGCCTAAACGGGGGGAGATAGACCCCATCCCATAGTAAAAAGTGCTTGTATTAAGCCCCTCTACCAAAAACCGTTATTATATCTTGGCGCCAAAGTTATCGTACTCGTGCCAGGAACTGCGACAAAGAAATGTGCGACCACTAGACGATGATGATGTGCCGTGATAACTGTACGATGAAGCGTGAATAATCTGTTGCAGCGAATAAAAATCTAACTGTGCTTTTACCAGCTACTAAAAATAATGGCACGCCAACTGTACTTGCGGTGGTGGCTATCCTTTTTTCTCTTCCAATTTATTTAACGAAAACACGGGCACTTTTAATTAAATTTTTAATATACATATATTTTATTTAACTTATTTCTAAGTTATTAATTCTTATAATAATTTTAATTTTAAGATGGGAGTGATTTTTAACTCCAGCACACAAGTTGACAAGTAGATGATACAAAATGGAATAAATAGACGAATGACGAATGTGTAACTGAACGAATTTATATGATTGGGAAAGGTTCAGAATATAAATGAGTGTACAAGGTAGAGATAAGCTTAAATGGTTGCGCTTGCGCGAACAACTTTATTTTTACGCGTAGCAACATTTGATATGAGGTTTGTAACTTTAATTTGTATATCCAACACAATCTCACACAAGTCATTACAGATACGATTTTATCAGTTGACTACACTCTGGATACAGCATCTGGTACACAATTTTGAATGCCGTTTCTACTACCCATGACTGCCGCTTAGCATTCCAGCTCCGTCACACTATAGTTGCGTTGAGCAGCGTTAAGCTTATGTGAAAAATAATAAATTTGTCTCTCGATATCTTCTTCATCACTTTGGTATAGAAGCGCAAGCACACCTGTGTTGCGTCGCATGAATTAAAAAAAAGTTTTTTAAAACTTGGATTGATCAATATAGGAGCAATATTTAAGGCTGTTTTTAACTCCTCGAACGCCACGATTGAATCTTTCCTAAATACAAATTATTTTTCTTTTTCAAAGTATCAGTTAGTGGTGTGGCAGTGGCAGAGTAAGTTTTAACAAAACGCCTTTAATATCCCTAAAAACCTCCGCACTTGCCGAGGTGTTTTTGGAATTGAAAATTGGTTGATGGCTGAAACTTTGTCAGAATCTGGTTTAAGGCATCCTTCTCCGACAATAAAACCTTGATACTTTAATTGCTTGAAACAAAGTTTTGAAAAGAAAAATTGGTTCTAGCATTCGCACAAAACAACCGGAGAGCGCCATGCACTATTGCTTCTTTCGGTGAATTCAAAAGCGAGCATCCTATCAAATTCCTCATACATTTGGTCTTGGACCGCTAGAGAAACCGGGTGGTGTCTTTGTTTGATGGGCTTGGTATCTCCTGTGGGCTCCTCTAAACTTGTTCTCCCTTACCCAAGTTTGGTAGATAATGAAAACAAGTTGATAACATTTTCTATCTCAGTTGACAGTTCGTAAACATTTGGATCGTCAGAGTAAGTACAAATTCCAGTTCAGAGCTCGGAAATTATTTGAGAAGCTATCTCAAACAATCTCCAAAAATGAACCCCCTGAAACAGCGGTTGCTCTAACAAAGGAACTAAAAACAAAGTTATCTCCTCACAAAATCGGTTGAGTCTGACCACTTGCGGTTCTTATTTTAGAAGGAATGGCTTATAATTGACATTTGAAGTTTTTAAAAGTTTAAGACAACCACTGATTAGAAAACTGACATTGGCACCACTGTCAAGAAGTCAAAGTATCTGTTTATTAAACACCTTCACGTTAGCACGTGGTCTGGGATCATCTACGTTAGAAATACTTGATATTTGTATACATTTTTGAACTTCCTTTTTTATTTGAAAACGTTCTCGAAGTTTTGCTATATGTTCCGGAAGTCTACAATTGAATTATTTTTCATCGAACTATATTATAATTTAATAACGTTTTGTGAAGAGATTTTGGTGAGTTCTTATACAAAGTTCGTTCTGACAGGATTTAAAAAAAAATGTTTCATATTTTGTTTTTCTGTCAAGTTTAAGGTATTTTGAAAGTTCGGAGTGTCAAGTTTATTTGGTTTATTTGGAATGTCGGGTATTATAGTCATATCAGGGATTTTATAAAAGTCACGTGTATTTGAAATTGCCGGTAGATTTTTGTTAACCTTATTTGGTAAAGAATCTAATGAATGACTGTAGGGTTTTACTCTACAGGACAAAACTGCCTGCTCTTCGAATCGCCCTAAATCTTGTTTCCCAGACATCTGACGCAGCAGAAAAGATTTCTTTGTGAGTTGTGACAATTAACAAGGCATTCACTTCATACTTGTCTGCTTCATCTAGAGCGAACCCGAGTTCACTGACCTGTCTTTTGAAATTCGACTAAGAAATCTGTTTATTACAAATATTGTCACCTTGCAAGACATACCTTTCTATTATTCTACATGAGTAAAGCATTTCAGGTAAGCTATTAGTATGTAGGTGATCATTTGTTCACCAATACTACGTTTTACAGTTTGTTTCATTAAATCAATTAATTCACAAGCTGTTTTTAGAATTTTAAGCCTAGTGTTCATCAAAAGAATGCAATTATAAAAATCGTCAAAGCTTTCATTGTGACCTTGACGTTCTGTTCCAGATAAAAGCTAATCGAAGACTTTGCCAGTTTGAAGGTGGATGAGATTTTATATGTATCCAGTACCAATCCTCAACTCGACCTTACGCTGCGTTACTTTTTTTAAAACTGTTAAGTCAAAAAACGAAATCATCGACAATGATGTTTTTTGTTTATACAATTTCAACACTCATTTGTGAAATTCAAACTTTTTTAAAGTGGAATGGTCGTGGTTCACATCTTGAGGGTTTATTGCGTGCAGTTCAGTTATACAATTTTGAGTATTTTCACTGATATGATTGGGTTGTTCCGGTAAGTTGCCAACATCGTTTGGAATGTGTTGATCCTTCACAAAAACCGATTGCGCAGGAATTCTGTTTGCGGTGCTCTCACAGCTTCGGTGTCTGACTTCATAATCTTCTGAACTAACCTGAGGACTACGCGCTGAAAGAAGGTTCCGAATAGTTTTAATAACTTTATTTAGAGTGATTTGTCGTTCTCATTCGATTTCCTACCGCAAAGTTATTAATTCCGATGTTCTTGCTACACCTATGGATGCAGTAACTATTTCCTGAATATACTTAGTCAAAGTCCTGTTCGTTTCAAATTCTCGATGTACATTAGAACTACTTGGTTCCCTTCTATTGTTTGTAATGTTGGGAGGATCATGAGCAATGACGAAATCCCCCTCTAATGTTTGAAATTGTTTTGTGAGTATCGTTATCGATTAAAAAAAAAAAAAAAAACTTAATCGGCTGTAGTCCCAGTCCATAGGCAACAAAAATTTATTTTCACCTCAGGATCCTACAGAGGGAAAAAGTTGTTGGCCAGCAACAACGGGAGTGGGTTGAAACTCCATAGAAAGCAAAACCCGTCTCGAAGTTATCCTGGAATCAAACTGATGCACTGAAAATATTGTGCCTCCGCTTGAATGAACCATGTTACTGGATTGGAATTCCAAAATGTTGGAAGGCGAACTCTAATGGATTTTTAATTGCCTTGAGGAAAACCCGATTGTATTTGTGTCCCTTGGGAGAGACCCGACTGGAGTCACGGTATGGTTTGACTATCATTGCTTGTTCCATTTTTAATATCGTTTTCCATTGTAATTGGAAAATTTACAAATGAATTTCGTAACCTAGTCGTGAGAGAAATATGCGATAAAATTGTTTTCGC
Source organism: Eupeodes latifasciatus (assembly GCA_920104205.1). Taxonomy (NCBI): domain Eukaryota; kingdom Metazoa; phylum Arthropoda; class Insecta; order Diptera; family Syrphidae; genus Eupeodes; species Eupeodes latifasciatus. The sequence continues at coordinate 243,792,509 of OV049924.1, forward strand.
AAACCTTACCACTTAAAGTGAATCAAGTTAAAAAAAAAATTGATAAAAATAAAAGCGATGATTGTAAAATGAGTCACGGAAATGAAATTTTATTTTTGAAAGTGTACTGAAGTTACAAAAAAAACTCTCACCTGTACAATTTAAAAAAATATTTTTGAATTCCGGAACCCAGGTTACCAGAAACTTGTCCTCAGTAAAAACAAAATTATTGTTTCTGTTCAAGATGTTGCTGCTTCTAGAAGAAACTGGTCTTCTGGGTGGGCGCTGTTGATTTTAAGGTATTTTCGCTGATGGCGTTGATGCAGCTTGAAGAGTTCTTGGATGGAAATTGAGGGTTGTTGCGGAGTGACAAAATTCTACCAACTGCTGTGCACACTATTTGTTGTTTGCGTTGGTTTCTTAATGAATTACCCTCTTTTGTGGTGGGTGCTGGTATAAAAACTATCGATGATGGTTGCAGATGACGAGAGGTCTTGGTGACAGCGATGATCGATTAAGGAATTGACGGCTTTCTCAACAAGCGGTGGTGGCAGTAACAATGGTGGCAACAACGAGCAGTAGCAACAGCAATAATGAGCGCTAACGAGCGGTGGAAAATCGTGGAGATATTTGTAACAATGTTCGTGAATTCGCCAAAATTGCCTGGACAATTGTACAAATTTTGCTGAAACACCGTGGACTTTTCTGAATTTATTGGTGATTGCTGAGCAAAAATAAGGAACTGCGACAAAGAAATGTGCGACCACTAGACGATGATGATGTGCCGTGATAACTGTACGATGAAGCGTGAATAATCTGTTGCAGCGAATAAAAATCTAACTGTGCTTTTACCAGCTACTAAAAATAATGGCACGCCAACTGTACTTGCGGTGGTGGCTATCCTTTTTTCTCTTCCAATTTATTTAACGAAAACACGGGCACTTTTAATTAAATTTTTAATATACATATATTTTATTTAACTTATTTCTAAGTTATTAATTCTTATAATAATTTTAATTTTAAGATGGGAGTGATTTTTAACTCCAGCATACAAGTTGACAAGTAGATGATACAAAATGGAATAAATAGACGAATGACGAATGTGTAACTGAACGAATTTCGCATATGATTGGGAAAGGTTCAGAATATAAATGAGTGTACAAGGTAGAGATAAGCTTAAATGGTTGCGCTTGCGCGAACAACTTTATTTTTACGCGTAGCAACATTTGATATGAGGTTTGTAACTTTAATTTGTATATCCAACACAATCTCTAGGGTTTGTTACACAAGTCATTACAGATACGATTTCATCAGTTGACTACACTCTGGATAGAGCATCTGGTACACAATTTTGAATGCCGTTTCTACTACCCATGACTGCCGCTTAGCATTCCAGCTCCGTCACACCATAGTTGCGTTGAGCAGCGTTAAGCTTATGTGAAAAATAATAAATTTGTCTCTCGATATCTTCTTCATCGCTCTGGTATAGAAGCGCAAGCACACCTGTGTTGCGTCGCATGAATTAAAAAAAAAGTTTTTTAAAACTTGGATTGATCAATATAGGAGCAATATTTAAGGCTGTTTTTAACTCCTCGAACGCCACGATTGAATCTTTCCTAAATACAAATTATTTTTCTTTTTCAAAGTATCAGTTAGTGGTGTGGCAATGGCAGAGTAAGTTTTAACAAAACGCCTTTAATATCCCTAAAAACCTCCGCACTTGCCGAGGTGTTTTTGGAATTGAAAATTGGTTGATGGCTGAAACTTTGTCAGAATCTGGTTTAAGGCATCCTTCTCCGACAATAAAACCTTGATACTTTAATTGCTTCAAACAAAGTTTTGAAAAGAAAAATTGGTTCTGGCTTTCGCACAAAACAACCGGAGAGCGCCATGCACTATTGCTTCTTTCGGTGAATTCAAAAGCGAGCATCCTATCAAATTCCTCATACATTTGGTCTTGGACCGCTAGAGAAACCGGGTGGTGTCTTTGTTTGATGGGCTTGGTTTCTCCTGTGGGCTCCTCTAAACTTGTTCTCCCTTACCCAAGTTTGGTAGATAATGAAAACAAGTTGATAACATTTTCTATCTCAGTTGACAGTTCGTAAACATTTGGATCGTCAGAGTAAGTACATATCCAGTTCAGAGTTCGGAAATTATTTGAGAAGCTATCTCAAACAATCTCCAAAAATGAACCCCCTAAAACAGCGGTTGCTCTAACAAAGGAACTAAAAACAAAGTTATCTCCTCACAAAATCTGTTGAGTCTGACCACTTGCGGTTCTTATTTTGGAAGGAATGGCTTATAATTGACATTTGAAGTTTTTAAAAGTTTAAGACAACCACTGATTAGAAAACTGACATTGGCACCACTGTCAAGAAGTCAAAGTATCTGTTTATTAAACACCTTCACGTTAGCACGTGGTCTGGGATCATCTACGTTAGAAATACTTGATATTTGTATACATTTTTGAACTTCCTTTTTTATTTGAAAACGTTCTCGAAGTTTTGCTATATGTTCCGGAAGTCTACAATTGAATTATTTTTCATCGAACTATATTATAATTTAATAACGTTTTGTGAAGAGATTTTGGTGAGTTCTTATACAAAGTTCGTTCTGACAGGATTTAAAAAAAAATTAGAAAATTGGATGTTTCATATTTTGTTTTTCTGTCAAGTCTAAGGTATTTTGAAAGTTCGGAGTGTCAAGTTTATTTGGTTTATTTGGAATGTCGGGTATTATAGTCATATCAGGGATTTTATAAAAGTCACGTGTATTTGAAATTGCCGGTAGATTTTTGGTAACCATATTTGGTAAAGAATCTAATGAATGACTGTAGGGTTTTACTCTACAGGACAAAACTGCCTGCTCTTCGAATCGCCCTGAATCTTGTTTCCCAGACATCTGACGCAGCAGAAAAGATTTCTTTGTGAGCTGTGACAATTAACAAACGAATGACCTTTAACCTTGCAGTTCCAACGAATGAAGGAATATTGATCACACTTAGAGAAAGACGTCTCCAGTGCATTCACTTCATATTTGTCTGCTTCATCTAGAACGAACCCGAGTTCACTGACCTGTCTTTTGAAATTCGACTAAGAAATCTGTTTATTACAAATATTATCACCTTACAAGACATACCTTTCTATTATTCTACATGAGTAAAGCATTTCAGGTAAGCTATTAGTATGTAGGTGATTATTTGTTCACCAATACGACGTTTTACATTTTGCTTCATTAAATCAATTGATTCACATGCTGTTTTTGGAATTTTAAGCCTAGTGTTCATCAAAAGAATGCAAATATAAAAATCGTCAAAGCTTTCATTGTAACCTTGACGTTCTGTTCCAGATAAAAGCTAATCGAAGACTTTGCCAGTTTGAAGGTGGATGAGATTTTATATGTATCCAGTACCAATCCTCAACTCGACCTTACGCTGCGTTACTTTTTTTAAAACTGTTAAGTCAAAAAACGAAATCATCGACAATGATGTTTTTTGTTTATAAAATTTCAACACTCATTTGTGAAATTCAAACTTTTTTAAAGTGGAATGGTCGTGGTTCACATCTTGAGGGTTTATTGCGTGCAGTTCAGTTATACAATTTTGAGTATTTTCACTGATATGATTGGGTTGTTCCGGTAAGTTGCCAACATCGTTTGGAATGTGTTGATCGTTCACAAAAACCGATTGGAAGTCTGTTGCGGTGCTCTCACAGCTTCGGTGTCTGACTTCATAATCTTCTGAACTAACCTGAGGACTACGCGCTGAAAGAAGGTTCCGAATAAATTTAATAACTTTATTTAGAGTGATTTGTAGTTCTCATTCGATTTCCTACCGCAAAGTTATTAATTCGGATGTTCTAGCTACACCCAGGGCAGGACAAAGCATATGTGCAAGACGTGCAAATGCACAGGGCGCAAAATTCTGGGGGCGCATTACCAGGAGCAAGAACATGTAATCTGATCTTGCGCAAAACAAATATGTATGTACTACCATTTGCCATTTTTTTAACCACAAACATTCTTCAAATAATCCCAAAATAACATCCATCACAACTGTGCTAAGTTATTTCTTCCGCTCTAACAAACATCACTTTCATTGTTGCATTCAATGAAAATTTAACTCAAGATATCGCAGAACTAAAAATCCTACCTACCTAATTTCCAAATATTTCACCCTGTTCATACAAGAGAAAAAATCTCAACACAAACAGTTCCATGCCATCTCATATGTGCAAGATTTATTTCATGCACACTGAGTCCCAAAATTAACATAGAGACAGAGAGTATGATGAAGCAAAATACTTATTCATATTGAATCATATGAGCTAGAACGTGCAGGTTTTGTGTTATGCACCGTACCTCTGTATGTGAGTTCTCATCTACAAAAAAAAAACAACAACAAAATGCCTCCGAAAAAAGAGAGCAGGTAGGTTGATGTGCTACCTACTACTACAAAGGTCAATGGATGTTCAAGTTTTCTTTTCTGCACACTGAGTATCGAAACTAACATGGGAGATATTTAAAAAAAACTTATTCATACGGAATCATATGGGTCAGAGTTAAGTGCCTGCTTACAGGAGATGAAAATTTTATTAGAATGGAGAAGGAGCATAGAGTGATAATATTAAAGAGGGATGAATCTATGTGGAGTCGAATCGTTCTTGCGCAGGCAGTTTGTTTTTTGTTTTTTTTTTTTTTTTTTTTTTTGAAAGTTGATGACTGTTGTAACGGCTACTTTTAATGTATATCTAGTCTGGTGCAGAATGCAGATTGTTGCAATTGTTTTTTCGATTTGTTGGTTAATTAATAATAAATAGCTGACGTATTTTGTGAAAGTGTTTAGGTATCATTCGTTTTTCCAATATACATAGATAGAAAAAAGCCTTCGGGGGAAGAATTTAGAAAAAGGCGAAGACCGAAAATAAAGATCAGAGTAAAAATTTCTCAAAATTTTTAAAAACCAACGAGGAACAAGCAGATGAGGAAAATGTAAGTATTTTTAATAACACTATTGATGAGGTGCAGGCAGGAAATAATTTCGATGAGGTGCAAGTAGGAAATGCAGTGGGGCCAGGAGAAGAGGTATTTTTATGGATGAATTTTTTGATCACCCCAATAAATGGGCAAATTTATCTGATGAGCTTATTAAAAAAATTGTTTTAAAGGGTCCAATGCAAATTCAGAACCATCAGTTTCCAATAACAAAGAAAAGAAAGTTTTCAATTTCCAGTTATCAACGAACTTTATGCAATGGCAAGGTAGTTCCGAGGGCTTGATTGATTTATTCAAAATCAAAGGATTCTGTTTATTGTTTCTGTTGTTTTTTATTTTCAAATAATAAAAATTTTCATGCTTTGTCAAGTACAGGTAGTTCTGATTGGCCACATTTAAGTGCAATTTTAAAAAGTCACGAGGTTAGTTTTTTCCACTTCGAAAATTTTAAATCATGGACATTTTTAGAAAAAGGTTTGACATCAGGTACAGCAATTAACACAATATTTGAAAGTTCAATGGAAGCTGAAACAAAGCATTGGAGGGCGGTTTTACAAAGACTATTCAGTGTTGTAAAATTTCTTGGTTCTCAGTCATTAGCTTTTCGCTGTTCTTCAGATAAATTGTTTGAGCTCAACAATGGTATTTTTTTACAACTCGTAGTGGAAATAGCTTCATTTCTTTGGTTTTAGGAGAGCACATGAGGAGAATTACGAATCAAGAAACCCAAAATAAGTATTTTAGCAAAAACATACAAAATGAAATTATAAGTATTTTTGCCACAGCCATTAGCAGTAAAATTGTGTCAATGCTTAAAGAAGCAAAATATTTTTCAATTATTGTAGACTCTACAACCGATAAAAGTCGCGTAGAACAAGTTACTATTGTCGTTAGGTTTGTAGGTAAGAATCAGAAAACTTTTACAGTGAATGAGCTGAGCATTTCTTAGGGTTTTTGAAGGGGGAAGACAAGACCGGAATGGGACTGACTCAGTTGATTTAAGACAAGCTTGAATTACATGGAATTTAAATAAGTAACTGTCGAGGCCAAAGTTATGATAATGGTTCGAAATGAAAGGTTCAGAATCGAATTCGAACCCTGGAACCAAGAGCATTTTTTGTTCCATGTTGCTCGCATTCCTTAAATTTAGTGGTTAATGATGCTGCTCGGTGCTCATTATATGCAGTTCAATTTTTCGATGCAATTCAATGTTTGTATAACTTTTTTTCAAATTCCACAACTAGGTGGGATATTTATAAGAAAAAAAATTCAAAGTCTTACTTTGAAACCTCTTTCTGAGACTAGATGGGAGAGCAAGTTAGATGCATTGAGGCCTTTAAAAACAAATTTAGAAGAAATATATGAAGCCGTTATAGAAATATCTGAAATAGGAAATCTAGAGGCAAAAAACATTGCAGAATCGTTAGGAAATAACATTTTTGATTGTACGTTTATTTGCTCCCTGTTAATTTGGTTTGATATTTTAGAAAATATAAATAAAACTAGTAAATATTTGCAAAGTCCGTTCGTTAATCTGTCAAATGGAATAAAAGTATTAGAAAATACAAAATACAGTTTGATTTTAATGCGTTCCGATGAAAAATTTAATGAGTATGTTCAATTAACAGAGCGTATTGCTAGTTCCCTAGAAATACCAAATATGTTTCCTGAAGCTTCATCATTGCGATCTCGACGGAGAAAAAGACTTTATGCTGATGAATGTTCGAAACTATATTAGACCCGAAACAAAGATTTAAAGTAGATTTTTTTTTTAAATACTTGATCAAGCCATTCAATCAATTACAGAAAGGTTTGAACAGCTTGACACGTATTAAACAATCAATTTTTCATTTTTAGGTAACATAAGCGAATGTTTAAAAAATAAAAAGTAACGTGCTTCATGCTTTAATTTGCAGAATGTTTTAACATTAGGTAGTTTTAAAGATTTAGATGGAGAAGAATTGTTTCAAGAGTTAACCGTTATATCCCCGCTTGTCACACCACAAAGCTCAAGTTTAGATGTGTTACATTTTATTTTTATTTCAAGCCTTGAAGAATTTGCTACGAATTTAGTAATTGCTCTCCAAATTCTTAATACAATTCCGGTCACGGTAACTTCATGAGAACGTAGTTTTTCTAAACTTAAAATTATTAAAAATTATCTTAGGACAACCATGACTCAAGAGAAATTTGTACGCTTATCAATAATGTCCATTGAAAAGGAATTATTAAATTCTTTAGACTTTGATGATCTCATTTCTGTATTTTCAAAATGTTAGGCCAGAAAAGTAAGCTTTCAAGCTTAAACGTTTCCTCTCTGCTCATTTCTTCCCTGCGTTTTAGTTTATGGTTTTACTTTTTGTTCCTAAAAAAAATTAACTGAAGTTCCTATTTATTTTCTATATTTGTATAAGTATATATTTTTATATTATTTTGTTTTTTAATTAATTAATAATTTTTTTTTAAATGAAGTTTTTATTTATTTTTTTATTTTGTGTATGCATATATACATATATGTACATATGTATGTTTCTATACTTTTATTTTATGTTGTTTTTAATTTATTTTCAATTTTTTTGTAAATATCTTAATTACATTTGATACATGCAATAATATATGTAAACATATTTGTTTGTTACTGAGGATTAGACCTACCGGGGATACCTCAATAAAAAAAACGTATTGAAAGTCTACCTCCTAGGTAATGTAGAAAAGGCTTATGCTTGTGTATCAGTTTATGTTTGAAAATATAAAAAAGGGCACTTTCTACAAATCTTGCACAGGGCACAAGTTTGGCTGGGGCCGGCCCTGGCTACACTTATGGATGCAGTAACTATTTCCTGAATATGCTTAGTCAAAGTCCTGTTCGTTTCAAATTCTCGATGTACGCTAGAACTACTTGGTTCCCTTCTATTGTTTGTAATGTTGGGAGGATCATGAGCAATGACGAAATCCCCTTCTAATGTTTGAAATTGTTTTCGTGAGCATCGTCATTGAATATAATGTCATTCTGATTTTCAGCTTCTAGAAGAGATTCATGTTTGTTATGATTTGTTTTGTAATAAGAAAAACTAACACTTCAAATGTATTATTTGTAGGAAACCATGTACTGAAGTACTATACTCCACATATTATGTTGAGATGGGTGCAGGGAATTAACTTCACGGGAACTACCTTCACATGGGAACTAACTTCACCACTAGTGGGAATTAATTTAACCTTTTTTTTGTGAAGTTATTTCCCACTGAAGGTGGGAGATAATTTCACTTTTTTGTGGGAATGAATTTCACTTTCATGTGAAGTTAACATAAGTTGAAGTTGAAAAATGACAGATACTTGACAGATACAACGAAATAAGGCCAAATTTGAAATTTGGTGTTATTTCATTTGGTACTATTTCACGTCACCAATTCAACGCTTGATATTTTTTCAGATATTTCAATCGTAGGTGGGAAGTTACTTCACATAATTTTCTGATGAAATTATCTCCCGCCTTCAGTGGGAGATAACTTCACAAAAAAAAAGTGAAATTAATTCCCTCTAGTGGTGAAGTTAGTTCCCATGTGAAGGTAGTTCCCGTGAAGTTAATTCCCTGCACCCATCTCGGTGCAGGGAATTAACTTCACGGGAACTACCTTCACATGGGAACTAACTTCACCACTAGTGGGAATTAATTTAACCTTTTTTTTGTGAAGTTATTTCCCACTGAAGGTGGGAGATAATTTCACTTTTTTGTGGGAATGAATTTCACTTTCATGTGAAGTTAACATAAGTTGAAGTTGAAAAATGACAGATACTTGTTGCTCGATTGAAATTTTTGAAATTGGAGCCTAAAACAAGTTTTTTTGAATTGATAGCACGGCGTACTAACAGCTAGGTATGTAGGGGGGGGCATGCTGCCCCCCTGCAACCCCCCTGCTTGGGATCACTATAGGATTTGGGGTGGGTGCGATTTTGGGTATATGCAAAGAACACGAATGCGTGGTGATTCTTTGATAACTGTGAGCCATACTTGCTTTTTTCTTTGTTGGGAATTTCTTTGATTTTAGTGCTCAAATGCAAAAGTTCCTTGCATATACCCAAACTCGCACCCACCCCAAATCCTATAGTGATCCCAAGCAGGGGGGTTGCATATACCTAGCTGTTAGTACGCCGTGCTATCCAATTCAAAAAAACTTTTTAGCAAAAGTAGCTATTCTAGACAATAAATCAACCATTTTTGCGTGTTTTGTATGTAAAAAGGTGAACTTTAAAAATTCGGCGTTGTATCCATTATTTTTTTGCCTTATTTCTTTTTATAAATCGAAATAAAGCCAAATTGGTTTTATTTCCTTTTTGAACAACGAAATAAGGCCAAATTTGAAATTTGGTGTTATTTCATTTGGTACTATTTCACGTCACCAATTCAACGCTTGATATTTTTTCAGATATTTCAATCGTAGGTGGGAAGTTACTTCACATAATTTTCTGATGAAATTATCTCCCGCCTTCAGTGGGAGATAACTTCACAAAAAAAAAGTGAAATTAATTCCCTCTAGTGGTGAAGTTAGTTCCCATGTGAAGGTAGTTCCCGTGAAGTTAATTCCCTGCACCGAGATGGGTGCAGGGAATTAACTTCACGGGAACTACCTTCACATGGGAACTAACTTCACCACTAGTGGGAATTAATTTAACCTTTTTTTTGTGAAGTTATTTCCCACTGAAGGTGGGAGATAATTTCACTTTTTTGTGGGAATGAATTTCACTTTCATGTGAAGTTAACATAAGTTGAAGTTGAAAAATGACAGATACTTGTTGCTCGATTGAAATTTTTGAAATTGGAGCCTAAAACAAGTTTTTTTGAATTGATAGCACGGCGTACTAACAGCTAGGTATGTAGGGGGGGGCATGCTGCCCCCCTGCAACCCCCCTGCTTGGGATCACTATAGGATTTGGGGTGGGTGCGATTTTGGGTATATGCAAAGAACACGAATGCGTGGTGATTCTTTGATAACTGTGAGCCATACTTGCTTTTTTCTTTGTTGGGAATTTCTTTGATTTTAGTGCTCAAATGCAAAAGTTCCTTGCATATACCCAAACTCGCACCCACCCCAAATCCTATAGTGATCCCAAGCAGGGGGGTTGCAGGGGGGCAGCATGCCCCCCCTTACATACCTAGCTGTTAGTACGCCGTGCTATCCAATTCAAAAAAACTTTTTAGCAAAAGTAGCTATTCTAGACAATAAATCAACCATTTTTGCGTGTTTTGTATGTAAAAAGGTGAACTTTAAAAATTCGGCGTTGTATCCATTATTTTTTTGCCTTATTTCTTTTTATAAATCGAAATAAAGCCAAATTGGTTTTATTTCCTTTTTGAACAACGAAATAAGGCCAAATTTGAAATTTGGTGTTATTTCATTTGGTACTATTTCACGTCACCAATTCAACGCTTGATATTTTTTCAGATATTTCAATCGTAGGTGGGAAGTTACTTCACATAATTTTCTGATGAAATTATCTCCCGCCTTCAGTGGGAGATAACTTCACAAAAAAAAAGTGAAATTAATTCCCTCTAGTGGTGAAGTTAGTTCCCATGTGAAGGTAGTTCCCGTGAAGTTAATTCCCTGCACCGTTGAGATGATATCTATTAAACCATATCAGAAACTAACAAAATAAAAAAAATTGTATCCAGCTTCCTTAAAGAAATCTCATTCCATAAGAAGAAAGTGAATTTATTTCAGGAAATATGAAATCTAAAATTACATAAAAAAAATTAAAAATATAATTTCGCTCGCCAAAAATATCATCAATGTAAACACACACCGACACGCCCCGTCATAATTAACACGAACTTGAGCATTAAGCTTAAAAATATTGTGTCGTGCTACTAAGTTTCGATGAGTGGAATGATCAGGAAGATTAATCTTCGGTACAGGAAACCCAAAGTTGAGTCCTCGATCGAGAATTGGAGCGCATCTCCGTCATGTCGGTCAGGAGAAAGAAGATCATCTTTGCAATTGGCAAAACAAAAAAACAGAATTTAATCGGCTGTAGTCCCAGTCCATAGGCGACAAAAATCTATTTTCACCTCAGGATCCTACAGAGGGAAAAAGTTGTTGGCCAGCAACAACGGGAGTGGGTTGAAACTCCATAGAAAGCAAAACCCGTCTCGAAGTTATCCTGGAATCAAACCAGGACAAAAAAACTCAATTAGGTAAGATTCCCCATCAGTCGACATAAACCACAAAACAAACTAAAACAAAAAACATTTACCCCTATTAGGAATTTGTCCAACTGGAATTCCAGTTATTCCTGTTACCCAGAAAGCTATATCGGCGGTCGCTATTCAAGATTCCGTGATAATTGTGGTCTTGAAGGGCGTCATCAGAGAATCTGATTTGGATTTCGAATCCGATTCAGTTCGGTTCTTCAGGATTCAAGAAAACAACTATAATTGGCCAAGTGTCCGTAAAAGACTCCAATTCATCGGTCTCAATCCAAATTGGGATTTATCCTGTAGGACGAATCATCGAATAAATCCGAGTATCGTTCTTCTAGCCATAAAGTGGCGTTAACGTTAACGTTAACGGATCTCTTCGAGGGGCTTAACTCATTTCAGTGTTAGAAGAAAAAAGAAATGCAAAATTAATACAAAAGAAATAAAAAGGATGAATAAGAAACTAAAAAGAAACAAAATTAATGAAAGTTAAAGTAGAGGCTTTAAAAATAATAACGAATAAGAAAACTAAATAAGGCTGAAAAGAAAGTGAAAGTGAACTATAAATAATGAAACAAGACAAAAAAGAGAAGATGGATGAAAAGAAAGTTTGATTTGAATTTAAAAAAAATGAAAAAAAGGTATAAGAAAAGAAAAGGCTAGGAAAAGAAAGTTAAGATAGAGAAGCAAAGAGATAATATAGAAAATAGAAAGCTCTTTCATGTACTTACCTGAGGATTTAATAAAAGAAAAACATTAAATGACAATTTTTTTTTTGCTTCTATAAAGCTAAGCCTTTTAAACTATGTGAAACACAATTTGATTTTAAAGTAAATATTTAATAATGATTTTTAAAGCTTGATAAAAAGTGATCAAATTTAAAGTTATTTTTCAACAATTGAATATATTGGATATCGAATGAAGTGTTGTATTGTATTGTTTTGATGTAATTATGGTCAAAACTTTATCCCAAAAGTCAAGAAAAGTAATAAGCAAATGAAAAAGTTAATAAAAAAACGAAAAGAAATTAAAATAGTAAATATGTTATACCAGGTGTAACATCCCATCCATCGCGATAAGATAATTTTTTTTAAGAGAAAAGGTAAGTACTTAAAGTTTTTTTTCGTTTAGTCCTTAATACCCTCTAGTCAAACCATCATACTTATACTTATATACTTATATACTTATACTTATTTACTTTTTACTTATATTACTTATTACTTATTACTTATTTACTTATTTACTTATTACTTATTACTTATTACTTATTACTTATTACTTATTACTTATTACTTATTACTTATTACTTATTACTTATTACTTATTACTTATTACTTATTACTTATTACTTATTACTTATTACTTATTACTTATTACTTATTACTTATTACTTATTACTTATTACTTATTACTTATTACTTATTACTTATTACTTATTACTTATTACTTATTACTTATTACTTATTACTTATTACTTATTACTTATTACTTATTACTTATTACTTATTACTTATTACTTATTACTTATTACTTATACTTATTACTTATTACTTATTACTTATTACTTATTACTTATTACTTATTACTTATTACTTATTACTTATTACTTATTACTTATTACTTATTACTTATTACTTATTACTTATTACTTATTACTTATTACTTATTACTTATTACTTATTACTTATTACTTATTACTTATTACTTATTACTTATTACTTATTACTTATTACTTATTACTTATTACTTATTACTTATTACTTATTACTTATTACTTATTACTTATTACTTATTACTTATTACTTATTACTTATTACTTATTACTTATTACTTATTACTTATTACTTATTACTTATTACTTATTACTTATTACTTATTACTTATTACTTATTACTTATTACTTATTACTTATTACTTATTACTTATTACTTATTACTTATTACTTATTACTTATTACTTATTACTTATTACTTATTACTTATTACTTATTACTTATTACTTATTACTTATTACTTATTACTTATTACTTATTACTTATTACTTATTACTTATTACTTATTACTTATTACTTATTACTTATTACTTATTACTTATTACTTATTACTTATTACTTATTACTTATTACTTATTACTTATTACTTATTACTTATTACTTATTACTTATTACTTATTACTTATTACTTATTACTTATTACTTATTACTTATTACTTATTACTTATTACTTATTACTTATTACTTATTACTTATTACTTATTACTTATTACTTATTACTTATTACTTATTACTTATTACTTATTACTTATTACTTATTACTTATTACTTATTACTTATTACTTATTACTTATTACTTATTACTTATTACTTATTACTTATTACTTATTACTTATTACTTATTACTTATTACTTATTACTTATTACTTATTACTTATTACTTATTACTTATTACTTATTACTTATTACTTATTACTTATTACTTATTACTTATTACTTATTACTATTACTTATTACTTATTACTTATTACTTATTACTTATTACTTATTACTTATTACTTATTACTTATTACTTATTACTTATTACTTATTACTTATTACTTATTACTTATTACTTATTACTTATTACTTATTACTTATTACTTATTACTTATTACTTATTACTTATTACTTATTACTTATATAATAATAATATAATAATAATAATAATAATAATAATAATAATAATATATAATAATAATATAATAATAATCATATCATACTAATATTATAAATGCGAATGTAAGTTTGTTTGTTACGCTTTCACGCAAAAACTACTTAACCGATCATCATGAAACTTTGCACATACACTCTTGAAGGTATTAGAAGTAACATAGGATACTTTTTATTAAAAAAAAAAAAAAAAAATTACGAAAAATAAGAAAATTGTTTGTCAAAATATCGTCAAATTTAGCTACTTCAACGCCATCTAGCATCATCTAGCATCATAGTAATGAAGGTTCAACCCTGAATACTGTAATACCAACCCACTGTATTACCGACGGTGACGACAATATCTAATTCAATATCTAATTCAATTGAATAAAGTTTCAACTGTTTCTCATTTTTCTATATTTATTGTTATTTTCTTCTGTCGTTACATGCAGTATAATAATAAAATGCACATTTTTTGAGGTTATCCGTAATTTTTGTGGTTAGCTGTTACTTTATTATTTTAGATCTTACTCGCTGATGTTAATTCTTACTCTGCTTTTATTTGAAAAAATGCCAAAATTGTTTGTCAAAATATCGTCATGTGGATCTCATTGCTAATGTTTTTCCGGATCAGTGGTTGTGTGCAAGAGCAATATTAGCACCAAGAAATGAAATTGTAAATAGGATCAACACTGACATTTAAAACGAGTTTCAAGGAGAAATGAAGGAATATTTGTCAATGGATACAATTATGGATACGGAACTAAGTACTTCATATCCTGTGGAGTTTTTAAATTCACTTGAACTATCGGGTGTACCGTCACATAAACTTCAATTGAAACTAAATGTACCAGTAATGCTTATGCGAAATCTAGATGCTCCTCGGCTATGTAATGGAACAAAGCTTCGGATAACAAAATTGGGACAGAACATACTTGGTGCTACTATTTTAACAGGTGTCGGTAAGGGAAATAGTGTTATAATACCTCGGATACCAATTATTCCCACTGACCTTCCATTCCAATTTAAAAAGGTTCAGTTTCCCGTCAAGCTTAGCTTTGCTGTTACTATGAACAAGGCACAAGAACAAACATTACAGGTAGCAGGAGTGCATTTAGAAAACCCATGCTTCTCTCATGGTCAACTTTATGTAGCCTGTTCACGTGTATCTAATGCCCGGAATTTACACATATTTGCACCCGACGGGAAAACTTATAACATTGTCTATAAAAATATCTTAAATTAATACTTTGTATTTTATTTTTTTAAATTGTTAGAATTCAGAATTATTTATTTTTGTTACGGTGAAATATATTTTAACATTTGTTGTTGCATTTCAATAAGCATATATTAAGGTGTTGAAACTTCATTGTCTGTAGTAATTTTTAAAAATTGTTGATCTCAGCCAAGCAATAAAATTTAGTTATTATATTGACTCATTTCTATTATTATACCCTTACCCTTTATCTCTCATACTTATTTAATTTCTCCACTGCGGGCGAAGCCGCGGGTAAAAAGCTAGTAACAAAAAAAAACCTTTTTAAGTAACGTCGTTAAGCAAAATCAACTAACGGATCAGATGCTGTGCACAACATTCCGGATCTATGGTAAGTTAGTTTTTTTGCCTTTATATGGATTTTGATATAATTTGTCTTAAGGGAATATAGAAATATAAAATATACATATATAAAACAAATGATGAGTAAATAAACTAGATTCAAGTTCAATACATATGCGGGTTATCAGGAGTAATGATATAATCTGTCTTACTTACTTACTTAAGGTGGCGCTACAGTCCTGCGTGAACTAGGGCCTCGCCCAACAAACTTCTCCATCTAGCTCGGTCCCTAGCTAGATGTCTACAGTTTCGCGCTCCAAGTTGGGTCAGGTCACTATCCACTTGAGCGCGCCACCTGATTCTCGGTCTTCCTCTACTGCGCTATCCTGTGGGTGTGGATTCGAAGACTTTCCGGGCCGGAGCATTGGTTCGTTCCATCTTTTCCTCCACTCCCCTTCGATGCATACGGGACCGTAGATCACACAAAGAACTTTTCTCTCGAAACGAAACAAGGTGCTTTCATCCGCTTGTGTCATAGACCATGCTTCTGCACCGTATAGCAGGACTGGGATGATAAGGGTCTTATATAGCGACACTTTGGTCCTTCAAGAGAGGGCTTTGCCACTCAATTGCTTTCTTAGCCCAAAGAAACAGCGGATAGCAAGAGTTATTCTTCGTTTGATCTCGCCGCTGGCTGGTGTTGTTTTCTGCGTTTATAGCGGAGCCTAGGTAGACGAAGTCCTCGACTACCTCAAAGTTACGTATGTCGATGGTGACGTTTTGACCGAGACGTCGCGTCGGTGTTGTAGGTCCTTTCTTGACTACAGCATGTAATTTGTTTTGCCCTCATTAACCGTTAAACCCATTTTTGCCGCCTCTGCCTCAACACTCACAAAAACCCCATCACGCTGAGTTCTTCCGATTATGTCAATGTCATCAGCATATGCTAGTAATTGGACACACTTTTGAAAGATAGTGCCTCTAGTGTTGACGTGTGAGCTCTGCACTATTCTTTCAAGTACGATGCTAAAAAAGTCGCATGACAGCGCATCACCTTGTCTAAAACCTTTTTTGACATCGAAAGGTTCTGTTAAGTTGTTTCCAACCTTTATGGAGCAGCGTGAATTCTCTATGGTCATCCTGCACAAACGGACGAATTTAGGCAGGGATGCCAAAAAAAGACATGGCTCTATACAGCTCGTCCGTGTAGATGCTGACATATGCGGCCTTGAAATCGATGAAAAGATGGTGGGTGTCGATTTGGTGTTCTTGGGTTTTTTCCAGAATCTGCCGTAATGTGAATATTTGATCGACTGTGGAATTTCCTGGTTTAAAACCACACTGATAAGGACATATTATGTTATTGACGATGGGCTTTAGACGTTCACATATTACGGCAGAGAAGATTTTGTAAGTGATGTTAAGTAGACTGATTCCTCTATAGTTGGTGCAGTTTAGAGGGTCTCCTTTTTTCAGTATCGGGCAAACAATACTGAGGTTCCATTCATCGGGCATGCTTTCTTCCGACTATATCTTACAGATAAGTTGGTGCATGCCCCTAACCAACTTATCTCCAGCTGCTTTTAAGAACTCGGCATTCAAGCCATCCGCTCCAGCGGCTTTGTTAGACTTCAGCTTAGATATTTCAATCTTTACTTCATCTAAGTCGGGAGGA
Organism: Eupeodes latifasciatus; assembly: GCA_920104205.1. Lineage (NCBI taxonomy): Eukaryota > Metazoa > Arthropoda > Insecta > Diptera > Syrphidae > Eupeodes > Eupeodes latifasciatus. The sequence continues at coordinate 243,809,595 of OV049924.1, forward strand.
CGGGATTGTTGGCTTTCGTCATCTATGTTGAATGGATCATCCTGCCTGACAGCAGAATTCGGTTCATCGTCGCCGTTATACAGTCTGCAGAAGTGGTCCTTCCATATCCTCAGCATTGACTGCGGTTCCACTATGATGCTGCCACTTTCGTCTTTGCATCCTTCGGTTCTAGGTTTATGTACTTGTGAATTTCGTTTCACCTGTTCATAAAACTTTCGAACTTCATTCCTGCTTTTAAATCTCTCAACATCTTTCACCGCACGCTTCTCATGCTCTCTCTTTTTCCTTCTGAGAAGTCGGTGTTACTCTCGCCTCTTCTGCTCATAGAGGTCATGAGCAGCTCTCGTCATTTTGTGCAGCACCGCTTTGCGTGCCTGTTGTTTGGCTGCATTTGCCTGCCGACATTCCTCATCAAACCAGGCACGTCAGAGGCGACTTCTCTGATTGTATCTTGGTAATATTGCCACTGGTTTTCTATATATTGTGTTGGCGGCAGAGAACTTCGAGAGAGGTTACTTGTAACTCGATCGGAGAAGGATTTGGCGATCTCTTGCGATTGTAGCCGTTCGACGGGTCTGGAAACCCTGTTACACTTCTTATTATTCGCGAGGGGGGGGGGGTATTATGTTATTTAATATTATTAATCAATAACACAGATTATATCAAAATAAACCGACGACGGCGGCTGCGTAGCGACGAACAACGACGCACGAGTTAACATACAGCTATACCCCTACTTCAATTTATATATGTATCAAGATATATTATCCTCACAGCGATAAGAAATGGACTACGTGACCAACAAACATCACGCAGTCATTTCTATATTTAGAATTAAGCGATAAGCAATGTACTCTTTGTATTCTTACTATCTATTATTTACAATTAGGAGATAAGCAATGTACTCATTGTATTCTTACTATCTATTATTTACAATTAGGAGGTAAGCAATGTATTTCTTGTATCTATTAAGAAAAAGTAAATATGCAAGAAATTGTATAAATAAGATGAACACAGTTTCATCGTGGTTCTTTTGAAATGCAACTTTTAATAAAGTAACACTTGATCGTGTATTTTATACTCCAATCGCAGTTTCTCATTATTTGAATATTACTAATAAAATGGCGACAGTACAGGAAATCGCAGAAATCAAAGCAACAATTACACAACTATACACAGAAGTCAATAGACAAAGTACAGAAAACAATATCTTAAAAACAGAAATTACAAATCTCAGAGCTGGACAAAGTATGTTCCAAGCTGTAACTACAACCGCTGTACTAAAAGCAGAGACACCGAGCTATAAGAAACCTGAGGACATAAATCTAACAGTATTCTCAGCAATACCTGTGTTTAACGGAAATTCACAAGAATATATGCCATGGAGGCAAATGGTATTCAACCTTATGGAGGAAATAAAACAATTTTCCGGCACAGCACAGTATTACCATGCTCTAACTATAGTTAGAACAAAGATCCAAGGTGAAGCAGCACATACAGCCCATCCTACCACGTTTGGCACGTACTGGCATACCCAGGGCCGGCCCCAGCCAAACCTGCGCCCTGTGCAAGATTTGTAGAAAGCGCCCCTTTTTTATATTTTCACACATAAACTGATACACAAACATAAGCCTTTCCCACATTACCCAGGAGGTAGACTTTCAATGCGTTTACTCTATTGAGATATCCCCAGGAGTTCTAAACCATTAAACTAAAACGTAGCGAAGAAATGAGCAGATGAGAAACTTTTAAACTTGGAAACTTACTTTTCTGGCCTTACATTTTGCAAATTCAGAAATGAGATCATCAAAGTCTAAAGAATTTAATAATATCTTTTCAATTGACATTATAGATAAACCTACCAATCTCTCTTGAGTCATGGTTGTCCTAATATAATTTTTAATAATTTTAAGTTTAGAAAAACTACGTTCTCCTAAAACTACCGCGACCGGGATTGTATTAATGATTTGGAGAGCAATTACTAAATTCGGAGCAAAATCTTTAAGGTTTGAACTAAAAATAAAATTTAACACATCTAAACTTGAGCTTTGTGGTGTAACAAGCGGGGATATTACGGTTAACTCTTGAAACAATTCTTCTCCATCTAAATCTTTAAAACTACTTTATGTTAAAACATTCTGCAATTTAAGGCATGAAGCACGTACATTTTTATTTTTTAAACATTCGCTTATGTTACTTAAAAATGAAAAATTGATAATATACGTATCAAACCTATCAAGTATTTAAAAAAAAAATCAACTTTAAATCTTAGTTTCGGGTCTAATATAGTTTCAGGACATTCATCAGCATAAAGTATTTGTCTCCGTTCAGATCGCAATGATGAAGAGTCAGGAAACATATTTGGTATTTCTAGGGAACTAGCAATACGCTCGGTTAATTGAACATACCTACTCATTAAATTTTTCATCAAATCAAACTGTTTTTTGTATTTTCTAAAACTGTTATGCCAGTTGACAGATTAACGGACGGACTTTGCAAATATTTACTAGTTTAATTTATATTTTCTAAAATTTCAAACCAAATTAGCAGGCAGCAAATAAATGTAAAATCAAACATTTTATTTCCTAACGATTCTGGAATGTTTTTTGCCTCTAGATTTCTTAATTCTATAAGGGCTTCATATACATATTTCTTCTTAATTTGTTCTTAAAGGCCTCAATGCATCTAACCTGTCTCTCATCTAGTTTCAGAAGGGGATTTCAAAGTATGACTTTGAATTTTTTTCTTATAAATATTCCACCTCGTTGTAGAACTTGAAAAAAAGTTATACAAACATTGAATTGTATCGAAAAATTTAACTGCATAAAATGAGCACCGAGCAGCATCATTAACCACTAAATTTAAGGAATGCGGGCAACATGGAACGAAAAATGCTCTTGGTTCCAGGGTTCGAATTCGATTCGGAACACCCGCTTCTTTTTCTTTCATATTCGAACCATTATCATAACTTTTACTTTGACAGTTACTTATTAAAATTTCATGTAATTCAAGCTTGTCTAAAATCAACTGAGTCAGTCACATTACTGTCTTGTCACAAAATATGTCACTTCTATTAAAAACTGATAGCTATTTATTTAATCTTAATTAACCAACAAAGCGAAAAAACAATTAAAATAATCTGCATTCTGCACCAGACTAAATGTACATTAAAAGTAGCCATTACAACAGTCATTAACTTTCAAAAAAAAAAAACAAACTGCCTGCGCAAGAACAATTCGACTCCACATAGAATCATCCCTCTTTAATTTTTAAGCTCTATGCTCCTTTTCCATTCTATTAAAAATTTCATCTCCTGTAATCAGGCACTTAACTCTTACACACACGGTTGCCAGTTTGGTCTTTTACGACCAAATTTGGTCATTATTTTCTCACTTGGTCGCATGGTCATTTTTTATTCCATTTGGTCCCTTTTTTAAGAAATTGAAAAAGAATAACTCGACTCTATTCCTTTTATAATCTCAAAAATAAAATACATACCTAAAGAATTTTGGGAAAAGTTCAATTATCATAAAAACGCTTAAAATAAATATTCTTTTCAAAATTTAAGTTAGTTCGTTTATAACTTGATGTTACTTCCTCACAGCTCAGCTGCTGCTCAGAGGAATTTTTTTGAATTAACTTTGATAAAAACGAAAGGCAGACTTAATTTGGGTACCATTAATAATGTAATGCTGGCCAAAGAGCGTCAAGATGACAATAATAACCATAGCGTTTGGTCTACAAAAACATTTTTTTGAATTAATTTTATATGAATTTTATTTAGCGATAGTATTCGATCTCCTGACTTATTCGATCTCCTGACATAATGTTAATATATTGTGATCTGAAAAAAATGAGGCTGGGGTGCGTCCCACACTGATAACTTCACATCCCGTCTGCCGATTTGTCTTGCTTAAAAGGTTTGTAGGCTTTCGTGATTTGCTAGTTGTTAGTTGAATTATTTAAAAAAAAAATAAAAATTACCAACAATATTTTGAGTAGGTATAATGAAATAGTTTGATTTCAATATCTGTTCTTGTTAACGAAATTTTTAGTCGAAAACCAATTTTTACCAAATTTTCATACCATTTGCGTACTATTTTTTGTACGTTTTAATTTTGTATGAAAAAAACTGACTGTTGGATTTTTATGCACAATTAACGGAATGTCGGAAACAGCATTTTCTGTGAGATAAAATTAGATTAAAGCCAATATTTTTTTAATTTTTGAAGAGATACTTGAGTCGAAAGTAAATGTTTACCAAGTTTTACTATTGTTTTTTTAAGGTTTTTATTTTTTGTAAAAAAATGTCAATTCGATTTTCTCGAAATTTTACCAGATGTCAAAAACGTTATTCTTCCCGAACGTACGTACACACGCACGCACAGCCATCTCTCTAAAAATCTTTTATTTAGACTCTAGGAACCTTGAAACGTCGAGAAATGTCAAAATTTTAAATTCTAGAAATCGGACCGATTACAATAACTTTCTATGGGAAGTTAAAAGCCATTGCGGACACAAATTATTTTGGTCCTTTTTTGGTACGATTGGTCATTTTTATTTTCAGCTTTGGTCATGCAATTTTTTTTCAAGTGGCAACCGTGCTTACACAGTGTGCAATAAGAAAACCTGCACGCTCTGACCCATATGATTCCGTATAAATAAGTTTTTATTTTTTAATATCTCCCATGTTAGTTTCGATACTCAGTGTGCAAAAAAGAAAACTTGCACATCCATTGACCATTTGTAGCAAAGACACCTACCTACCTAATTTCCAAATATTTCACCCTGTTCATACAAGAGAAAAAATCTCAACACAAAAAAAGTTCCAAGCCATCTCATATGTGCAAGATTTATTTCATGCACACCGAGTCCCAAAATTAACATAGAGAGTATGACAAAGCAAAATACTTATTCATATTGAATCGTATGGGCTAGAACGTGCAGGTTTTGTATCACGCACCGTACCTCTGTATGAGTTCTCATCTACAAAGAAAACAACAAAAAAAAGAGAGCTGGTAGGTTGCTGTGCTACCTTCTACTACAAATCAAAGACACTCCATATATTTTGTTGTTGTTTTTTTTTGTAGATGAGAACTCACATTCAGGTACGGTGCGTGATACAAAAGCTGCACGTTCTAGCCCATACGATTCAATATGAATAAGTATTTTGCTTTGTCATACTCTCTATGTTAATTTTGGAACTCGGTGTGCATGATATAAATCTTGCACATATGAGATGGCATGGAAATTTTTTGCGCTGAGATTTTTTCTTTTTTTCTCTTGCATGGAACTTTTTGTGTTGAGATTTTTTCTTTTTTTCTCTTGACGAACAGGGTGAAATATTTGGAAATGAGGTAGGTAGGATTTTTAGTTCTGCGATATCTTGAGTTAAATTTTCATTGAATGCAACAATAAAAGTGATGTTAGTTAGTGCCCAAGAGATAACTTAGGACAGTTGTGATGGATGTTTTTTGGGATTATTTTAAGAATGTTTGTGGTTAAAGAATGGCAAATAGTAGTATATTTGTTTGCAAGATCAGATTACATTTTCTTGCTCCTGGTAATGCGCCCCCAGAATTTTGCGCCCTGTGCATTTGCACATCTTGCACATATGCTTTGTCCGGCCCTGGGCATACCAATCACTACTTGTAAACTGTTGCTAATGCAGGCACCAGGTGGAACGACATTACCACGTGTCAAGTCACAAAAAACATCTGGCCAACACTGGATTTAAAACGTTCAAGGTGCTTGCTCTCTCTAAGCAGATCGCATATAAGCTCGATAATAGGTGTCATAACTGGACACTGTCTAATAGGAAAGCACGCCACGAGACTAGGCGTATTCTCAAATGACTTTTGCAGAAGCTGTATGGACGAGGAAGAGGAAGAAACAGTTCTTCATCTTCTCTGCACATGCCCTGCTCTGGCTCGAAAACGCAAGAATTACCTAGGAGAATTCTTCTTTAACGATCTAAACGATCTAAATCATACCAGCATAATCAGCCTCTCACGTTTCGTAAGGGATTCAAACTGGTTCCATTGAGCTTAGGAGGAAGCCTCAAGATTCATGTGGTATCACAATGGGCCATTAAACTGGCCTAAGTGTGTCCGTTTCCATCTTGGACAGCCACTATAACCTAACCTAACCTAAGAGCCCTGAGTTCATCTAATACCTCTTCTGGTTCATAGCTGACACTAAGTCCTTTTAACAAAAATGAATGAATTGTGTCATCACTATTAGTAGGTATAAGAAAAATATTCCGTTCCTGCTTCATTAAATAATTCCTAAACCTTGTTGCAATCATTTTTATTATTTAATGTAAGAGTTATTTTATCATTACTTACATTTTGTAGCTTAAAATTATCTTTTCCTATCTCTACATTTAACAATTTTGAGATAGTCTTGCTATCTTCCTTAAATCCCTGCTCGGGCGCCAATTTGTGATGCTTCTTTTCCTTAGGCTGAGGTAAGCTTGCCGGACTCCAGGGTCGTCTCGAGAAAGCACGAAACTCGAGTATAGAGAGTTGACCAAACTACTCTTTTCCAAATAAAAAGAATTAGATTTTCCTTTTTCAGATTTTATTTTTTCTAATCCAATAAAGCGGCTTAAGACTAAACAATAGGATACCTATAGATAATAATACCTATTATATACGAACTTAATCCTACGGTCAAGAGCCCATCGACACCGGAAGGGTGAAGGGGAATTACTTAATAATACGGCAAGTGCCCGTCGACACCGAAAGGGTGAAGGGGAATAACACAATAATTCGGCAAGTGCCCGTCGACAGCGGAAGGGTGAAGGGGAATAACACAATAATTCAGCAAGTGCCCATCGACACCGGAAGGGTGAAGGGGAATAACACAATAATTCGGCAAGTGCCCGTCGACACCGGAAGGGTGAAGGGGAAGAACACAATAGTTTGTTGTTACTACACAGCACGCTATGGAGCAACGGCCCATCGACTCTTAATAGAGAAGGGGAATATCGGGGGAAACTTGCGCTTCTGAAAATAAAGCCAAAAACCTTTAATAAACTTCGGCGAGCAAGCTTCCAATTTCTTCGGATTTCTTGGGTCCATAAGCCAATTCTCCTGCAGGAACCAAATGTGAACTCTATAATGACGGACAACAATATCGCATGTATTTTGTTTTTGTATTTCGGCTGTGTGTTGGTGTCACTTATTTCACTTGGTGGGTATGCAGATGGCGATTGATTGGTGTCGGTCGGTAGATGGAGGTGGATTGGTGTCGGTCGGTGGTGGTTTTTTATTTCTTTTATCGTCGATTGTTTTTTTTTGCTTCACTGTATGATGTTGCTTTGTTCGTTCCAGTTCCGTTGTTCCATATCTCTGCAGCTCGTTTTCGTTTATTCTGATTTTTATTTTCATTTTATAAATTATTTCGCGTGATGTTGTTGGCAAATTATTTTCAGGTTCATAGTCGTCAATTTGAATCGACTCTGGGTTAAGAGGCACTTCGCTCGACAAAATACCGAAACTATTTTCGCAATCACTGAGATCACTGTTTGTATCAGTTATTGTTTGTCTATTACATATTTTTAATTTTTCTTTTTTTGGTTCCTTTAATGAAACTCTTCTCATTATCATTTTCACTTTTGAGGTCTTTAATTATTTGTTTTAAATGTAAAACTTCTTTTTCGTAGTGTTTTATACTTTCAATAGCTTCGCATAATTTTTGGCGCGTGATTTCCTCGAGGTCCATCACCGCCTCTCCCCTCGAAGGGGATGTCATTTTTTGATTTTCACTTGAACTTTTAATTTTTTTTTATCAGAAAAAATAATTTTTGAATTAAGTTTTGTACAATAGTGTTTTGTTTTTACTTTGTTAAGTTTACTTTTCTCTATAATTTTATTTTTAATTTTTGCACGCGGGAAGAACATACCATTCCGTATGGGTACTCACTTCACACTCGCAGTAGATAAATAAGTTAAGCCATTACTTCTTTTTTTCTTAACTTAACTTATATTCATATAGCAAGATTTTTCTTATATAAATGAGGATCGGGTTAATTACCGGACTCGCATGCAATATCAGCTTAGTTAATTATGCAATAAACTTCTCATCTGTGATTGGCTATAATACTATAGACTTAATATTTTTGCTCTATATATACACACAGCCACTAAAGTAAGTATACACTCAAGCCATTGCGATGAAAAACAAGAAAATAATGTTAGAAACAAATAAATTTGCTTGTATTGCTCTCAATTATTAGGTATATTAAAAGCGCAGCGCTGTTAAGCATTATAACAGAAAGTTTTGTCTATCTTTATTGTTTTCTCTTAAATTTTAACCATGTGCAAACAAAATCACGTTCCAAAAGTTAGTACACAAAATATTTATTTAAATGCTTATATCGGGTGATTTTTTTGAGGTAAGAATTTTCATGCATTAGTATTTGACAGATCACGCGGGATTTCAGACATGGTGTCAAAGAGAAAGATGCTCAGTATGCTTTGACATTTCATCATGAATAGACTTGCAAATCATTGAATTTTATTACCAAAATCAGTGTTCGGTTCGAAATGTGTTTCGCGCTTTACGCAAATTTTATGCGTTTTTTTTTTTTAAAAAAGTTCTCAAGCTCTTAAAAAATCACCCATTATATTAAACAATGTCCTCTTTTCAATGGAGGACAATAAATACATAATGGGTGATTTTTTAAGAGCTTGAGAACTTTTTTTTTAAAAAAAACGCATAAAATTTGCGTAAAGCGCGAAACACATTTCGAACCGAACACTGATTTTGGTAATAAAATTCAATGATTTGCAAGCGTTGCTCGTTAGTAAGTCTATTCATGATGAAATGTCATAGCATACTGAGCGTCTTTCTCTTTGATACCATGTCTGAAATCCCACGTGATCTGTCAAATACTAATGCATGAAAATCCTAACCTCAAAAAAATCACCCGATATATACTTAAAAAGTTGACGTTGATCAGTTTATAATTTTAAGAAGTATTTTTGTTTCTTGTTGTTAGAAATGTAATTAGAATAAACTGAAATGAGTCACTTAAGTAAACTAAAAAAAAATGTTCTTTTTTAATATAGAATATTTTTAATATATAGAATAAAGCATTCAATCGAAAGGAAATCAGTTCGTGCAGTTCTTAATCTTACTAACAGAAGCCTTGCAACTTCCAAAAAATAGTAGAAAAACATCAACATTATTAGAATATCATAAACATCGTTCGCTGTCCGCTTTCGCTATAGTCAGATCAATTTTCTCTCTTGCTTATTATTTTTTTTAAAATGGATAATAATTCTAAGAATAATTACATTTGGTGTGGGATTTGTGAGATTTCTTTCATCTTGGATTGCATTAATCTCAGTAATCAAGCTCTAAATTTGATCAACTTAGAGGAAAATTTTGTTTTGGAAATGTTATTCTTGCAAAGTTATCTGTTTTATCTTGCATATCAAAAATCAACAATTTATGTTTATGTTTTTTTTTTATTGAAAATAAAAGTCAATTCGAAAAGCTGAATCCCTCTTGCAGTTCTAATTCATCGAAAAGCTCTTGTGTCAACCACTCTAAACTAAAGGTTAATGAACCAGCAAGCAATAGCAAAATAAATATAAATTTGCCACTGCACAACGTCAAAAGATATTCTTCTTTTTCGCCTGCCCAAAATAGAAATTAATTTTTCCCTATACCACCTAAAATTACAACATCATCGTGCAATATACAGTCAGAGAGAAAAGAACTAATAGAGAGAACCAACTTCGACGGTTGCTCTCTTTTTGCCTACAAGCTGTGATTTGGCCACCAACTTGCATATGTATTAACTCCATATAAAAAAAATGTGGGGAACAAATAATTATGCAAGTTTGTGAGAGAGAGAGAGAAAAAACTTTACTCTCTTTTCTCTCTGCTCACCACCTTTGAAAAATGGCGACCACCTTTGAAAATGGCGGATGTAGTCAGCTGTTCAGAGGTGTTCAAAGAAAATTCAAAATTGTGGATGAACAACTTTTTGGTATTCTCATTGTGTTCGTTTAAAAGTAATATCATTCAAATACGAAGTGAAATTAATTACTCTTGTTAGGTGCCAGAACAATGAAGATTTAGAAACAATTCTAAATTTCGCCTTTAGATAAATATTAGTTAGTTATTTGAAGCCAGTTTTAATCATTAAGTAAAATAAATTAGGTGGTGCAACAGTCCAATGAGAATTAGGACCTAGAAACATAAAACTCTGAAAGCACTACAACTATTATTTTTATTATTAGCTGCGTTTATGCGTTTAATTTTCGCTCAGACCGTTGAAAGATGCAAAAAAAAACTCTGATTTGTTTCAATTTTCAGAGTTTATCGACTTAATTTTATCGATGCGAGAGTTGCAGAATGTATACATGGAACATTGAAACATTTTTATATACTCATCTCCTTTTTCCATTCCTATTTTATTTGTGTGTACTCGTTGTTTATTTTCTTTACATTACTCACGACATTTCCAAAATGCTGAAAATAAGTGATTTAAGTAGAGACTAAATAAAAAGACCGTCAACTTGTTACTTCTGTTGCCAATTTTTATTGCATAAGATTTGTGAATAGGTGATAAGCTATTCTTACTGCTTTCCCCTAAGGTAGTGTGTTGCTTTTAAAGGCTTAACTACATAAGCCGAAAAGTACTTTTGTACAAAAGTAAAAATATTTGTATTCTCGCTAGTTCAGTGGTTTTGTGAAAAGAATATACAAATTTGTTGTTCAACCAAAATTTAAGTCTTATGCATCATTTTTATAAGTTTTCCAGTTCTAACTATTTATTTCTTATCTTTCAGTTATATAGCGACAAGGAAAAATCTGTCAGGGAAAGTTCTAACTACAGTTTTTCTAAAAGTGTATTGTGGCTTATTCATAGATGTTTGCTAAACTTTTTAGGCTATTCATAAGTAAATGCAAATCAAAGTTAAGGGCTAAACCTGAATAACTATAAACATAGAAAATGCGGTGTTCAAGTAATTATTATCGCAGCCAAATTTCATAATTGATTTTTTTTGGTATATAAAAAAGCTGAAAAATTAATTTATGACAGATAAATTTTACGTTAACACTAAGTTCCAGAAAATATCGATTGATACCGCAATTATTGCAGAAAATATGGATATTTTATATCAATATTCCTGGTAAACTGTAGAACTTTATTATTTCTGCTTTTTATAATTCAATGCAATATATTTTAGATAATACAAAATATTTTAGATAAGTTATTAGTTAAGGTATTACTATTGAAATAAACATAACATATATTTATAAAAAAACATGTATTCGTTCATATATACAAATAAAGTCTAGTCTTTAAAATCTTAACCTTGTTACACTCTTTCTGCACACATCCTTTCTTGTTTTGGTTGTTAATGCCATCTATCTGTAACTTAGAGAAAAAGAAGAGAAAAACAAATTCACCACGAACTACCGGTATAACTTCTCCCGTTATTTATTGACAAACAAAAATGTCAGAATTAATAATAAAAATGTGACTCAATATTTTAGTTTTAATTTATTTATCATGAACAGAATATAATAAGAGACAAAAACAGAAAAAAAAGTAATTCATTACAAGAAAAATACATGAAAAAAATACGCCGTAATTTCACCGAGCAAAAGTGTAGGTACCTTTAAGTAAAACATAATTTTTATTCATTTTGTTTAATTAAAATGGTTCAAACTCATACCTAGTACTTGGTTGGGAATCCCTTTAATCTCAGAACTTCTCTCAAACGATTTGACATTGAGTATACCAGTTTTTTAGTAACATCTGGAGATATCTGTTGCCATTCATCAATAATAATTTGTTTCAATTGGGTTTTGTTTTGTATCTCATGGTTCCGAATGCATTTTTCAAGGTGGTCCCATAAGTGTTCAATGGGATTCAAGTTAGGACTTTGTGGTGGTGTAACAAGCATTTAGAGAGTATTATACGCTATCCACATCTTGACGGTTAAAGCGGTGTGTTTAGGATCGTTGTCCTGTTGGAAATAGAACGTGTCCCTGATCCCCAGTTTATCGGCGCATTGGTGCAGGTTTTCTTTTAGAATGTTTAGATAAACAGATTTATTCATTATTTCCGAAATTATTACCAGATTCCCAACACCGGCGGATGACATACACCCCCATACCATTACTCCACCACCCCCATGCTTCAAAGTTTTCACTGTGTTTTCGGGATTAAGAGCTTTTCCTTTTTTCTCCAAACATTGTGTTTACCATCAGAGCCAAAGATGTTGAATTTAGACTCATCTGAGAATATGACGTTATCCCAAAAGTCGGTGGTTTTGTTTTTGTATTCATTTGCAAATGTTAATATTTTTTTTCTTATTTACATCACTGACAAAAGGTTTTTTACTTGCAACGCAATTTTAAATTCAGATCTATGGAGCGATCTTCTAACAGTCCACTCAGAAACTGTTTTGATTAAGCTATTTTTAATCTCGGTGGCTATTTTAGGAGCACTTTTAAAGGTTTTTTTTTTAATGATTCTTTTTATTTACCTCTCATCCCTCTCATTTAACTTGCGAGGTCGTCCTGATCTTTGTTTATTTTCTACCCTTTTTTCATTATTAAAACGATTCATTACCTTCTGTATTGTTGATTTCACCCTGTTCACAATTTCACCAATTTCTTTATAAGATTTACCTTTCTGGTGATGGTTTATAATTATATTTTTTTCTTCCAGTGTTAACTCTTTTCTCTTCATTGTGCTTAAACTATTTGCACGTTATTAATATAAAATAACACACAAGAAACAAAGCGCTAACGGCTGATTTTGTGAAATGCGTTAAATGAAAACAAAATAAATGACATAGTGATAACTGTAATTTTTTTTTAAAATGCAATATTGCTTGAGAATTTTTTTACTTTTATCAATTCTTGCTTTTATTTAGTAGATTTTTCAAATTTTACAAGTTTTGGCATAGGGTACCTTCACTTATGCTCGTCGCTGTATGTTTTATGTAGCCACAATGAAATAAAAAAAAACTATTTTCTTACTACAATTGGGCCACAGGCCTCTTACGCTTTATTGATTAAATAATTACAAATTAAAATATTAATTAAAAAAAAAAAACAAAATAGTCCGTGCGTCGTCCAAGCGTTGATGCGACCATCAAGGTTGTATACGTATTATTGGGCCCTTCTGGTTTGTAATGCCTTTGCTTTTATAGTTATTGATTGTTGACACTGCATTTATTGGTTGAATAAGTTGTTGACCCTTTATTGCTGATGTTACATTTGATTGATTTGGTTGTTTGGGTTGACCCAGATACATATGCTGATTGCTGATGTTGCATTTGGTTGTTTGGGTTGACCCAAATGTGCTGATATTGCATTTAGTTTCATTTGTTGTTTGGTTTGACCCCAATGTGCTGATGTTGCTTTTAGTTCCATTGGTTGTTTGGTGGGTATGTTTGTAGTGGCTATATCATAATGTAACTCGCTTGCAAAAGTTTGATGTGATTAAAGTGAAAAAACCGGTTTGTTCGTCAAAGTCGGGTGCAAAAGCTCGCTGCAATACCAGCTCTGTTGAGGGTGGGATAATTGACAAAGCTTATGCTGTTGAAACTGGTGCCGCTGAAGACTCGTTGTCGTCTTTCTTACGCTCTCTGTCTGCACATTCAGATAAAATTGATATGGGTAAACTTAAAGATATCGATAATCAGGATTTGATTAATGTGTTTTAAAAGATTCCACAATTTCTGATATTGACGTTGTACGAGGTTCTTACTCTATTGTTGCTTCAGGTCTTAATGTTGCTGTAGGTTTTGATGTTGCTGCTGGAGATGTTGCTGTTGAAGATGTTGTTGTTGATGATGCTGCCAATTTTGATGCCGCTTTTACTGCAGGTGCTGCTGACGACACTGCCAACACAAAAGTTAAAACCAATAAAAGCTCATTAGTAATACTTGGAACAAATTCTAGTCAGAGTGAACTTCAAGCGGCTTATAAATTAAAATGGTTTCATGTTGGAAGTCTTAAAAGATCTACAACTGCTGATGATATCCTTAACTTTATGCCAACTAATCTGGAAATATACTCCTGCCAAATGAAATATGACGTGGTTGTTGTTGTTGAATCTTGGATCTACAATGGAATTGCTTCTACTAAACTTTATGATTATAAATCTCATAACGTTTACCGTCGTGATCGCTGCAGTTCATCAAAGGAACGTGAAGGTGGAATAATCATATGTGGCTGCCCGGCATGATCTATCTGTTAATGAAATCATACTTCCTTTTGAAGATATTGAAAAAATATGTTTATCCGTTAGAGTTAATACTATTTCTATTCCAAATGAATTTTTTATTAGTAGTCATGTGCCTCCAAGCAGTTATCTTGATGTATATGAAAAACACATTAGCAATATTGATCATATCAACAATCTTTGCTCAACTTTTGATAATATACATATGGATCTTAGGAGACTTAAATTTGTTTGATGTAAAATGGAATTGGTCTGAAAGTGATAATATGTTAATTCCTGTTAATATGAAAGAAGATATTGAGCTCATATTTATAGATTATACGTATTCTTTAAATTTGATTCAAGTTTATAATAATACCAATTCTGTGATGAAGAATTCAGATCTAATTTTTTTTTGCTGTGATGATTCTCAAGTTGATGTTACCCCCTTTTCTCTTTAAAATGAATCACTACATCATAAAGAACTTCTTTTAGAAATAAAATATTATGCTTATTCATTAAATTATGGAATTTTAAAGATTAAATCCTATAAATATCTGAAAACGAATTTTTTAGAACTAAATAATTTCCTGTCTAATATAAACTGGTCTAATGAATTAATGTTTTTAGATTTGCAAAATATGTATAATAGCTTATACATATTCAGTCTTATTTAAAAACGCTGTATAGAGCCTACATAAAGTTATGTAATCTCTATAATGCCTCTAAACGCAAAAATGCTACTTATAAAACTTATGCAAGGTATAATAAGCTAAACGCGTTTTGAGGTTGAATAGAGCCTACATAAGGAAATTATTGTTATTATTATTTCGTAAATGTCATTTTGATTTCTCTCCATTTTTGAAATTAAAATAAAAACAATAATGCCTCTCCAGTTTAGCTCGTTTATTAATGAGTTAAAGAATTTAAATCGCGTTTTACCGACTCCAAGAAGGCGGAAAGTTTATAAAAAAAGGTTCAATTCAATGAGCCTAAGAAACGAAGAATTTAAGAAAAAATATAGATTTTTGAAAGAGAATATCATAAAAATAATTGGAATTATTTTTTTATATTTTATTTGTTATGACAAACAACTGATTTAATAGACAAATAAATGGAATAGATTGCTCCATTTTGGTACTTTTTTTGATATAAGCATTGTATAACTAAAATTTATAGCAGAATTTTTTATAAATAGGAATTTTCGCAACGTTACATAGAGCCTACATAAATCCTTATGCACTTTATAACTATTCATCTGTTTAGCGAATTCTATTAAATAAGACTGATTATATATATTTGTCACAATCAACTGAGACAAATTTCAAGAATTTAAAGCTCACACACTGACATCAAAGAGCCATTCGAATTATTCTTAAAACAACAGCTCAAAGTCATGCGGTCATTCCAGTTCAAAACATCAATTTATCAACTACAAGAACCTGGGTATAGAAAACTGCTGCTTAAGATGTGGACGAAACAATCACAAAGTTTCCTCTTGCCAGATTGTGCCAAAGATTCAGTTGAGCATTATGGACTCTTCAAGTTAGAATTAATTGAAGATGAAATAGTAGATTTATTAGAAATTAACAATTGCGACAAATACCTCATAGATGTGACTCTCAACGATAAGACTCAAAAATTCGAAGTAGATTCAGGTGCAACATAATCACTTCTAGCCAAAAACGATTTTCGTCATCTTAATTTAAACCTACCTTTGACCAAATCCCTATTTGCTTTTCGATCAAACTCAGGAAATATTATCAAACCATTGGGAAAGCTTTCGCTTAATGTTGCTTACGGAGGAAAAGAGATGTTTGTTGAGTTACATATTGTTCCAGATGGTCATGATGCTCTTCTAGTAAGACAATGGATTAGATAGTAGTATAAATAGGTAACTCCTTCTCCACGGCACGGCACCGCACGGCACATCCCAATTGGGAATGCATTTCCAAGTTTCCAACTTGATTCTAATTGGGAATAAGTGTCAGTGGTTGGATTTGTAGCGCCAATTGTATTTTTATTTGAATATTGGTTGTGGGATTGGATATTCAGTGATAAATTGGTTGTCGGATATACTTTTGCAGTCGGATATCTAGCACCATCTGTATTTTTTTTTTCATTTCAACATTGGTTGTGGGATTGGATTTTCAGTGATAAATTGGTTGTGTGATATACTTTCATAGTTTGATTTTTTTTTGGATAGCACAACATTAGCACCTGCACGGTATGCAATATAAAATTGATGTGTGTATTGGACAAACATATTCTTAATGGGATGTTCATATGCTTAAGATCAAATAAGAACTAGCATTCCAAAATACTTACCTCTGTTGGTTGTGCTGGTTAGAATTATGTACAATGCAAGAGAATTTCAGAAGAGTTTGATTAAAAGACACATTTGTTTTTTTTACGATATTTATTTATATTTAATTTTTGATTTTGAAAACTTTATTACATTGTTCTAATAAAAACCTTAAACATAAATGACCACAAATAAACGTATCAAAATCTTGTTCTTGTATATAATTATAGTTTATTTTTTTACCAAGATAGCTTATTACTTCTGAGGGTGGTCTTAAATTTCCAAAACTATCAAAATACTTAACAATATTTTTTTTTTTATGTCTTATATATTCTCAAACTATTCTGGTAACAACTTGTTCTAGCGGATTATAGTCAATAATTCTATCATGAAGCATAAAGCAGTAAGCTGAAGTATTTGCAGGAATTTGTTTTGATGTTCTCATTTCCAAACGTACATATGTCGATGGGTCCTGTTTTCATAGTTTCATTTTGGTGTCTGCAGTCTACCACAAAAACTGGAGCATGTGATTTGAATAATTCCCAGGAAAGAAGAGGTTCAGTGATGTTTTTATTATAGTAAGATTTTTGAAAGTTTTGTAAAACAGGCTATATCTGTTTTTTTCAAAAGAAAAATTGAAATCTTCATGTGGATAAACATGGGTTGGGTACGATTGACCGCATTTTAAAATCTCGTTTTTAAAATCTCGGATCTTAAAATCTCGCATTATGAAATCTCTTATATCGAAATCTCGCTTAATGAAAGCTCGCAACATTAAAATCTCGCAAACTAAAATCTCGCAATTTAAAATCACGCATTGAAATAAAATATTTATTAATTCGCGCGCGCGAATTAATAAATATTTTATTTCAATGCGTGATTATATTTATAAGTCTGTCTGATATTACCTATGCATAATCTACTTGTTTACTACCTTAAATTGTAATCATTGTATTATATATAAAAAACGACTTCAACTGTCGAAAATTGATTACTTGCGAAGCATAGCTCAAAACCTCTCGCTATCTTAAAATTATTGTTTTTGTATGGAATTTGTATATTATCTTTACTTTTTGTTTGTTAACTATTGAAGTTATTTATTTTTCAATTAAATGACTTTCCTGGGAATTTATTGTGTTTTGTTTTTGTTATTTTTTGTTGTTTATTTATGAGAAAAAGATAGAAAAGGTAAAAGTTTGTTATATGAATATTAGACTTCTATATCAGTTGTTCATAGTGTTCAAGATCAACTGGATTAAGGATTAAAAGGATTTAATTCCATCGAATTTGTCGACTTTTACAATGCAAAATTTTTGTGGTGCGAGATTTTGTTATAGCGAGAATTTTATGCAGAAGCGAGATTTTTTTTTAAAATGCGAAATTTTGGTTTGAGGGATTTTGAAAATGCGAGATTTTCTTATGGAAGATTTTAAAAATGCGAAATTTTGTTTTGCGTGAAATTTTAAAAAATGCGAGATTTCGTTATAAGAGATTTTAGTTTGCGATCAATCGTACCGCTCCCGATAAACATCAGAGTTTAAATAAACTTTTAAGTCTGTTAGATTACAATGATCAAACGTTGTAGGATCAGCAACCAAATTTTTATTTTTTTCAGTTTGTAAAGCAAAAACAATGTATCGAGGTTTTTCTATTTGTGTTGTTGTTTTGACATTCCAGATATGATGGTCAGAACTTGGCAGCATGGGATATTCATAAAGATCCCAGTTTCGGAAAGCAATTTTCATAGAGCTGCTTTTACTTATAGATTTATATAAACTTAATTTCATGGAATCTGATAAGGTTACGTGGGGTACTTTCCATTGTATTTTTTGAATGTTAATTTGTACTTTTTCATTGGTTGGAGAGATCAATGCGTTTTCATCCACTCTTGAACGAGTGATAATAAGATCATGTCGAGCATTTGGAATGATTTTTTTATAATCTTCAGCGAATCCTAAAAGTTTGTTTAGTGGAATACAATAATTAAAATGAAATGGTTTCAAATTAATAGGTGAGTCAGGAGACCAGGATGCATTTAATAGCATATTACTTTCATTTTTAGTTAAAGATAAATAGTTTTTGATCGTTGATGTTATTCCGACATTTCTATTGTAGTCGATTTCCTTGCAATTAAGTTCATAACGTATTTCATCAAAAAGAAAAGCCATGGCATTGTTTACAAGTTTTGTATTGACTATTTCTTTTGCATCTGCTGTCGATAGTGATCCTTCAATATATAAAAAATTTTCCGAAGGGAGAACATTAAGATTTTGATGTTGTATACAAATCTGAATGATGTAATTTCGTTCAAAATTGTTTTGATATGGTGAATAAGTATGGTACTCATATTTAGAAATACTTTCACTTATTTCAGGATCTTGGAAAATATTCAACATTATTTATGACTTCTTTTTTAATTTAAGACCTATTGACAACAAAAAGTACTGATTATGTTTGGTAAGGCAATGTGTTACCGCAGCTGCGTTCGAAGCTTGATTGAAGACTGAATTATTCTTAACAATGTTTTTAAAAGATATTGAATTGTCTATGCTTTCATACACAATCATTTTTCTGGTTGTAAATGTAAACAAACAGTTATGTTTTCTCCTCTAAAATTAATATCTTTACCGTCTTGATCGCAGAGCTTAAGGCACAATGACGTTATTCGTTTGACGTTCACAGGTAAATAAATAACATTGCTTGGAACTTCTATGATTTTATAGCCAGGGCTTACTTTAACAGAGAATTCATGTAAAATATGCGCCGATTGGTTATTAATGTACGTTCCATCTATGATATTACATTCAATGCGGATTGTATTAACTCTATTTATGTTAACATACAGATCTGATTCATGTAGTTTGATTTCAACAACTTCTTACTAAACCCTAAAAGCCAACCAATAGAGTTTGGTTTTGAAAAGTCGATATCATCTGAACTGAAAATTTCACATTTCAGGGTGTTGTTGTTTGCCTTGATTTTAATTTCAATTTTCCTTTGGTTTTTCTTTTTTTTTATTTATTTCATTAATTTTTTTTGTGTTAAATTGTTAATATCTTCAATTTCATATGAACCAATAGGAAAAGAAATAACACTTTCACCGATACATAACATGTTATTACTCTCATCCACATTTGGAATTGAATTATATGTTTGAAAAATCTTGTGGGTTCTGCCATTCAAAACCTTCACAAGGAAGATTCTGAGACATTGCCCATCCATATAAATTATTGGCATCTAAATAAACCAAGAATGAAGATGGTTTTTCAGAGTCATAGGACTCAACAAATTTATTATTGGCTCTGGAATATCTATGACTGCATTGGGTAAGACCACCTCTTATCCCTTTTTGAAAGAAATTGTACATTTCAATGTCAGTCAAGAGTTCCAGTTCCACTTTTGTCACTTTTAACATAGCATCCCAAGATAAACCAGGAGCTGTATAGTAGTGACAGGGATCTAGAGAGTATCTATGTTTGCAAACTTTTCTAAAATTTTCAAAAATGTCAGCTAACAACACAACATCACTTTTTAAGTAGATTTCCATATAATTTTTTAGATTACTACAGTTGAAATGATTCCATATATTTATGGCCAACTGATAATCCTCCATTGAACATTCCTGATTCGTGAGTTTGTTGAAAAATTTCACTCTTTCAGGAAGACATGGCTCAGACATTTTTTGCAAAGAATCCATAAAATCATATGGAAATACACCTTTTCTCTTCACTAATTCCAGACTTTGCTCTGTTTCAAAGCATTTTCGGGTTATAATGAAGTCCGAAGAAACTAAATTTCTAGCTAAACTATCTATGCTATCACCCAAAAAGCGAAAAGAGTCTAAGAATCTAAGTTCTATTGAATGTTTGTCATCAATAGAAATTTTCTTTGAAAAAGAAATATATTTTTATTTATTTAGTGAAATCACTTTAATTTCACCATCGATTTCTCGAAGCGAATTGAAAAACAAATTTGCATCATAACCAGATAAATTATGAAACAAAATCGGAAAAAAAGTTGGCACCTTATATTTAAGGTTACAAAGATTATGGGCTGCCCCCTATATTCACCTGTTAAGTGACAATGATCCTTTACCTTAATTTCTCCTACTCCTATGTTTATTTTGTTGCGGCATATTGTGCACATTGTTGCCTTCTCAAAGCAATATGCCTGCATCCCTGAGAGAGGTTTCATCGGTGTCACGCTTTTTATATGGTTGTTATATTTCTCCATAGTATCTCGAACTAAACTGTGAATGAACTCACTAGCACAGTTTTCTCCTATAAAGAAAAAAAGAAATACAAAAACTATGAGAATTTGGTTGATAAAAAAAAAGTTATTATTAAATATTACCTATGAAAGTCCGCATTATATCTTCGGTTTCATCAAATGAGCATTTCATGTAGTATGAAAATGCACAGGGAACGTGTTCTTGCAGGTTGGTTGTTGACGATGTTGACGGGTCCGGTAAACATGCATCAATCGGTTTCAAGATGCATTCAAAATCAGCGTATGTTACAAATGGAACCATCATTTATTTATCATAGCTTGAAAATTTGATCATCTCGTTATCATTTGCTGGCATTTTTGTCACAATTTTTTTATACTCGCCCTTGTGTTTATCAAATGAGCGGTCATTGTAAAAATGCTGCAAGCAAGTATTA
Organism: Eupeodes latifasciatus; assembly: GCA_920104205.1. Lineage (NCBI taxonomy): Eukaryota > Metazoa > Arthropoda > Insecta > Diptera > Syrphidae > Eupeodes > Eupeodes latifasciatus. Next base: position 243,830,773 of record OV049924.1, read on the forward strand.
CAGAACAATAATCTACTTCTTGAACTTTCCAATACTTCACTTGTGATCAACCGACTGATATGCTTTATCCACATAAAGTGCGTAACTTCACCGCTCATGTGGAGTAAGAGATTAACATGATTGCGTTTCTCTTGCATTGTCATGTAATATGGGCCCTCAATTTGTGGTTTTTCTCCCTCAGAAATTCCAAAAACGTTGATGCTCATGTTATTCTTAGTTTCAAACGTTTTTATTTCTGTTAGTTCAAGGGGAAATGAGAGCCCTGTGAAATCCAGAATGATATTGTCCAGGGCAATTATATCTCTGGATATATCAGATACTTGATAGTAGGAAGATGTTCTCTCTACATGTGACTCAAGCTCTGGATGAAAAGCAGATATAATTGCCCATTTAAAACAATATTCATCATTGTTCTGTACATTGATAATGGCTTTCTTGGCAGCAATACTTTTTGGCAAAGATAAATATCTTGAACCACTCAATGGCTGGGACTTGTTTATGTTGATTTCCACTGATTTTATTCTTATCAGCACCCATCCACTATCCCTTTCTTGGAATTCATCCATTTTAATAAGGATAGTCTTGAACATTTCCTCAAGAATGGGATTTATTTCCACTTCCAGGAAAACTGCTTTCATTTCCGCAGCCATTGATTTCAACTCTATCAACATTTCCTCACCACTTATTTTCACGTACTCCGCAAAAAGTTCCAAATTGAATTTTATGGATCGGTGTTCACTAATTTTTTGGTGAAGAATGTCATGCATCATTGCCTTATTCTTAGTAAGAAATAGCATAGCATCCAGTTCATGTTCATTTTTATTTGGATCAGAAAGGGAAATTACGCGATTTTTAAACGAATTCCTTATTTCGTTCACGTTTCCCTTATACACAGTTTGCACTTTGGTTTTGTGTGAATTTTTGCGAAGATGTTGTACCCATTTGCTTTTGGGTATTTGTTCTTCGCAAAATGTACAACTAACCAATCCATGCTTGTATATTAATATTTAGTTGAAATTCCCGCTGCAGAAGTTGATGGTTGGTCGTCAATTATTTTTACAGCTGCTGATGAAATTGATGGACGTTCTTGTTGCTGTTCCTTATGTTGTTGCTGAAGTTCGCGTATTTGTAATTGAAGTTTTTCAATTAGTTTTTGTTGTTGTTGCATTTGCTGTTGATATTGTTCTGGTAGTTGTTGATGATATTGATGTTGTGGTTGTTGTTGCTGTTCCTGTCCATTTTGTTTCTTTGCGCATTGAATTAAATGCGACTTTTGATCTGATTGAGTTTCAAACGTCTCCCCACAGAGAAGACAAGATCCCGACAAGTTTAAATGTTTTCGAAAACATTTTCTTGCAAAACGCACAAGATTTTGTATTATTCATTTTTTATTTATTTTTTTGTTTAAGCTGTGTATAAAACAAAAAAAAACAATAACTTGCAAACAGTTTATTTTAATAAGTTTTTTTGTTTGAAAATAAGATTTCAAATATTTTATTTTATTTTTATATATTTTTTTTTTCTAAGCTGTGTACAAAACACAAAAAAAACAATAACTTGCAAACAGTTTTTTAATAAGTTTTTGTTTGTATTTAATAAACAAAACTTTATGACAAATAACTTTAATATTTAAGAATTTAAAATTTAAATTTATAAAAAAACTTCAATTATCACAAGACCTTTTGAATTGAAAACTAATTTCAAACTGAATTTAAAAAAACAAAGTCTTACGTATTTATGTAACTATGAGCTTCGAATTTGGGGAACGTAACTTTATGTTCTTAACCTGGTTCACAACGTGGTTTGGGGTTTTATATAAGATTCTAAACCTCGTTGGTAACGTGTTTTGGGTTTGTATATTATGTTTTAAACCTCGCTCACGACATGTTTTGGGTTTGTATGTATATATAAATATATTATAGGATCCCACATTGAAGGTATTTAATTAAATCTCATTTGAAAGGATAACGGTAATAATAAAACAAACATCAAAGAAAATTCTTCATGGGATCAACAAGTTTCACATTTCGATACTTGGAAACCACTCAGACTAGTAAGAAAAGGCAACTCCTTATCATGATTATTTAATGGGTAAAGAAAATTGATCGTGGACCACGTACACTGAACAAACACACTAATGGAAAATACAAGATTCAACATGTTTCAGTTCTTTTTCTTTTTTTCAAATTGATCACCTTCATTCAATGGTAATAAAATTCTTCAAGGTAAAAAACAAAAAAAAAAACAAACAACAAAGAAAATTCGATACCTGAAAACCACTCAGACTTATCACGATTATCTAATGGAAAAAGAAAATTGATCGTGGATCACGTACCCTAAACAATCACACTAATGGTAAATACAAATTATGTATGCACCTCCTTAACATGTTTATTCGTATGAATAACAAATAAAACATTCAGAAAATTCGTTGTGAATTAATTTTATTTTCCTGAATGAACATGAAAATATTCAGAAAAAAAAATGTTTATGCAGGTTTTATATTAAGATTGAGTGGGGATCTGGGGATACTTATACAAAGTTTTTGTATGCGAGGAATTCTATAAAAGGAAATTTCGTTATTACCGACGAGCACAGTTTATTACGAGAATTAAGAAGCTAAGATGTATTTTGAAGAAGAATATTCCATATTCACTCTGGATGATTTTGCTGTAAGAGAAGCAAACTCGCTTAACGAAATAAGCAATTTTAAACCATCCAAAAAAATATCTGATAATATTTTTGCTCTACGAAAAGTTAAACGCGTTGAGGAGATCGCATTGTCGCATTTAACGGAACCTGGGTTGGTATGTCAAGGACTATCAGTTAGGGCGACTTCAAATCTCATTAACTAGAGAAGCCAAAACCCTCAATCAAAAATTACACAGCTTATCAAGAATTCATCCTAAATTTCAAGTCCTCCAAAACCCCCACTTCTCGCACCACCATTACAACTTCCAGCTTACAGGACTCTGAAGAGTGATCCTAGCAGCAGGAGCGGAGGGTGTCCTAACTACTATCGGCTCGGCATGCTCGCTTTAGCCAAGGCTCTGCTCGTCGGTTGGGTAGGTTCTTGCCTAAGTAGTCAAGGACGGGCGTTACGTATGATAATCATGCCGATCAATTAAAAGAATTAAATAGAAAAATATATATAAAATGAAAGTTGGTAAAAGTAACTTAAAGACGATTCCAAATCAAAATTATGAGACCGAATTACGTCCGTTCGCAAAGAAGTAGGCTAAAAAAATATTTCTTCTGGACCCACAGTAAAGAGTAAAAAAAATAATGAAATATCTGAGTGGCATCCTTGATAAGAGAGGAAAACAATGTGTTCTTTGTTCTTGAGGTAAATCCCCCCCACGTGACACTTCATTCTTACGTCCATGGTTACTGCGACCTCGAATGCTATTTACAGTAGCCCCCTAAATCTACGTTAAAACAAAATCTAACTTAAATTCACATCAACTTTGTTTATTACCAATAGTATCCATAACTTCTCCACATCCACCCTTTAGTTTGGAATCATCATCAATTCATTTTACTATATTCATTTAATTGTTAAGCGAAATAACTTCCCGAAAAAAATTCCATCAAAAGAAATATCTTCAATTACCTTTTTTTTTTTTTTACAGTAGTTACAAAATTAAATCCATTTATTTAAAATAATAGAAATATATAATTTAAATCCTTCATTAAACTTTCAAAATTTTATATATAGGGCTTTCATAAAATTATTCATCACAATATATTTTCCAAAACTAGAATTTTTTTTTTTTTTTTTTTTTTGGTTATTCTAATCAATTTTAATTTAAAACAAAAAAAAATATAGGAAGGTTCAGAAATAAATTCCCATCAAAGATATATTTCAGAATCAAAAAGAAAATCTAAATAAAAAAAATCATAAAACTTCATATATATAAAGGTCCTATGCAATTAGGTATATCTTTCATAAGTTAATTATTCAAAATTACAATCAAACTTCCCTATAACGAACTTCTACATAACGAAGATCTCTCTATTACGAATTGATTTTGAGTACACATCTTTTTGGTTACTTTTTTGGTGTGTTTTGATCTCCTTATAACGAATTTCCATAAAGCAAATTTTTCTCTACAACGAACAAATTTTGTTGCTGGAAATCCAAATCTCATACGTTTTTGTTTCCACATAACGAATTTTTTCAAATAATTTTCTGTTGAAAACAACAGCATGCAGAAAAAAAAAACCTTATAAGGGGATTTCCCCAAGATTTTAAATGCAAGCATTCTATGTTCAGGCTTCAGTATGAATACAATTGAAAATGTCTCGAAGTAACATTTTTCTTGAGAAAAAGTTGTTGATAAGTAATAAAGTTGAAGAAGGATTGACCAAAAAAAACAGATATTGCTAAGCAATTTGGAATTCCTCCTAGTAGCTTATCAACAATTTTAAAAAACAAAGCAGTGATTTTAATAAATGTAGAAAACGAGGAATTAAGCACTAGACGCAAAAGACTTCGAAAATGTATTTTCGAGGATATTGATGATGCAATGCTGAAATGGACTTATTTATTGGAATCTCTCAATTTATAAGACGATTTTGTTGAAAAAGAAAAATGTAATCCAAATTTAAATCACTGACTTCTTTAAATAAAAGTAAAAACAAAAAATTTCTGTATGACGAATTTTCTATATAACGAAGTAGTTTTCTGGTCCCGTGCAAATTCGCTATAGGGAAGTTTGACGTATTATATTATAAATTTAAAATTAAATTTTCATTAAATTCCCTTCTTTTGTATCTTTCAAGTATTTATATTTTAAATTTAGTTCCGATCAATTATGCAATTTAGTTCTAATACTATTTATTCATTAAAGAAGAATTATTATTTTGTTTTAATAGCACACTTTGAGTGGTTCTTATTCCAAGAAAAAAAAAAAAAAGATTTAATACCTTGCTAAGCTATCAGAGCGAATTCGATAAAACAAGTTCAAATACATAAAAAATAAAATGACACCAAAATTTTGTAAAAAAAAAATTTTATTGATTGATGGAGTAAGTGATGATTCTGCCATCTAATGATGAGGTGCACCGCTTCATTGACTTGGCGAAAATATGATGTTTTGCGTGTATTTTGTGTATCAATTTAAACCTGTAGTAAATAAGTAAAATATTTGAAAGAATTTTAATCTTTTCGCTTTACAAAAATAAACCCTATTAAAATCTACTTGAAAATATAACTTAATCTAGATCCATTTAATTTTAATTTTCTCAGGTTTTTCTTTTTCTTAAGTTTTAACCTTTTTTTTTTTGTTTAATTAAAGTTATTTAAGTTATGTTTTTTTTTTCTTGTTTATCTATTTATTTTTTTTTTGTTTGTTTTTCCTTTCATTTCGTTCTTTTTCCTTTTTTTTTTATACTATTTAGTTGAATGTTAGATTTTACGAAACTGTTATTTTTCTATCATATAAAATTGAAAATAATACAATTGCAAGTAGGTATACTTAGCTTTTATCAAATTTAGAAAATTGAACCAAATGTTCGTGCTGTCTGATGTTCTTGTTGTTTAAAGTTGATATTATTGTTCATTGTTGGATGTAGCTGCTGATAGACGAAGTCGGTATCTGACGAACATCACCTTTGGGTGTTGTAGGTGTTGTGTGTAACTGCTGATATGTCGTAAGGTCTTATGTTATTTTAGGTAGGGTGTATGTGAACTTGTAGTTATTAAAGTTGTTCTGTGTTGTTTCGGTATTTAGTTCGTTCTTATAACTGCATGCTACTTTTGATGATTATGGCTGGCCTGTTAGAGCTGCCGTCTTACGCTCTGGTTGTTCGTTTATGGACGTATAAAACAAACTATCTTGGGCTTCGCTTCTGGGCTAGTCTTCTGGGTGAAAATGAATTTTGCGCCTCCCCAGGTGATTGTCGTTGCTGCCCTCTGACTCTTCGTTGGCTTTGGAAGGTGGTGATTTAGTGGCGTGTTTCTCAGGTGTGCTTATGTTCTGTATGGTGGTGGGGTAGTTTGTCGACGGTAGGTACTTTAGGGTGTGTTATTTCCCAGTTTTTTCCCGTCCATTACAGATTTTCGTTATCTTGTTATTCGTCGGTCTTCGTAAAATTTTTTATTTGGACAATTATACGATTCCTTTTTTTTTTTTTTATTTTTATACATGAGCCCGGATCCATAAATCTGGCGATCGACAGGTAATAGTACAATAACTTAAATACCACAATATTATTTTACAATTTTAATATCTTAAACACACACGATCTGAGATCTCCGACTTTCCAAAACCAACTGGCTTCTTTTCTACCTTATTTTTCTTCTCTATGCCCGGTCACTATTTTTTTTATACTTCTTCGGTAAGTTTGGTAACTATGGAAGTGCATCCGGCCACCGTTTTTTGGAGTTTTTAGACGGGATTTTGACATAAAAATTCCAATTTTGGTCGCAAATTTAATTTTCGAATTTTTGAAAAATAAGTGTACCAGAATTAGTCTTCCTAAGTCAAAATCCTCCCAAAAACTTTTTATTCCAGAATCTTCTAGCACCAACACAAGGGTGTTCTTTGGTCTTAGTTGACGAACCAATTCCTTCTATTCAGCTTCTTCCCATTTCATTAACTCAATCAACAAGGCCAAATCACTCTCAACTCTCTATCACCTTTACTTATGATAAGATCTGCTTCTTCTTCGATGGCCTACCGTGGTGGAGTGGTATAAACGGTCAATCCCCTCGCGATGTCCAGGTTTCCCTGTTCAAATCCAGCATTCGTTCTATATATATGTATATATAAATTTTTTTTCGATATTTTATTTTCCGCAGGTTGACTTTATAATTTTCACTATTTTATTTACCTTCCCTTTTAATTTTTTTTATTCTTTGTTTTTTTTTTTTTTTTAAATTCGTTTTATAGTTTTATTATTATTTTTCTTTATTAATAGACAACTTGGTCACCTTTTTATGAACAATTGAATTATCTTTCCCATTTATAGTTAGAGTATAAAATCTAACCAGATATAACCTACGATAACAAAAATATTTTGAACTCCGAAAAAGCTTAACCGGTTGAAAACACATAAAATAGTGAATAACTAAACCACCCTACAAATGCAGATTGTGGATCGTAAGCCGTAACTATTCTTTTGAATTTAAAATAATATGACTTACAGTAGATCCTATTCATAATTTTCTCACAAACCTGATACTTTTTACGAGTTCCTAAGAGTAAAAAGGATCAGGAACCAGATGAAACGTGAGCACTCATGCACAGGCTGAGGTAGCCGGGCCTATTAATCAAAAGTTACCTTTTCAGATCCTTGCAATGATACACCCCTACTTTTTTTCCATTGAGGTCTTCTATCTCGTACAAATTATTCCCTATTGCTTTTCGTACCTTTACTTTCACGAACTTAGGACACAATTTTGCATTTATCTTTTTAGTAGCTTAACACGAAGTTTCGTCGATACACGATATCGCCTGCAACAAATTTTATATCCTTGCTCCTTGTATTGTATATATTTTCATATTTTGTGTGAGCGTTAGCCAAAGATTCTTTTATATGCGAGTGCAAAATGTTCATTTGAGATGCCTTGGACAAAACCTTTACTTCGGCATTATTTAGGCAATCCAGTTCACGAAGCAATCGGTAATCAGATCCATGTTCTACCATGGGTTGTCCAAAAAGAGCCTCGTACGGTGCCGTTCCAGTTGCCGAATGGACCGCGGTACGCAGTGCACAAGCTATGCAAGCAAGATTCACATCCCAATTCTTCTGATCTGGATCGATATACGATCGAATTGCTGCCAACATTGATCGGTTCACTCTCTCACTTGCGTTTGCCTGTGGAGAGTATACTGCTGTCCTGACATGGTTAACACCGTACGAGGACATCAGCTTCCCAAACTCCTTGCTCGTGAACTGTTTGCCATTATCCGAAAGAATTGTCTCCGGCACCCCATATACACAAAAGATTTCCTCCTGCAGGATTTTGATGACGACGTCACTAGTGGCTTTACGGTTGGGTTTAATCAAGACAAATTTAGTCATTTGGTCCAAAACTATGAAAATATGAGTGTTCCCACTCTTTGAACGGGGATAAGGACCCAGAAAGTCCATAAAGAGCATTTGGAATGGTCTTTTGACTTCAAACGATTTTCCCATTGGTGGTCTTAGCGTTTGATTTGAAGCCTTACACATCTTACAAGTATCACACCTACCGATATATTCCCGAACCTGAGCTGCCATACTGGGCCAAAAAAATTGATTCCGCAACCGGTACAACGTCTTAGAAATCCCACCATGCGAGGCTCGCGGCGGCTCATGAGCCAAGGCTATTAAGCTTTCTGTTAACTCTTAACAGCTTCCAGACTAGGTCATCCTGTAAAGGATTTCCTGTGCAGTGTTTGACCTTCTTATAAACAAAATTATTTGAAACTTGAAGGTCAGGTAGCTTACTCTTTTGTTCTTCGACGGTATTAATGAGCTTGCAATATTCATCAGATTGAAAACTGTGATCTGCAAGATCTATATGCAACACGTCGGAGGTTCCAGCCTCCATCGACCCATCAAAAATTAGAGCTTCTACCTCGTATACACGGGATAGAGCATCTGGAACTATATTAAGTGATCCTTTTCGATGTTCAATGGTAAACTCGAACCCTTGAAGCTTAAGGCTCCACCTAGCTAACCGTCCACTCAGATATCTTTGACTCATCAGCCACTTTAAGCTTGCATGGTCGGTTATAATTCTAAAAGGCTGTCCCTCGATGTAAGGTCGGAATTTTTTAACGCCCACTACAGCAGCCAGGCATTCTCGCTCTGTGACGCTGTAGTTGCGCTGTGCCTTATTTAATTTCTGCGAGTGGTAATATATCGGCTGCTCGTTACCCTCTTCGTCAAGTTGGCATAGAACACAGCCAATGCCAGTATTCGACGCATCGCACAGTATAACGAACTCTTTTTCAAAGTCAGGATTAACAAGGATTGGAGCTGAAGTCAAGGTTTGTTTTAATGTTATAAACGCTGTCATCGCCTCTTCACCGAATTCAAACTTTTTTCCCTTTTTAAGAGTTTCGGTTAAAGGACTGGCTATCGTCGAAAAATCTTTAACGAACCGCCTATACCAACCTGCTAAGCCTAAGAAACTTCTAACTTGTCTTACCGTTTTGGGGATAGGAAAGTCCATTATTGCTGAGATCTTGCTCTGGTCAGTTTTTAAGCAGCCATCACCTACCACAAATCCTAGGAACTTAAGTTCCTTAAAGCAAAACTTTGATTTTTGGACGTTAATGGTAAGTCCAGCCACTCGGAGTTTTGTTGCCAGAATTTCTAACAACTTGACATGCTCTTCAAAGGTACTCGACACAACAAGCAAATCGTCGACATAAGGAAATATTTTTTCTCGCAGGTTCGTTGGAACCACTTTGTCCACCACTTGGCACATTGTCTGTACCGCATTTTTCAGACCAAATGGCATTACCGTGAACTGCATCAAAGGTCGACCAGGTACAGAAAAGGCAGTTTTTTCCCTCGATGTTTTCTCCAACGGTATCTGCCAGAACGCATCTTTCAGATCCACACTAGATATATAGCGTATATCTAATAGACACGATAGCAAACCTTCCATATGAGCCATTGGATACGCATTACCTTAAGTCTTGGCGTTGACCTTGCGATAATCTAAGCAAAGCCGGTTCTTTCCTGGTTTACGCACTAAAAGTACCGGCGAACTCCAGGCGCTAGTACTTTCTTCTATAACGCCAAGCTCAATCATGCGATCCAATTCCTCATACAGAAGTTTTCGAACCGCTGGAGAAACAGGGTAATGTCGTTGCTTAATCGGTTCAGCGTCCCCCGTATATATTATATGTTCCAAAATGTCTGTTTTTCCAAGGCCAAGTATAGCCGAAGAAGGAAACAGATTAATGGATTTCCTTAATGTCACCGACTGCTCGCTCGTCAAAACATGAGCGTTCGGGTCATGTTCTTTTTGAGTCACATCAAGTGTCAGTTCCGAAATTAAATTTGGAGCTATACCAAATTCCTTCCAAAAATCAATCCCTAAGTACAACGGCTGCTGTAAAGTGGGTACTACAAAAAGGTTGATATCTTTTGTTAAATTTTTATACATAACCTTAACCAAAATTTTCCCAACTATGGCTTGGTTCTTTCCATCAGCTGTTTTGAGACCTGATGAGAACTTGCAAATTTGGACGTTATTCTTGTCTAAAAACTCTAAGCCACCCACACCCAAGCAACTAATGCTGGCCCCACTGTCCAGGAGACCTTGTATTTGCTTGCCAAAAATTTGTACTGTCGCGTAAGGCCGTGGATCATCCGTACTGCATAAGGTGGTAGCTTCTATGGCCTTATACGTTTTCTTTTTGGCCTTGAATTTTTCACGAAGTTTCTGTACTTTACTAGAAAGTTTTCGTTCTTGTTGACCAAAAATTCTCTCTCTAACCTTGTAGTAATTTTGCATTCTTTCATGTAATGTCTTTGGTGCTATTTTCGGTGGTTGGTTGGTTACCTTTGGCTTGGCGTTTCCCGAGGTCGAGATTCGAACAGGTTTGAGAATCGTTATGGCAGGTAAATTTACCTTTTTATCGGACGGACATACTGCAGGTAAGTTATCATTTTTAACGGACGGACAAACGGACACTTTCAGGTTGAATGGAGCTTCATTTACTTGGCTTCCGGATTCTGTTTCGGTGAGCAACTTGACCGGTGCACTGAGCTGCTCTGTTGGGCGTTTCCCGAACATCTAGGGCATTGGGGAGAGGTGGTGTTATCCCATGCACATTTGAAGCAAAATAAGTTCCGTTGGGGATCAGGGCACTCGAAAGAGGAGTGGCCCTTCGCCTTACAGTTCCAGCAGCTAAAATTTCTGCTTTCCGTCTTCGTCTGGAAAGCTTCTAAACTTTGTCCCACTTCTTCAACGTATGGCTCGACGGATTTCTCGACGTCTAGTTCTGAAATATTTTTTCGTGCAGGTGGAATAAATCGTGCTGGTTTCGAGGTATTCTGGGTATCGTAATCGTTGAGATACTTCTCAATATTTCTACACACGTATACCATCTCAGGCAGGCTGTCGGTGCGGTAAGTTATAAGGAGTTCCCCCATTCTTCTTTTAACGTTAAGTTTAAGAAGCTCAACTATTTCGTGAGGTTGTTTGGGGACCCTTAACCTGTTATTAAGCTGCTGAATGGCGGTGTAGAAATCATCGAAGCTCTCTGTTGGGAGCTGACGACGATCGAACAATTTTCGTGCCAGCTCTGAGTCAGTTTCTAGGCTTCGGAACTGCTCCCCCAAAGCAACACGAAGGCCATCCAATTCGTGTTAGGATTGGCTTTCATATATACCCAATACCAATTTTCGACTTGACCGGTAACGAAGTGATGGAAGTTGAGCGCTACTTCCTCCCAAGTGACACTATAACTACTTTTTAAATGCTCCAGTCTAAAAAGGAAATTGTCAACGGTCATCTGGCGATTATCGAATTTTAACCCCCACTTATGAAAGTGGTGGTATTTCGAGGTTGATGGTGTATATGAAGGCTGGTAAGTACTACCAAGGGGATCATTCAAATTCATATTCTGAAGCTGTCTCAAGAAATCATCTGCGTCCGAAGCATTACAGCGATTAGGTGGGTGTGACGTTGATTGATATTGCGGTGTGCGAGCGTTAGCAAGATCACTGCGATTTTGAGGGTGCGAGGTTGATTGGTATTGCGGGAACTGAGCGATAGCCGGATCATTTGGAATGGTCGCGTTTATAGTGTTCGTGGTTGCATCTCTTGGTTCTGCTAACCGTTAAGGAGTTATCATTGGTGAAACGGACGCAAGAGTTCGGCGAACAATGTTTGCCATCTCTTGTTGCAGGGCCAGTCTACTTCGTTCTGCTTCCGCTCTAAAGAACTCCAAATCCTTAGCACGATTGTAATCCGTCATAAGTTCATCCTCCTCGTTGACTTCGATTTCAGAATCTTCTTCAAGATCAGCTGGTGCTGTTGTACCATCAGGATTTTCTTCCACGTTAGACATCGCACTGTCTTGAGTCCGCATTGAGCCCCCTTCCGTCTCATTAATGGTTGCTGCATTAACTTGTCTTGCAGTCGTAGGCCCAAAATCCCAAGTTTGGCTCACTGCAGGCGTCGCGTTTGGGTTATCTGCTGACGCCAGAGTTTTACTCCTTAATTCGTGAATTTTTCGAAACTCAGATATCGATAATCGTTTTTTTTTTGGCATTATTATTTAGAAAAAAAAAGTAATACTTATCCAAAATCAGTTTAAATTATTAAAACACAAAACCTTGCGCCACAAAGATTTATAAAAACAAATTTACGAAACTTTAAAATGAATTTTTAATAATGAAGCCGAAATTATATTTACAAATATTCGAAATGTCCAAATAAAGATCAAGGAAGTTGAGTTTTTATCAAACTTCACGACTGTCCAGTAAAAAAATATATATGTTCGAAATTATTTCGTCTATTTCAAGAAAATCAAACCCCTTTAGAACGTAAAGAAGGAAAACAACCCGAATTTGCGAAAGGAATTAAAAAAGAAAAAAAAAGAAAAATCACAGGTTAAATTCCCTAACCGGAAAAAAGGATTTGAAAACAAAAGAGCTGACGTCCGAACCCTAAGTTGGTCCACTAATTTCTCTTCTTATTTTCCTTTAAAAATATCAAATTCCAATGGGAAGATGAATTTATAAGTAAAACTATGCCTAACAAAAGTTTATGAAAATATCTTAATCTATTAAATTAGTTATTATAGAGCCATTCAAGAAAAAAAATTTCAAAAAAAAATATAAATAAAAAAAATTCCATCAAACCAAAAAAAATTAATTTATGACTATCATATGAATTCAAGGGTGGACATGGAAGTTTCAACTATCAAACAAAATTTTGGCAGACGATGATGCTATTATATATCTTCTCTCTCAGGACACTCTTCACCCTAATATTTTCTCCCTCCTCACCACAAATCCAAAAATCCAAAAAAAAATCTCTATAACCAAAAAGAAGTGTCTACATTTTGTTTCTTCTAAAAGAATTTATGTTATTTTCTAAAATTTCGCGTATTGTTAGGGGTAGTTTTTTTTTGTAAGTACTCGCATCCAATAGCCAGTTGTTTTACTTAGCGTTTGGGCCGAGACTTTTCAACTCCCGTTAAAACAAATTTAAAATTTAAGGCCGAACTAGCAAATTTCAAAGCAATGGAAAGATTTTAAATATGGATTGACCTTAAAAGACAAACATTTAAAAAATTGAATTCGTCGAAAAAGTTTCAGCTGATCGCAACAGCCTAAACAAGGACTCTATCGCTCATTCACTGGACGTCAGACAGTATTTTCTTCGAGTTCATTTTTCGCAAAAAAAATTCCCAAAATTTAACAAAACAAAAAAGAACAAATATAAACAAAAGAATCTTTCTCTTGGTAAATCCCACTTCTTCGAAAAAGGACGAATTCAGCCCCACGTTGGGCGCCACCTGTAACGGAACCTGGGTTGGTATGTCAAGGACTATCATTTAGGGCGACTTCAAATCTCATTAACTAGAGAAGCCAAAACCCTCAATCAAAAATTACACAGCTTATCAAGAATTCATCCTAAATTTCAAGTCCTCCAAAACCCCCACTCCTCGCACCACCATTACAACTTCCAGCTTACAGGACTCTAAAGAGTGATCCTAGCAGCAGGAGCGGAGGGTGTCCTGACTACTATCGGCTCGGCATGCTCGCTTTAGCCAAGGCTCTGCTCGTCGGTTGGGTAGGTTCTTGCCTAAGTAGTCAAGGACGGGCGTTACGTATGATAATCATGCCGATCAATTAAAAGAATTAAATAGAAAAATATATATAAACTGAAAGTTGGTAAAAGTAACTTAAAGACGGTTCAAAATCAAAATTATGAGACCGAATTACGTCCGTTCGCAAAGAAGTAGGCTAAAAAAATATTCCTTCTGGGCCCACAGTAAAGAGTAAAAAAAAATAATGAAATATCGGAGTGGCATCCTTGATAAGAGAGGAAAACAAGGTGTTCTTTGTTCTTGAGGTAAATCCCCCCCACGTGACACTTCATTGTTACGTCCATGGTTACTGCGACCTCGAATGCTATTTGCAGTAGCCCCCTAAATCTACGTTAAAACAAAATCTAACTTAAATTCACATCAACTTTGTTTATTACCAATAGTAAATAGTATCCATAACTTCTCCACATCCACCCTTTAGTTTGGAATCATCAGCAATTCATTTTACTGTATTCATTTAATTGTTAAGCGAAATAACTTCCCGAAAAAAATTCCATGAAAAGAAATATCTTCAATTACCTTTTTTTTTTTTTTACAGTAGTTACAAAATTAAATCCATTTATTTAAAATAATAGAAATATATAATTTAAAACAATATATTTTCCAAAACTAGAATTTTTGGAATTTTTTTTTTTTTTGGTTATTCTAATCAATTTTAATTTAAAACAAAAAAAAATATAGGTAGGTTCAGAAATAAATTCCCATCAAAGATATATTTCAGAATCAAAAAAGAAAATCTAAATAAAAAAAAATCATAAAACTTCATATATATAAAGGTCCTATGCAATTAGGTATATCTTTCATAAGTTAATTATTCAAAATTATTATATTATAAATTTAAAATTAAATTTTCATTAAATTCCCTTCTTTTGTATCTTTCAAGTATTTAGATTTAGATTTATTTAGATTTATTTATTATTATATTCCAATTCACAGTAAGAGTACACTTATAAATTTGTGAAAATTAAAAATATTTACATTACAAAGCTTTACAATATAACAAAAAATAATTAAAAGATAACAAAATAAAAAAATAAATTAAACATAAAACAAATTAATCATAGTAACATTACGTTATTCCAAGCATAAAAAAGTTAAAAGTTAAAGTTGAAGTTGCTTGATAAGGGTAAATGGGAGCGGGTTTGGGTGAAAGTTAGCTAGTTGCTTTGGTTAATAAAATACAGTCTTAACTCGTCACTAAATTGTTGCTTGTCACTTAGTTCTCTCAGGTTACGCGGAATTGTATTCCAAAGGCGTATAGCTGAGATAAAGAATTGTTTCTCAGATGTAAGGCAGGTGAAATGTGGTAAAATCAAACAAGCAGATCTGTTGGATGTCGAAAGCCGGATTTTATCAAAAAGATATGACGGCTGCGTAGTTTTTAGAATTGAGAATAACAAACACATGGTACGAAACTTCATATAATTAAAAAATGACATGCCTAATAAATTTTTTTCCAAATGTGAAATATGGTCGAATCTCCTCAGATTGTAAATATAGCGCAGAGCACTATTGAAAGCTACTTGAAGTTTTCTTTTGCTTTCAGTATCACAGTTATAAAATATTTCACAACCATACACGAGAACTGGTATAACCAAAGTCTTAACGAGAACTAATCTTGTCTTTGGTGGTGTAATCTTTTGAGCTGTCCATAAAGTTCGAAGAACCCCATATGTTTTACCCACAACTTCATTAATATGGTCATTCCATGTCAAAGTTCGGTTGAATACCAACCCTAAGTTCTTTGACTTATCCACGAATTCGATTTTTGAAGAACCAAGCATAATTGAAGGAAAATAAGACAGATCTAGCTTCTTTTTCGAGATAACAAGGCATTTACATTTCTTCGGATTGAGCGAGAGACCATTGTTTACCGACCACCTCATAATTCTTTGGAGATCATCGTTTAGATCATTGGCACAATTTTCTATGAGCCCAAGAGGGCAGCTTTTATAGATTTGAATATCATCAGCATAAAAATGCTTCGATGAATTAAAGATTGTATGTTGTATGTCATTTATGTACATAGAAAATAACAGAGGGCCCAAAATCGATCCTTGTGGAACGCCCCGTAGCACAGGACAAAAATTTGATAAGGCAGTCTCTAAAAAGACAGCCTGTTTTCTATCACTAAGATACGATGAAAACAATTTTACAGCAGAAGAAGACATATTGAAACGGTGGCTCATCTTATCAATAAGAATAGAGTGGTCAACCATATCAAATGCCTTGGAGAAGTCCAGTAAGACAAGAAAAGTAACCTGGTCTTCATCTAGTTGCGCTCTTATGTCTTCAACTACTTTCAAAATTGCTGTGGTACAGCTATGTTTGGCACGAAAACCAGACTGAACTGAGACGAGAAGATCATTACGTACCAGATAATCATTAGCTTGCTTATGCATAATTCGTTCGCAGATTTTGGACAAAAAGGGAAGAATTGAAATCGGCCTAAATTCCTCACCCGATGAGTTTTTAGGTATTGGAATAATTTTTGCATTTTTCCACTGACAAGGAAAATCACAGGTCAAAAAGATTGTATTGATAATGTGAGTTATGTACGGAAGTAAAAACGGTAGTATAGCTTTCATAAAAACCGGGTGTATTCCATCTATACCAACTGCATTAGAGTTAATGGATAAAAAGCTTTCCACTACATTCGTACTTTCTATTCTTTCGAAGAAAAACGGTATTTCAGTGGTGTCTACAGTGCTATTAAACGGGACTCTATTACCATAGGTGATATTAGTATCTGGAATCGATAAGAAATGTAAATTTAGTTCATTTAGCTTTGCGAATTAAGATGGCAAATTTTAAGCCCTTGCCTACGACTACAAAACACCTTTACCATTGATCGCAAAACTACATCTTCACTATCGCCCATGGAGATCACTCCGCTGTCATTTAATTCCATTTCGGTTAGTATTTTGGTGTATAGGAGAACCAAGTGACTTACAAAAGTATATGTTGATAGTAAGCGACTTATCTATTTTCCAAAGCTTAAGAATTTGTACAAAAGGACAGGTATAGGAAAGGAAATCAAGCAAAATCATTACACAAAAAAAAAACAAAAGAATGAAAAATTTCATGAATGACATAATCAAAACAAAAAAAGTGCGTCATAAATACTTGTTGATCGCTGATAAAGATAATCATTGTTGTTATTGATGTTGTTGTAGTTTGTCTTCTTCTTCATGACTGCTCGTGGCTAAAATATTCAGCATTCTCTCGTTCTCCACCAGAATGCCCCTTGCGTTTGCACTTTTTCTAACATAAACGGAACCGATATGTGTAAAAACAGAAAACAGCTGTTTGTTATGCTTGAAACGTGAAGCTTTGTGATAGAGTAAGCGATTTTTCCTGGTCATACTTCCATACATGTATATGTTTTTATTATGCTCTGCTCTAATATCAACGTCATCGAGACATAATTGCCTTTCATTCTTGCAAAAAAGAGCAACTGATTGAAGAACAGTGTTTCTTTCGTGGGGAGAGTGAAACTTTACTATAATAGGATTATCCCTATTAGTCGGTTCGTTACCTCGGCGAGGCTGGTGACAGCGAAAAATTGCTTTTAGTGTAGGTGGAATGCAGTCAATTATATGACAAATGTGATTGAACGTGGTCTTTAAATTTTCGTTTTGCATCTCCGGTACCCCAAAAATAATAGCGTCGGCTCCAATCTCCCGTCGTTCAAACGCATCGCATCTTCTTTCCAGTTCAAACATTTCTCCTTCAAGTTCACGTGTCTTAACAATTTGTGTCTCAATCGATGACAAAGGTTGAAGAGATTCCTCTGTCTCTTTAATCTTAATCTCTGCTTTTTTTTGTCGTGCTTCTAACTTTTTAAGAGCAGCCTCAACGTCGTGTGTGTGCGTGGTTAAACGGTCTTCAATAAGTGACATTCGTTTTATAATATCATCACGCAAAAAATTTATTTCCATAGTGATTTGGTTAGTAATTTTTTGGGTAAACAAAGAAAATCTTTCTTCCAAATCAGAAAGTGGGACATCAGGAACGGATTTAGAAGAAACTGAAGTGTTGCATCTGTTGCCTTCTTTTCCGACAGGTGTGTTTGTCTGCTTAGGTGTATGTGCGGATTCTTTGTTTACGCCGCGTATCCCTCTTACTCCTCCTGCTGCTGGTGTAGGCGTTGACTGCTTCTCTTTGTCTGCGGATCGCGTTTTTGCCGCCATCGAACTCATATGAAATATTTTATTTAACAAATATCAAGTAATTAAATCAATAAGCCGATGAGACCAATGACAAAACCAAAAAAGTGCCGCGCAATGGAACAAAATTACAGATTTATATTTTAACTTGATTTTATGACGGATTAGATGAGAAAATTAAAATTCAGCCGGACGAGATTATCAACACGTCTATTCGCTCTTAATCATTCTGTATGTATGTATTTATATTTTAAATTTAGTTCCGATCAATTATGCAATTTAGTCCTAATACTATTTATTCATTAAAGAAGAATTATTATTTTGTTTTAATAGCACACTTTGAGTGGTTCTGTTGCTGCTCTGTTGGGCGTTTCCCGAACATCTAGGGCATTGGGGAGAGGTGGTGTTATCCCATCCACATTTGAAGCAAAATAAGTTCCGTTGGGGATCAGGGCACTCGAAATAGGAGTGGCCCTTCGCCTTACAGTTCCAGCAGCTAAAATTTCTGGTATCCCTCTTCGTCTGGAAAGCTTCTAAACTTTGTCCCACTTCTTCAACGTATGGCTCGACGGATTTCTCGACGTCTAGTTCTGAAATATTTTTTCGTGCAGGTGGAATAAATCGTGCTGGTTTCGAGTTATTCAGGGTATCGTAATCGTTGAGATACTTCTCAATATTTCTACACACGTATACCATCTCAGGCAGGCTGTCGGTGCGGTAAGTTATAAGGAGTTCCCCCATTCTTCTTTTAACGTTAAGTTTAAGAAGCTCAACTATTTCGTGAGGTTGTTTGGGGACCCTTAACCTGTTATTAAGCTGCTGAATGGCGGTGTAGAAATCATCGAAGCTCTCTGTTGGGAGCTGACGACGATCGAACAATTTTCGGTCGAGCTCTGAGTCAGTTTCTAGGCTTCGGAACTGCTCCCCCAAAGCAACACGAAGGGCCATCCAATTCGTGTTAAGATATTGGCTTTCATATATACCCAATACCAATTTTCGACTTGACCGGTAACGAAGTGATGGAAGTGGAGCGCTACTTCCTCCCAAGTGACACTATAACTACTTTTTAAACGCTCCAGTCTAAAAAGGAAATCGTCAACGGTCATCTGACGATTATCGAATTTTAACCCCCACTTATGAAAGTGGTGGTATTTCGAGGTTGATGGTGTATATGCAGGCTGGTAAGTACTACCAAGGGGATCATTCAAATTCATATTCTGAAGCTGTCTCAAGAAATCATCTGCATCCGAAGCATTACAGCGATTAGGTGGGTGTGACGTTGATTGATATTGCGGTGTGCGAGCGTTAGCAAGATCACAGCGATTTTGAGGGTGCGAGGTTGATTGGTATTGCGGGAACTGAGCGATAGCCGGATCATTTGGAATGGTCGCGTTTATAGTGTTCGTGGTTGCATCTCTTGGTTCTGCTAACCGTTGAGGAGTTATCATTGGTGAAATGGACGCAAGAGTTCGGCGAACAATGTTTGCCATCTCTTGTTGCAGGGCCAGTCTACTTCGTTCTGCTTCCGCTCTAAAGAACTTCAAATCCTTAGCACGATTTAGCCCTATGGCTGCCGTGACCGCCTCTTCAATGTAATCCGTCATAAGTTCATCCTCCTCGTTGACTTCGATTTCAGAATCTTCTTCGGGATCAGCTGGTGCTGTTGTGCCATCAGGATTTTCTTCCACGTTAGACATCGCACTGTCTTGAGTCCGCATTGAGCCCCCTTCCGTCTCATTAATGGTTGCTGCATTAACTTGTCTTGCAGTCGTAGGCCCAAAATCCCAAGTTTGGCTCACTGCAGGCGTCGCGTTTGGGTTATCTGCTGACGCCAGAGTTTTACTCCTTAATTCGTGAATTTTTCGAAATTCAGATATCGATAATCGTTTTTTTTTTGGCATTATTATTTAGAAAAAAAAAGTAATACTTATCCAAAATCAGTTTAAATTATTAAAACACAAAACCTTGCGCCACAAAGATTTATAAAAACAAATTTACGAAACTTTAAAATGAATTTTTAATAATGAAGCCGAAATTATATTTACAAATATTCGAAATGTCCAAATAAAGATCAAGGAAGTTGAGTTTTTATCAAACTTCACGACTGTCCAGTAAAAAAATATATATGTTCGAAATTATTTCGTCTATTTCAAGAAAATCAAACCCCTTTAGAACGTAAAGAAGGAAAACAACCCGAATTTGCGAAGGGAATTAAAAAAGAAAAAAAAAGAAAAATCACAGGTTAAATTCCCTAACCGGAAAAAAGGATTTGAAAACAAAAGAGCTGACGTCCGAACCCTAAGTTGGGCCACTAATTTCTCTTCTTATTTTCCTTTAAAAATATCAAATTCCAATGGGAAGATGAATTTATAAGTAAAACTATGCCTAACAAAAGTTTATGAAAATATCTTAATCTATTAAATTAGTTATTATAGAGCCATTCAAGAAAAAAAATTTCAAAAAAAAATATAAATAAAAAAAATTCCATCAAACCAAAAAAAATTAATTTATGACTATCATATGAATTCAAGGGTGGACATGGAAGTTTCAACTATCAAACAAAATTTTGGCAGACGATGATGCTATTATATATCTTCTCTCTCAGGACACTCTTCACCCTAATATTTTCTCCCTCCTCACCACAAATCCAAAAATCCAAAAAAAAATCTCTATAACCAAAAAGAAGTGTCTACATTTTGTTTCTTCTAAAAGAATTTATGTTATTTTCTAAAATTTCGCGTATTGTTAGGGGTAGTTTTTTTTTGTAAGTACTCGCATCCAATAGCCAGTTGTTTTACTTAGCGTTTGGGCCGAGACTTTTCAACTCCCGTTAAAACAAATTTAAAATTTAAGGCCGAACTAGCAAATTTCAAAGCAATGAAAAGATTTTAAATATGGATTGACCTTAAAAGACAAACATTTAAAAAATTGAATTCGTCGAAAAAGTTTCAGCTGATCGCAAGAGCCTAAACAAGGATTTATCGCTCATTCACTGGACGTCAGACAGTATTTTCTTCGAGTTCATTTTTCGCAAAAAAAATTCCCAAAATTTAACAAAACAAAAAAGAACAAATATAAACAAAAGAATCTTTCTCTTGGTAAATCCCACTTCTTCGAAAAAGGACGAATTCGGCCCCACGTTCAGCGCCACCTGTAACGGAACCTGGGTTGGTATGTCAAGGACTATCATTTAGGGCGACTTCAAATCTCATTAAATAGAGAGGCCAAAACCCTCAATCAAAAATTACATAGCTTATCAAGAATTCATCCTAAATTTCAAGTCCTCCAAAACCCCCACTCCTCGCACCACCATTACGAATTCCAGCTTACAGGACTCTGAAGAGTGATCCTAGCAGCAGGAGCGGAGGGTGTCCTGACTACTATCGGCTCGGCATGCTCGCTTTAGCCAAGGCTCTGCTCGTCGGTTGGGTAGGTTCTTGCCTAAGTAGTCAAGGACGGGCGTTACGTATGATAATCATGCCGATCAATTAAAAGAATTAAATAGAAAAATATATATAAAATGAAAGTTGGTAAAAGTAACTTAAAGACGGTTCAAAATCAAAATTATGAGACCGAATTACGTCCGCTCGCAAAGAAGTAGGCTAAAAAAATATTCCTTCTGGACCCACAGTAAAGAGTAAAAAAAAATAATGAAATATCTGAGTGGCATCCTTGATAAGAGAGGAAAACAAGGTGTTCTTTGTTCTTGAGGTAAATCCCCCCCACGTGACACTTCATTCTTACGTCCATGGTTACTGCGACCTCGAATGCTATTTGCAGTAGCCCCCTAAATCTACGTTAAAACAAAATCTAACTTAAATTCACATCAACTTTGTTTATTACCAATAGTAAATAGTATCCATAACTTCTCCACATCCACCCTTTAGTTTGGAATCATCAGCAATTCATTTTACTGTATTCATTTAATTGTTAAGCGAAATAACTTCCCGAAAAAAATTCCATCAAAAGAAATATCTTCAATTACCTTTTTTTTTTTTTTTTACAGTAGTTACAAAATTAAATCCATTTATTTAAAATAATGGAAATATATAATTTAAATCCTTCATTAAATTTTCAAAATTATATATATAGGGCTTTCATAAAATTATTCATCACAATATATTTTCCAAAACTAGAATTTTTGAAATTTTTTTTTTTTTTTTTTTTTTTGGTTATTCTAATCAATTTTAATTTAAAACAAAAAAAAATATAGGTAGGTTCAGAAATAAATTCCCATCAAAGATATATTTCAGAATCAAAAAAGAAAATCTAAATAAAAAAAATCATAAAACTTCATATATATAAAGGTCCTATGCAATTAGGTATATCTTTCATAAGTTAATTATTCAAAATTATTATATTATAAATTTAAAATTAAATTTTCATTAAATTCCCTTCTTTTGTATCTTTCAAGTATTTATATTTTAAATTTAGTTCCGATCAATTATGCAATTTTGTTCTAATACTATTTATTCATTAAAGAAGAATTATTATTTTGTTTTAATAGCACACTTTGAGTGGTTCTTATTCCAAGAAAAAAAAAATGATTTAATAACTTGCTAAGCTATCAGAGCGAATTCGATAAAACAAGTTCAAATACATAAAAAATAAAATGACTTACCAAAATTCGTGCTGTCTGATGTTCTTGTTGTTTAAAGTTGATATTATTGTTCATTGTTGGATGTAGCTGCTGATAGACGAAGTCGGTATCTGACGAACATCACCTTTGGGTGTTGTAGGTGTTGTGTGTAACTGCTGATATGTCGTAAGGTCTTATGTTATTTTAGGTAGGGTGTATGTGAACTTGTAGTTATTAAAGTTGTTCTGTGTTGTTTCGGTATTTAGTTCGTTCTTATAACTGCATGCTACTTTTGATGATTATGGCTGGCCTGTTAGAGCTGCCGTCTTACGCTCTGGTTGTTCGTTTATGGACGTATAAAACAAACTATCTTGGGCTTCGCTTCTGGGCTAGTCTTCTGGGTGAAAATGAATTTTGCGCCTCCCCAGGTGATTGTCGTTGCTGCCCTCTGACTGTTCGTTGGATTTGGAAGGTGGTGATTTAGTGGCGTGTTTCTCAGGTGTGCTTATGTTCTGTATGGTGGTGGGGTAGTTTGTCGAGGGTAGGTACTTTTGGGTGTGTTATTTCCCAGTTTTTTCCCGTCCGTTGCAGATTTTCGTTATCTTGTTATTCGTCGGTCTTCGTAAAATTTTTTATTTGGACAATTATACGATTCCTTTTTTTTTTTTTTATTTTTATACATGAGCCCGGATCCAATCTGGCGATCGACAGGTAATAGTACAATAACTTAAATACCACAATATTATTTTACAATTTTAATATCTTAAACACACACGATCTGAGATCTCCTACTTTCCAAAACCAACTGGCTTCTTTTCTACCTTATTTTTCTTCTCTATGCCCGGTCATTTTTTTTTTTATACTTTTTCGGTAAGTTTGGTAACTATGGAAGTGCATCCGGCCACCGGTTTTTGGAGTTTTTAGACGGGATTTCGACCTAAAAATTCCAATTTTGGTCGCAAATTTAATTTTCGAATTTTTGAAAAATAAGTGTACCAGAATTAGTCTTCCTAAGTCAAAGTCCTCCCAAAAACTTTTTTATTCCAGAATCTTCTAGCACCAACACAAGGGTGTTTTTTGGTCTTAGTTGACGAACCAGTTCCTTCTTTTCAGCTTCTTCCCATTTCATTAACTCAATCGACAAGGCCAAATCACTCTCAACTCTCTATCACCCTTACTTATGATAAGATCTGCTTCTTCTTCGATGGCCTACCGTGGTGGAGTGGTATAAACGGTCAATCCCAGTCGTTCTTTGACTTTCAAAAAAGTGCATTTGTAGTGTTTGGCAGAAGTAGGCAGTGTGCCACTGTATAATATAACTAATTGGTAGCCTAGTGGAGGTGGCGTCCGAAAACAGCTCCAAAGGTCGTGGGTTCGAATCCCGTGCGGAGTCAACGAAAAATTTAATTGCTTTTTTCACAATCGAGAAATTGTTGATTTCATCGATTGGGAAGAAAAGCAAATGGTGAAGGAGAAGAAAGCGGGGGTATCGAAAGATACCTCAGCTAATAAATCAGGTGATGTGAGTGTGGTTCCGGCAGCGGTACTTCAAATCACCGCAACATCAGGCCATCTGAGCGATCCAACGCACACAGCAACAACAAGCAAGCGGAAGCGGGAAGCACCAAATCCAAATTTGGTGCAACGAAAGAGTGCTGCTACGCGTAGCGCGATAAGGAAGAGGATGGAGACGGAGAAGACCAAACTGATGACGTCGGATACCGAGAGTTCAGTGGTTGACGACGAAATTGATTACGTCTCGAAAGAAGGAGAAGGCCAATTTAAGTCTCCGAAAAATAAATTCGAGAGCCAGGCAGAGTCGTCGACAAAAAAGGTGCTGGAGGGGGATATGGACCTCCAAAATGAAGAAGGGCTGATGAGGGCCCTGCAAGCCAAACAGGCCACCATCAGCAAGTTTGAAGAAAGCCTTAAGAAGCTTCAGGAGGAGATCGAGCCGCTACTCACCCAACTGAGGCTGAAACAAGAGGCGCGCCGACAACAAGAGGCAGCGCAACGTCAACTGCAACAAAAACAGCAGCAACAACAACAACCACAGCAGCAACAACCACAAACCAAGCCCGCTACTAAAATCTCAGGAGCGGAGCAAGTTAAAAAAGCACCGCCAGAAAAAGCAGGCCTAAGTGTCGGGGGCCCATCGACCTCAACAAAAGCCAAACAGCAACAACAGCAACAGAAGCAGCAGCAGCAGCAACAGCAACAACAGCAACAGAAGCAGCAGAAACAGCAGCAGCAGAAACAGCAGCCGCAGCAACAGCAGCAGAAACAGAAGCAGCAACACCAGCAACAACCACAGCCCAAGAAAGAGAAGGTGCCACCAATCAGGACCTACCGGGTTGACCTGCAGGACTTGAAACAGGTATGTAAGTCGGCCACAAAGGGCAATTTTGTTATAAATATTTTGAATGAAAAAGAAAAGCGGTATTCGGTACAGTGCTTCTCACTGGCCGAATACAAGCTACTGAAAGAAGTGCTTAAGCAGGCCACAGCTGAGTTCTTCA
The DNA here is from genome assembly GCA_920104205.1 of Eupeodes latifasciatus. Lineage (NCBI taxonomy): Eukaryota > Metazoa > Arthropoda > Insecta > Diptera > Syrphidae > Eupeodes > Eupeodes latifasciatus. Next base: position 243,855,836 of record OV049924.1, read on the forward strand.
GCTTCACGCCGAAAAGCGAAAAATTTAAGACGGTCCTTCTGAAGGGCATAAGTTCCTGCACGGAACCGGAGGCGCTCTTAGCTGAGCTCCGCCAAAAAGCCATCGACGATCTCGATTTCATCGGGGTCAAGCCTTTCACTACGGTGAAGTCCAGGCGAGGGGGTTACAGGCTGCCAATGTTCCTCGTAACATTATCGCCCCAAAGTAGTTTTGAGAGTCTGAGGGAAATCAAATGCCTCGACTATCAAGCCATACACTGGGAGACATTAAAAAGGCACGACGACATTTTACAATGTACGAAGTGCCAGAGGTTCGGCCATGCCGGAGCCAACTGCAATATGCAGTTGCGCTGCGTCAGGTGCTCTGAAACCCACAACGAGGGAGAATGCAAGCTGGGGAATGAGCGGGTTGAGGATTTGACCCAGCTCAAGTGTGTCCTTTGTGGAAACCAAGGGCACCCGGCTAACTATAGGGGTTGCCCTAATGTCCAGCAAATGAAACAAAAACAGGCCAGTCAAAAGTCCGAAGGAAGTCGAACAGTTCGACAGGCTCCAACACAAAAATTCGTGGATCCCAAATTCTCTTACGCCCAAATGGCGTCAGGGAATGGGAACACGAGACAGGCTCTACCAACGGTTGCCCCAAAGGCCCCTGTGCCTAAGGCACCAGAGGTGCAGCCTGACATTGTAGCCTTGTTGTTGAGCATTCAAGGTCAACTTACAGGGCTGCAAAGTCAGATAAAGGAGCAAGGCAAAAGGGTAGATCATCTCTACTCTTTGTTGCCTGGCCTGGCGCAATTTAGACCATAATGGGCGCGCTGCCGGAGACGCGCCTTAAAGTCCTAGCTGTGAATGTAAATTCACTGATTAGGATTGAACGAAGAGCCAATATGTTCCAATTGTTGAAAGATTACAGTCCCGATGTGTTTATGGCTAGCGAAACTAAGCTAAACCACAAACACAAATTGACTCATAAAAATTACAATATCGTAAGAAGAGACCGGCCCGACTCCACTCAAGGGGGTGGTGTCGCTCTCTTTATACGAAAAGGCATTAATTATAAAGTCATATACAACAATGAATTGCGAAAGCTCAAGACGCTAGAAGTTTGCGTTGTATGCATCTCTCTCACTCAAGGGAAGCGGATGTATATGATTGCGGCTTATGCGGCTGGAGCTCCGCAGGTTACTTACTTTGCTTCAGAACTCGAGATTCTTTTTAGGGAACTGAAACTGAGCTTGGAAGAAAACTATTTCATCTTGGCCGGTGATTTGAACGCAAAACATGAAGATTGGGTAAATCAACATAGTAATCCCAGAGGTAACCATCTTTTTAATTTGATGAATCTTTACAGCGTTGAATATGGCGTCGACCTGCTGGCTACTGAAAAGCCATCGTATCCAAGAAGCGACTCCTTTCTGGATCTTTTGCTGTACGACACAAGACTGACAGTTACAGACAAAGTGGGTAATCACCCTCGAAACTGCTTACAGACAATCGAGTACGACAGTGATCACTGCGGACTGGCTGCTGTAATGCAGATTTCGAACGAACGCGTGGAGTTGGAGGAATACGTTGCAACGCATTCTTACAATTACAGTAAGATGCGCTGGCCTCGTTTCACCAACACCCTAGCGAGAGAACTTCGTTCGAGTTACATAGCCCCACCAAACAACAGAAACCTGACAAATACAGAAATTGACCAACATTTACAACAGATGGACGAAACAATAAAACAAACAATGGAACGGACAATACCAAAGTACAAAGAACGGGACCAGATGGACGCTTACAGAAACGCGACTATTGACGCACTACGTAGGCACAAGAGTGGCTTACTGACAAGACGCAAAAACTTGTACAGACGACTTACAGACCCACACGACTTGGAGGTTAGGACACTGAAGTCGTCAATAAAAAATGTCAATCTGTTGATTAAGGAGAACTACAGGTTATCAATTAACAAGTACTGGGACCGCAAGATCCGGTCAGTTAATTCCAGTGACCCTAGTATGTTCCCGAAAATCAACAAGATATTCAGGAAAAAGAACGACAATGACCTTCCGTGTCTGAAACTCCAAAGAACTGAAGAGAACAGAGACGTACTCATGACAGCGCAAATAGATCCAGAAGAAGCCATCTTTGACGATGACTTTTATATAATTGAAGATCCGAAGGAAAAAGTGGAGGCGGTGGGAGCTGCTTTCCAGCAAGTGTACAAGGTGAATGTTAGCATTCGCCCCAACCACGACCTGGAAAACAGAGCCCTACTTAATCACTTTTACCTTCGAAATGATATAACACATTGGCGATCTGAGAACCGAGGTTTTATGCGGTTCGATGACGATTCCTTGGCAAATGCCATAATCGCCGAGCAAACGGGACCAAGTCCCCTGTTAGTGACGAAGATTGAGCTTCAGCTCATCTTCAACTCAATAAAAAATAAAAAGTCAGCAGGTGTCGATGGTATATCCAACGTTGTACTAAGACATTTACCGATGGAGGCAATTGACATTTACACCACACTCTTCAATAATGCACTGAATAATGCATATTATCCAGTGCATTGGAAGACCGCTGTGGTTCATCCTCTCCCGAAAAAGGGAAAGGACAACTCCAACCCGTCAAATCTTCGGTCGATAAGTCTTCTTCCGAGCATCAGCAAAGTTTTCGAAAAAATCATTAATAGGGCTCTGACTAAGTGGGCTGCGGACAACAAAATAATTCCGGATAAACAGTTCGGGTTCAAGGCGGGTCATGACACAATTCATGCTGCGTCTAAGCTCGTTTCTGATATCCAATGGAATAAAACAAAACAACAATGCACAGGTGCTGTTCTGGTTGATTTGGAAAAGGCCTTTGACACCGTATGGTTAGAGGGTCTTTACCTAAAACTGAGCAGGCTTGGCATAAGCAAGCCATTGTTGTATATACTTTATGATATGCTTAACGGTAGAAAGTTTGTTGTCAAAAGTGGCAATGTAACTTCTACCACAACATTCTTAATTAAAAATGGTCTTCAACAGGGAGCGGTGAATTCGCCGATTCTCTTCAGCATTTACACCAGCGATCTGATAGGTAGTCTTACAAAGGCAATTGCGTACGCCGACGATCTAATTGCGTACAGAACGGCCCGAAAGGTTGAGGTTATTAGAATTCTCTTGCAGCGTGATTTCGACAAGATTCAGCGATATTGTGACGACTGGAAACTGAAAATAAATGTCCAGAAGTCGGAGACAATTCTGTTCCGGACTCCGTTGGCTGGGGCCACGAGGGATACGTGCAAGAATTGGCGCAAGATGGTTATCGTTGATCTTCACGGGCGGCCATTAGCGAGCAAAAGTATAGTGAAGTACCTCGGTATCTGGTTAGATCAGTATTTATATTTCGACAGACATATAAATGCTGCTCTGACCAGGGCCAGAGGAGCCTTCGCTCTGACGAAACGGCTGTTTTTAAGCAGTCGGCTTGACCCCAGAGTGAAGGTAATTTGCTACATGGCCCTCATACGGCCGATGATCGTTTATGGTTGTCCTGTGTGGTTCAACGTTGCCCCTTCCCAGATGGAGAAGTTTCGGGTGTTCGAGCGGCAGTGTTTACGACGCTGTACCGGCTTATATCGAACAGCCGAATCTTCTTACGTGCATTACTATTCCAACGATGTCCTATACAACGGGGCTCGAATCAACAGAATTGACAATTTCGTGATAAAACTCGTTCGAGGTCACATTGCAAGAGCTATGTCTTCGACCAACAATTTAATTTTCGGGGCGTTCTATCCCAACGACGAGTATTTTGAAAGTGCACGCTTGAGCGGCTTCATTCCACCAGAGGCATTCCTCTTTTTAGACAGATGCGGTCTGATACAGGATAGATTGGCAGTTCCGCTAATCTACCACGTCAGACGACGAACCGTGGATAGGCGACTCCTGTACAATCGGGACGTCATGGCACAAGGCGGAGCAGAGCTCCTTCGGTTCAGTAGGGCTATGTCCGAACGGGACCGAACTGATAGGGTGAAGCAGGAGAACCAGTTTTGGTGGCTTCAATCGGCACTTGATAGTGAGTAGTCGGGATGGGGTTTTAAGCCTTGGCCGGCTTACATACTTGTTTTATAGTTTAAGGGTTTAGTTTTAAGTAGAATAGGCATGGTGGCACAAAAAAAAATACAAAAAAAAAACACAAAAAAACACAAAAAAAAAACACAAAAAAATAATAAAAAAAAACATGGAATAAGAAAAAAAAAAAAACAAAAGACCAAAATATGAAAAACAAAAAATGTTAGTTAGATTTGCTGCTGTGGTTGTTCTAGTTTTAAGTAGTTTATAGGTAGAATAGGTAGTTTTAGTTAGCTTTAAGTTTTATGTTAAGGACCTTATTTTAAGTAGTTTTTAAGTAAAAATAAAAAAGGATATTGACATTAGTTTTTTCTAAATTTTCTAATGAATACAAAAATAAATAAAATGAATTGAAGTTAAATAGATCTTAGGGCCGAAAGGCATTAGCATTAAGTATTATTGTTTAACTTAGAGGGTCCGTATGGGACCAGTAAGTTAGTTGTAAGTTATGGTTAATTAGGCTAGTTTTATGAATTTTTGTCTAGCTTTAAGATAGATTTAAGATTGAAGTAATAAAAATGAATTAAAAAAAAAAAAAAAAAAAAAAAAAAACGGTCAATCCCCTCGCGATGTCCAGGTTTCCCGGTTCAAATCCAGCATTCGTTCTATATATATGTATGTATATATATATTTTTTTTCGATATTTTATTTTCCGCAGGTTGACTTTATAATGTTCACTATTTTATTTACCTTCCCTTTTAATTTTTTTTATTCTTTGTTTTTTTTTTTTAAATTCGTTTTATAGTTTTATTATTATTTTTCTTTATTAATAGACAACTTGGTCACCTTTTTATGAACAATTGAATTATCTTTCCCATTTATAGTTAGAGTATAAAATCTAACCAGATATAACCTACGATAACAAAAATATTTTGAACTCCGAAAAAGCTTAACCGGTTGAAAACACATAAAATAGTGAATAACTAAACCACCCTACAAATGCAGATTGTGGATCGTAAGCCGTAACTATTCTTTTGAATTTAAAATAATATGACTTACAGTAGATCCTATTCATAATTTTCTCACACGCAGATCTTGGAGAGTTCACAGTTAGTAAACAAAAAAAAATACTAAAAAATATATACATTTTTTTGTTGTACTTTATTTAAAGTAATTTGTAATTATTTATTCCTACAGACTTTTCTACCTCAGAGATATTCCCAACTTTCAGTAAGCACCATGACAACAATTGGGGGAGGTGGCTATGCCTTAGAGATTGTAAGACAAATCGGTTCAACCCATGAACTAAAATTTATGAAAATGAAATAATAATCCATTTTCATTTCTTAAATAAATAATTATAGTTGTAAATATACAAACAAAAAATATACGGTTTCAAAAAAAAAAAAACTTTCTTTTATTTCTTTACATTTTTTTTCACTGTCATACCCATCTTTTAATTTGTACAGGTATTGCTTTATATACCCACTTTTTTCTTTTTTTATGAGGGTAGAAAATTTAAAAAACTGATTAGATTCGTGATGCATATACAATACAAGTTATTGTTTTTCTTTGTATGGTATATGCGTACAAGGAGTAGGTATATAGATATGAACCAATATAAGGGTTCGATACTTAGAAATGGTTAGTTAGTTTACGTGCGACAACAGTAACGTTTGCTACGAAAAAGAAAAAAAAATGGAAAATAAGAACGATGACGAAAACCATACAAGATACCAGGGCATTGAGGAGCCAGATTTGTTCTGTCCAAGTCACAACCAGGAAAGATTGTATTACGGACCAACTCAAAGATACCTAGATGCATTATTTGATCCAGTCAATGGGGCTGCTACCATAAGGGAATTGGTTGACGAATACGGACCAAACTGTTTTGATGATGAGGAACTCTTCGATGACGAGGAATACAAAACAAGCAAGCTTCTGGAGAAAGTACTACTGGCAAAGATTCGTCCAAAAAGGAAAAAAATACCAGATCCTTTATTGGATGCAAAGCGGTTTCCAGCCGGAAAATATTTAAAAGGAGAGAATAGCAGACCTAGAATATAATAAATACAAAAAAACAAAAATTATAGGTAATAGTAAACAAAGAAAAAAATAAACATACAGTTGAAAAAAAAAATATCTTTTATTTCTTTTGTTTTTATTTTTACAATTCTTATATTTTATAGTAATTCGCTTGTATTAGTCCAGGAGTTATGTTCTGATGGAAATCCCAACCACTTAACAAAAACCTTATTTCCTCTGTTTTGTAAAACCTTTTCCACAAGAAAAATATCTCCACATTTAGTTTTCATCAGTTCTGGTTCATAGAAACTACCTTGAACAGGTTTTCCTTGATAGTCTTCAAGAAGATATGTATTTGGTTTTGTAACTTTGATTTTTCTTATTTTAAAAACCTCTGTTGTTGTATAGCCCTTTTCAAATGCATGTTTATACTTGCTGATTCTTACTTTGTCACCCATCTTAAATTTTCGTTTACTTTTTCCTTCTTTATCACTTTTAAAAAATGGTAACAATAACTTTGAATTTTTCTTCGTTACATCTGCAGGAAAACATTTAATGGATCAATGAAAAGAGTGATTGTAATCATTAAGTAATTTCTCGAAAATATTGATCCACTTATAGTTTCCATTAAAACTAAATTCTTTCCACATTTTTTCTTTAAAAGTTCTATTAAATCTTTCGACAATGGAAGCCTTTAATGAACTGAATGTTGAGTAATGATTAATTTTATACTTTTCCATCAAGAGTTTAAAGTTTTTATTGAAAAATTCTTTTCCATCATCTGTTTGTATATTCTTTTGAATTCTAGAAGAAGATATAAATATTTGTTCCATTCCTTCCGTAATGGTAATACCCTTTTTGTTTTTCATTGGGATGACCCATGCAAATTTCGAAAATGTATCGATAACTGTCAGTAAATAATTAAATCCTCTGTTTTGTTCACTATATGGTATCATTTCAACCAGGTCAGCTTGCCATAAGTCATCGTAGCCTTTGATTATAACATGACGACGTTTGAAGTTTTTACGTGCAGCTTTATGCAACTCCTCAACAACCTCACGCTTACTCATATTTACAAAGAGTGAATCCAACAAAATCAAAGAAAAGACTTTTATATATATATTTTTTTCTTTTATTGTAATCTATTATACAATAACATAAGTTTCTTAATTTTAATTAACTTTTTTTCCATAATGTAACAGCCACAAGTATCTGGCCCTTCTTCACATTGGTTGGATGACCAACAACAGTTTGAATAATGGTGTCCATGCAATGATTCCATATATGTCGTATTCTTAAATTTACTAACCATTGAAATACAGTTAGTAAATTCTCCATAGTGTTCATCCAATATTGATTCCCCATTTTCTTTTAAAAATTCGAAAATATCTTTTATTATTTTGACAGAGTCCATTTTTGAAGTTCCTTGTTGTTTAAGTGTTGAATACTAACTAACAAACTTTATTTTATTTTATGGAAAATGAAAAATCTTTCTTCATTTTCACTTATATGTATATATAAAATACAGATACATTAAATTAATACAAATATAACAACATTTGTTTACTTCTTTTCATCTATGGGTGTAAAGGGTACATTAGAGAACAGCGTTTTCATAATATGTTCAACTTTATTTTTTATTTTCTCGTTAACATACTTTTCCTCTGTGGAGTCTTTAAGTTTTTGGGAAATTAATTGCGATGCCATGTTTTCTTGTTCCATACATTTAATTGTTTCCTTTATAGAAGAGTCTATGTGGTTTTTTAGCATATGAATTTCCTTATTAAAAGTGGATAAAACTTCCATTAAAGAAGAATTTATGTGGTTTATTATGCTTGTTTCTTTAAGACCTATTTGATCATCAACATATCCTTTGCAAACGACTTGGTGGGGGTATTCAGGATTAATTCCAACATTGTTTAAATATTTACTTTCTAAATCAAAATCACCAGACGGTAGAAGTTTAAAACCTATTCCTGGAGGTCCTACAAGACCTTTGTTTTTTGAAAGGGGCTTGAAGTTCCTACCGAACTTGTCGACGTTCATTGTTAATATGCAATGTTAATAGTTTGAAACGAAGTTAACATATAATATTTGATTCTTTTAGCTCTTCGATTATAGAATTTATTTCATTCTGATGCATATTATTACCAGCATTTTTGGATGCTATCAAAAGTCTTAGCCTATTAACAAGTTCATTAGGATCGTTCCAATACATGTATTCAATATTTTTATTTGTATACTCCATTTCAGTTATGTCAGAATAAGATTTTCCAGTTTTTTCTGCTTCACTTCTAAATCCTGCAGCAAGTTGTTTAATTACTTTTGTATATTTTGCACCCCTATTTGACTTGATTCGACTGGAACTATCATGATTAGTTTTATGTGCATTAGTTTTATATAAGATTTTTCCATATTCTTCTAAGTCATCACTAGTATATATTTGTGGGCGTGGATTTTTCTTTAGAATTAATTCAATGAGACCAGGAGTTCGAGTGAAAGTTTCATCATCAATAACAATATCATGTTCATTCATTATAAAACTACATTTTCCTATTTTAATAGAATTTGTATTTGCATCAAAATATGGACCATATGTTGTATCGCGGTTCGAATCTGACAATATTTTTTTAATGAGAGAAGATGTTTTGTTTAGGGTTCAATTATTTTTTGGTGTACTGAATAAAAAGGAATCATCTGTAGTATCCATTTCTGGAATGTAACTTGTTTTGTTATGTTCTTCTTCCTTTTCATTTTCACCAAAAGATTTGAAATGTAGCTTACGAGGTTTGATTGTTTTTATACCATCATCCAGCAGTGTTGTTTCTTTTGTAACATTTCCAACCAATTTGTTCAATGGTTCCACAATTGGTTTGAAAGTCTCTTCTAAATCAGTTTCTCTAGTCATTTTGCCAGTTTTTAGTTGAAAATATTTATTTCTTAGCACATTTTTTGTTTTTATTAAATCTCTTAATACGTTCTCATCCATTTCTATGGTTCGGATATAAATTTTTTTTTTCTTTTTTTTTTAGAATTAAAATGAAGGACTAGTTTTCCCAAACAGTGTTGTTGTCATAATGAACAATGTAATAAAGTTTTCAAAATCTAAAATTAAATATAAATAAATATCGTAAAAAAACAAATGTGTCTTTTAATCAAACTCTTCTGAAATTCTCTTGCATTGTACATAATTCTAACCAGCACAACCAACAGAGGTAAGTATTTTGGAATGCTAGTTCTTATTTGATCTTAAGCATATGAACATCCTATTAAGAATATGTTTATCCAATGCACACATCAATTTTATATTGCATACCGTGCAGGTGCTAATGTTGTGCCATCCAAAAAATCCAACTACAAAAGTATATCCCACAACCAAATTTATCACTGAAATATTCCAACAAAAATTTAATTTTTGAACTAGAAATCCGACTGCAAAAGTATATCCCACAACCAATATTCAAATGAAAATACAAATGGTGCTACAAATCCAACCACTGACACTTATTCCCAATTAGAATTGGGAATGCAAATTGGGTGGAGTAGGAGTGACATAGATTCTGAATTGGGTGGAGTAGGAGTGACATAGGTTTTGAATTGGGTGGAATAGGAGCTACCCAGCCAAAAAATCAATATTCCAACAAAAATTTAATTTTTGAATTAGAAATCCAACTACAAAAGTATATCATACAACCAAATTTATCACTGAACATCCAATCCCACAACCAATATTCAAATGAAAATACAAATGGCGCTAGAAATCCAACCACTGACACTTATTCCCAATTAGAAACTTGGGAATGCATTCCCAATTGGGATGTGCCGTGCGGTGCCGTGCGGTACCGTGCGGTGCCGTGCCGTGGAGTAGGAGTTACCTATTTATACAAGGCAATTGATTCAAATATGTTAAACCCTTCAACCGTGTTTCAAATTCAACTAAACAACTCAATCGATGACATTCTCAAACCATTTTCTGCAATATTTGAAGAAAAAGTCGGTTGTGTTCCAGATTTTCAAGAAAGATGGTGCCAAACCAATTTTTAACACAGAAAGAAACGTGCCCTATGCTCTACAAAAATGAGTCGACAAAGAACTCAATTTACTTGAAGAAGATGGAATTATTACGTTAGTTTCTGCAAGTGACTGGGGTTTTCCTCTGGTGGTGATACCGAAACCTGGTGGTGGAGTACGTCTCTGTGTGGACTACAAGTTTGGTGCTAATAAACGACTAGTACAAGCTAACCATCCGATTCGACGAATTGATGACGTTCTACAAAGCCTGCGGAACTTTCAATATTTTTGCCAGTTAGACCTGTACAAAGCTTACCAACATTTGGAAGTCGACGAAGAAAGTAGAAAAATTCAAACCATATCAACACATCGAGGCACTTACCGCATGAACCGTCTTAGTTTTGGGATCAAGACCGAACCTTCAGATTAGGTAGAATACTATGTCAAATTCTCAAAGGACTTCAAGAAGTTGAAGCTTATTTGGGTGACATAATTGAGCCGTTTATTTTGAAAGTGGCATAAGTCACTTTTTCAAAAAAATCGAGTTAATGGTAACACTAAATACAATTGAACGGTATCTTTTCATTTTTAAAAAATTTGCACTCAAAAAGTTGAGAACTATTGAGATTTCTTCGAGAGAAGTATTGGTAATTAACGGTATAACAAATATCTTAAATATCTCGACTTAAAAAAAAAAAGTGACTTATGCCACTTTCAAAATAAACGGCTCAATTGTCCACGGTCCATCACGAAACGAATGTCTTCAAAACCTTGTTGCATTTCTACACAAGTTCACTAAATACGACCTCCACATCAATATGAAAAAATTTTTATTCTTACAACAAAAGATAAGTTATTTGGGACATGTAGTTGAATTCAACAAAATAAGTAAATCTCAAGAAAAAGTACGTCCTATACAAGATATGCATTCTCCTTCGAATCCTGATGATGTAAAAAAGTTTCTTGGCCATGTTACATATAACTCTCGATTTATCCCAGATTTCTCAACTATGTCACATCCTCTGCACTGTCTTCTCCAGAAAGGACAAAAATGGTACTGGTCTTCAAAATGCGAGTCAGCGTTCATCAAACTAAGAGCCGAACTATGCAGCGACCGAACCCTCATGCCTTTTGATCCTACCTTGTCTGTAGTTCTAACAACTGATGCCAGTCCTCATGGATTAGCTGCCGTATTGAGTCATACTTTAAATAGAATTGAAAAACCAATAGCTTACGCTTCACGTTCTCTGACGAAATCCGAACAAAATTATAGCCAGCTGGACCGCGAAGCCCTTGCTATTATTTTTGGTGTTACTCATTTTTACAAATATCTATTCGGCAGAAATTTCCTACTTGTGACAGACAATCAGCCCTTGTCAAGAATTCATCCACATAAAGCATTGCTTCAGATAACTTCAGCTCGACTTCTCAGATAAGCTTCATTTCTATCCCGATTCAATTATTCTGTTCAATTCAAACCAGGCGAAAGTAACCAGAATGTCGATTGCTTATCTCGACCTCCAGTACATTACCTTAAATTCACAGCTGATCAATCAATTGGTGAAGAAGTCGATGTGTTATACAATGAAACAATTTTATTTTATTTATTGACGCAAAATCAAAATGAGCAGAAATCAGAGTAATCAAAGATGTTCCAACTAGCTCAAGTACCATACAATTACTTTAACATATTTTCTCCACTCATGGATATCCTCAAGTTATGGTATCCGACAATGCTTCAATTTTTCAAAGTGATGAATTTCATTCATTTTGTTCAAACTACGGTATTTTCCAAAAGTTTATTGATCCTGAACATCCTGCAACAAATGGACTTGCCGAAAGAAATATATAAACGCTAAAACACCGATGAAAACCTATCTCAAATGATCGAACACCAATACATACAAAAATACAGAACATACTTTTACGATACCATGCTACACCCCTCGCATGTGGAAAATCACCAGCTGAACTCTACCTGAGTAGAAAACTAAGAATACGAATTGATGCTATTTTTCAATATTATCCAAAACCTTCCCAATTGGAATGCAAACAATCCCGTTCATTGCAAGTGGGGAGAAAGTTCAAGTCAAAATTCTTAGTAAATGGCAGTTTGGAGAAATCAAAACTAAATTTGGAAAGCGTAATTACGTAGTTACTTTTGACTCTGGTCGCACAATCAAACGACATATCAACCAACTTCTAACAACTTTGATCAAAAAGAATTCCATTTTATGTGATCCAAGTCAAAGTTTCAACATTCCAAGACCAAGCAATCCTAATCCTGGTTCCGTTATCTCCGTTCATCCTCAAGATAATCCAGCTCAAGTAATTCCTGCTAATTCTTCAGTATTAATCAGTCATAAACCTCCAGTTCAACAAGAAATTAGAAGATCAACCAGAGAAAGACACCCTCCAGTCCATTTTGGTGATAGTGTTCTTTCCTAAATATCCTTTACTAATATCCTTTACACAGTCTCCCCCTGTGGTGTTTGTTCTATCTAGCTACTTGTTCTTATTCTACTTTGTAAATAATTGTTTCATTATTCGATTCTCTACTTCTTTGATATTATTCAATTTTTCATTAATTATTATTATTCGACTTTTTGATTTCATTAAATAAACATCTTATAGTTTGGTTGTTCAATAGTTCTTTGTATTCTTTAAATACTCGTATACAATAGCATTATAACAGAAAATTTTGTCTATCTTTATTGTTTTCTCTTAAATTTTAACCATGTGCAAACAAAATCACGTTTAAGAAGATTTTTTTCTTGTTGTTAGAAACGTAATTAGACTAAACTGAAATGAGTCACATACATATGTAAGTAAACTAAAAAAAATATTCTTTTTTTATATAGAAATAGCAGCAAGTGGAAAATAACTTTCGATGGATTTAAAAAAAATTAATAACTAAGCAAACATTTGAAGGGAATTCAGTTCGTGCAGTTGTTAATCTTACTAACAGAAGCCTTGCAACTTCCAAAAAATATTAGAAAAGCATTAACATTATTAGAACAGCATAAAAATCGTTCGCTGTCAGCTTTCGCTATAGTCAGATCAATTTTCTCTCTTGCTTATTATTTTTTTTTTTAAATGGATAATAATTCCAAGAATAATTACGTTTGGTGTGGGATTTGTGAGATTTCGTTCATCTTGGATTGCATTAATCTCAGTAATTAAGCTCTAATTTGATAAACTCAGAGGAAAATTTGTTTTGGAAATGTGATTCTTGCAAAAAGTTGTCTGTTTTATCTTGCATATCAAAAATCAACAATTTATGTTTATTGTTATTATTTGTATTGTACTATTCGTACTAGAATGTCAGCTTGTTAGACTTGACCATTCCTTTTAATTTCATTGAATGTTTTTGAACAACAACAACAACTTAAAGGTGCTACCACTCATTGTTTTTGGCTGGAGATATAGCTATTTCGTGCTTTGCCACTTTTTCACTCATCAGTCTCCTTTTTTGTGGTGCTGAGCTTTAATCCAATTTTATTTGAAAAACTTTCTATACACACCAAAGGATTCGAACCCACGCATATCAGATTTGCTCAGTCTTAGAAGTCGTGTGCACTACGCACTCCACTACTTTAGACCACTGACGTCACAGGTCGAGATGTGGTAGTTGTTTATCAAATGCATCTCTCAAATCTCGACCTGTGACGTCAGTGGTCTAAAGTAGTGGAGTGCGTAGTGCACACGACTTCTAAGACTGAGCAAATCTGATATGCGTGGGTTCGAATCCTATGGTGTGTATAGAAAGTTTTTCAAATAAAATTGGATTAAAGCTCAGCACCACAAAAAAGGAGACTGATGAGTGCAAAAGTGGCAAAGCACGAAATAGCTATATCTCCAGCCAAAAACAATGAGTGGTAGCACCTTTAAGTTGTTGTTGTTGTTCAAAAACATTCAATGAAATTAAAAGGAATGGTCAAGTCTAATAAGCTGACATTCTAGTACGAATAGTACAATACAAATAATAACAATAATAACTTAATAGTCTGGTTCGTTACCGATCTTCCAACCTCTCCCCCTTTGATACGTACTACGAATTGTAAGTCTATCAAATAAGGTATGGAGAAAAATGGAGGCGGAACAAAACAGCATACTTAAAGGAGCTTATAAAAATGTTGATGCTTCAAATGCATTTGATAAACAACTACCACATCTCGACCTGTGACGTCAGTGGTCTAAAGTAGTGGAGTGCGTAGTGCACACGACTTCTAAGACTGAGCAAAGCTGATATGCGTGGGTTCGAATCCTATGGTGTGTATAGAAAGTTTTTCAAATAAAATTGGATTAAAGCTCAGCACCACAAAAAAGGAGACTGATGAGTGCAAAAGTGGCAAAGCACGAAATAGCTATATCTCCAGCCAAAAACAATGAGTGGTAGCACCTTTAAGTTGTTGTTGTTGTTCAAAAACATTCAATTTATGTTTATGTTTCTTATTGCAAATAAAAGTCAATTCGAAAAGCTCAATCCCTCTTGTAGTTCTAATGCATTAATGAACCAGCAAGCAATAGCAAAATAAATATAAATTTGCCACTGCACAACGTCAAAAGATGTTCTTCTTTTTCCCCTGCCAAAATAGAAATTAATTTTCCCCTATACCACCTAAAATTATTACATCATTGCGCATGCAAAAGCCTGATGTGATTAATGTGAAAAAACTGGTTTGTTCGTCAAAATCGGGTGCAAAAGCTCGCTGCAATACCAGTTCTGTTGAGGGTGGTATAATTGACAAAGCTTATTGACACGCTCTCTGTCTGCACATTCAGATAAAATTGATATGGGTGAACTTAACGATATCGATAATCAGGGATTTGATTGATGTGTTTTAAAAGATTCCACAATTTCTGATATTGGCGTTGTACGAGGTTCTTACTCTAATGTTGCTACAGGTCTTTATGTTGCTGTAGGTTTTGATGTTGCTGCTGGAGATATTGTTGTTGAAGATGTTGTTGTTGATGATGCTGCCGATTCTGATGCCGCTTTTACTGCAGGTGCTGCTGAAGGCACTGCCAATACAAAAGTTAAAACCAATAAAAGCTCATTAGTAATACTTGGAACAAATTCTAGTCAGAGTGAACTTCAAGCTTATAAATTAAAATGGTTTTATGTTGAAAGTTTTAAAAGATCTACAACTGCTGATGATGTCCTTAACTTTATGCCAAATAATCTGGAAATATACTCCTGCCACATGAATTATGACATTATTGTTGTTGTTGAATCTTGGCTCTACAATGGAATTGCTTCTACTGAACTTTTTGATTATAAACTTTATAACGTTTACCGTCAGGTGGAGGTGGAATAATTTTAGCTGTCCGGCATGATCTATCTGTTAATGAAATCATACTAGCTACCTTTTGAAGATATTGAAAAAATATGTTAATCCGTTAAAGTTAATACTATTCCTATTCCAAATGATTTTTTTTATTGGTAATCATGTGCCTCCAAGTAGTAGTGTAGTCGTGATTTATATTATTATATTATATTATAAATTCTTTATTTTTTCAATTGAAATTTGTATAAAGTTCATTAAAGAATACGGTCATGGCTATTCTGCCGTCTGCCGGTCTTGATTTATATGAAAAACACATTAGCAATATTGATCATATCAACAATCTTTGCTCAACTTTTGATAATATACATATGGATCTTAGGAGACTTAAATATGTCTGATATAAAATGGAATTGGTCTGAAAGTGATAATATGTTAATTCCTGTTAATATGAAAGAAGATATTGAGCTCATATTTATAGATTACACGTATTCTTTAAATTTGATTCAAGTTTATAATAATACCAATTCTGTGATGAAGATTTCAGATCTAATTTTCTTTGCTGTGATGATTCTCAAGTTGATGTTACCCCCTTTTCTCTTTAAAATGAATCACTACATCATAAAGAACTTCTTTATGAAATAAAATATTATGCTTATTCATTAAATTATGGAAATTTAAAGGTTAAATCCTATAAATATCCTGAAAACGAATTTTTTAGAACTAAATAATTTCCTGTCTAATATAAACTGGTCTTATGAATTAATGTTTTTAGATTTGCAAAAGATGTATAATCACTTCATTGAAGTTTTATTAATGGGTTTTGATAAATTTGTTCCAATTATGCATAGAAAAAGGTCGTTTGAAACTCCGTGGAGTAATAAACAGCTCCGTAATCTAAGAAAATTAAAACGCCATGCCTATAATAAATACAAGAAATCCAAAAATTAAACTGATTACTTAAATTTTAATAAACTTCGTATGGATTTTGTTATTCTCAGTAAATTTCTATTCAGAGCATACATCTTAAACATCGATAGTAATATCAAAACCAATTGCAAATAGTTTTGGTCGTTTATTAACTTGAAAAGAAAGTCTGTTGAAATCCCTAATTCTATGTTCTTTTGAGGGATCGAATCCTGGGACATAAATGCCACAGTCAAATTGTTTGCTGACTTTTTCCAATAAGTCTACTCTTCTTTTCATTTAACAGTAGTTCAATAGACAACTTAGTAAATAAGACTGATCTTGGTTCAATCCAATTAAGAAGTGATGAAATTATATCTGCTATGAACTCACTAAAATCATACCAAGATGGCCAAAACGCCTTAATTCTGAAAAACTATTGTAATTCGCTTTATTGTCCGTTACTCACTATTTTCAATGAATCTCTTTCGGAAGGTCACTTCTTAAATGAGTGGAAGACTTCGTACCTTGAAAATTATAGAGGTATTTGTAAACTCTCTGCAATTCCCAAGTTATTTGACAGCTTAGTGAATTTTCATATCTCACTGCTAGAACTCAACAAGTTTAGATAAATAATTGCAGTGATTCATTACTGCAATTGTCTTATGTATGCAGATGATCTCAAACTGTTTTTAAAAGTAAAAAGTTTACAAGATTGTCAGAAAGTTCAATCTGACTCCAAAAGTTCGTCCTATTGGTGGCATGTCAATGGTCTTAAACTTAATTAAAAAATTTAATGTGATCTTTTTCTTAATTAAAACTACTTATTATTTGACAATACAATTGAATCAAAACCTATTAATCGAGTCTCAAGGATTCACGATTTAGGTCTAATACTTGACTCTGCCCTTTCTTTTAAATTCAGTTTCGATAACTCACTAAAGCTATTTCGTTGATAGGCTTCATTAAGCGAAATGCTAAAGATTTATGAGATCCATATCCATACGTTCTTTTATCATTATATATATCGCTTGTTAGATCGATTCTTAAATATGCAGATGTTATTTGGAAACCCACATATAAAGTTAAGTCCGACCGGCTTGAAAAAGTTCAGAGACGATTACCTTAATATATATTCCAACAAATGCGTTGAAGCTTTTGTCCTGAATATAAGGGTAGGTGCCAATTACTTGGCATAAAATCCCTGGAATCCCGTCGAAAAGTTTAAAGTGTAATGCTCATTAGAGATTTACTCTGTTATAACATAAAGTGTCCATCACTACTTGCACTAGTTCCTATTCATTTTCCAGCTAGAACACTGAGAGCTAGATAAATAAATTATGGAACAATGGAAAATGTGGCTCGCAGTGGTTGGCATCTTAGAACATAAAAATCGACTTGTAGTAGGAAAATTAAAAAAAAATATGAAAATAAGTGCACCAAAATTGCAGGCACAGATAGAGGAAAAGACAGGAAAGTCATGTAGCATCAAAACCATCCGCCGTGTCTTACAGAAGGCAGCTAATAACTCTGCCACCGTTAGAAATGGTTTCATTGATCGTTTTGGTTAACTTACCAAGCATAATTCGGGCATTGTCAAAGAATGGCTTTTGTATGATGCTCGTAGAATGCTTAAAAAAACGTCCAAAATCACCGGATTTAAATTGCAAATAAGAAAACATGACATTAAGACAAAAACAGAACTGAAGAAGATCATCGAAAAGAAATTTGCTAAAATAGGCCCAAATGTTACCCAAAAACTCGTTTATTTGATGCCATCAAGAACAAGTGCAGTAATTTAGTCAAAAGGTTACCCAACAACTTACTAATTTTGAATATTAAGACGACTATTTTGTTATTTTTTTGATTGTATAGGTACTAACTTGTTAGAATTTGTAAAGAATTTAGTTTGAAAATTTATATTTTATTTTTTATTGGAAATAGAATATTTATTGTTTGTTCGTTAAAAAGATAAGAAAAACTTAACTCAGAAACCAAATATGCCAAATTAAATATCTCCTTCTAACATGACACTCTCAAAGTACAGAGAGGACACAATTGTTTTTAATACATTTTCTTAATACAAAAAGTGATGTTTTATAGAACACTAGCCGACCCGTGCTCGCGTTGCTTCGCAAGTTGTAACCACGAACATTTTTTGAATATAAGTATTAGCATATGAAAAAATTTCTCAATGGGACTGAGCATATTTTCTACAATAATATTAATTTTAGTTTATAATCAAAAAACACTTCCTTACCGAAATTAACACTTTAGAAAAAAAAACTTAAGTAAAATATTACGTAGTAAAGGCCAAGCCGCACGTGAAAACAAACAAAATACAAAACCATTTCAATTTTTTAGTTGAAAACAGAACGAAATTTTTGTCTATTTTCTTCTTTTCTTTCTTTATTCATACCTTGAAACGTTTATTTGCAACCGAAAAATATAGTTTGCGTTAAAAAAAAACAAATTTGTGTTTTTAATGTTCTCATACATCTATAGGTATGCGTGTGTAAATATCCATAGACACATTTTTTTATTCATCTGCTCGTGTTCAGTGCAGTGCAACTGACTTAACCTACCTACATTTGTGTGCTCTTTTTATCGACTTCATTGTAAGTACATTCTTTGAGTTATTTGTAAAGAAAATTTTAACTTAATTTCAGTTTTATTGTTCGAGGAAGTGATACAAAATTGGTAATTCAAGCTATTATAATAGAACTTTTTTCATTTTTAAATTGGAAGAATTATAATCTATTCACTTCCTCGAACCAGAAAAATAAAAAAGATCTAATTTTTCTTCAGATAAATCGGCATTTCATTTGCACGGCACTGTTTATTAATTTTTATTAAATGTCCATCGTAACTTAAAAAAAAGAGCCCACACTGCTCAGCGATGTCAGATGTGACGATAGAATTAGAGAAACAAAAAATAATGTGTGTGTGTAGGTTAGTTGATGAACTATACAATACAGAAAAACTGAATATGTAGGTAGGTAGGTAAGAGAAAAAACGTAACTATTAAATGGAACACATATTAAAAGCGAAAGAGCATGGGAAGAAAAGAAAATCAAAAATGTTGGAATGATAATGAAATGAAACAAAGCAGCGACCTCGCGATTGTGATGGAATCTAATTTATTGGATAAAATAAATTCAAAAAGTTTATAATTTTATAATTTGTTTTTATTTATTTCTCAGGTTGTATGTTTAGCTTAGAAGTGATTTTAGGATTAAAATTTGCGCAACAATATTGACTTTATGAAGCAATGCTAATCTTTGTCGATTATTGTATAGGTTTTAAGATATGAGTGGCTGTATAAGTCAACTTATGAAAAAAAATGGACAAAAAATGTAAAATTAATAATATTTAAGTTTGACAAATAATTAATGAAAAAAAATTAAAGCCATAAACACTCTCATAACAATATAGAAAATAATAAAATATATTTCAAATAAATCGGTTGACTACTTTCTGAGATCATGCGTTACGAACTTTAAAATGGTTTCGCTTTTATATAATAGTATAGATTTGTACAAGTATTGAAAGATATACCTGAGTACTATGATTTAACATTGGAAATATTTATTTAACTATAAATTATTAAAAGTTGACTTTAGTTATAGGGGTGATAATAATTATAAAAATATTTACTCACTGTTTCCAAAATTCTACAAATTTTTGTCTTTCTACTAGTCCCGTCTGCTTTCTTTCAGTACACTTTAAAATTGGCATTCGCCAATAAAAAGGAAGTTCACAAATTTTCAGCAACCCTGCTAGTTGATGAATTCCAAGTTGATTATTTGGAAATGTGTCAAATGCAGCCAAGATCAAACGAATAGTTTTTTCTGTTGCTATTGTAGGTGAACTGATTCCATGTGGATAGTAAAACCTAAGACAAGAATAAAAAAAATGTTTGTTAAATTTTCATTTGCTATATCAATGTTTTGGATTTTGGCCTTAAACTCTATACATGAGAAAATCCGGCTTTGGCCAAAAGTATTAGAATATTTAAACTAGCTAAGATGGTTGTAACTTAATGTTTTCAGTTTCTTTTAAAATATATTGGTACTCAGGAATAGTTAAATACATGTTGTCACCGTTTGTATTAAAATCATTATTTTCTAAAATGGTTCCTGAACAACCACTAATTATGTTTATTCACCAAATGTTTTGCTATGTTATGATATATGTATATATATGCCCATTGTGACCTTGATAAAAATGGTGGCTTGTAATGGAATCCCCACTGTCTCGGTTTCACCAAAAGAGCCATAATTTAAATTAAAGAAATCTTGAGCTTTGAAATGCAATAATAAAACTCTAACATCTGTTTCTACGAAAAAAAGAGGCTGGGATGCGACCCACACTGATAACTTCCCATCCGGTCTATCGATTTGTCTTGCTTAAAAGTTTGTCTAAATGTATCAATTCTTACCAAATTTGCGTTCTATTTTTTGTAGATTTTATTTTTTTATGAAAAAAACGGACTGTTGGATTTTTATAAAAAAATTACTGAATATCAAAAACAATATTTTCTGTGAAATAAAATAAGTTTGAAGCCAATATTTTTAATTTTTGAAAAGCTATTTGAGTCGAAAGTAAATTTTTACCAAGTTTTAGTATTGTTTTTTGTTAGGTTTTTATTTTTTGTAAAAAAACTGTCAATCCAACATTTCTCAAAATTTTACCGAATGTTGAAAACAATATTATTTATAAGATAAAATTAGTTTGAAGCCAATATCTCAAAGTTTTGAAAAGATATTTGAGCCGAAAATCAATTTTTACCAACTTTTATTAATTTTTTTGTTTAGGTTTTTATTTTTTGTAAAAAAAACTGTCAATTCGATTTTTCTCAAAACTTTCCTAAAGTTGAAAACAATATTTATTATAAGTTAAAATTAGTTGGAAGCCATAATCTCAAATTTTTGAAAAGATATTTGAGCCGAAAATCAATTTTTACCAACTTTTGTTAATTTTTTTTTTTCGGTTTTTAATTTTTTGTAAAAAAAACTGTCAATTATATTTTTTTCAAAATTTTACTGAATATTGAAAACAATATTTTTTGAAAGATAAAAGTAGTTTAAAGCCAATATCTCAAAGTCTTGAAAAGATATTTGAGTCAAAAATCAATTTTTACCAACTTTTATTAATTTTTTTTAGGTTTTTATTTTTTGTAAAAAAAACTGTCAATTCGATTTTTCTCAAAATTTTATCAGATGTCAAAAACATTATTCTTCGTTGCACAAAATTGTTTTGGAGATGAAATAATATTTTAGTCGTAAAATTTTCGAAGTGACAAATTTTTTTTTCAGTTTTTTTGATTTATAAAAAAAACGTTAATTTGATTTTTTTTCCAAAAATATAATTGTTTTGTATCACGTTACAATATATAATATAAAATTTAATTCAAGTCTCTAGCGTCATTGGTTCATGAGATATTTAGGGTTAACCAAAATTTTCACCTTTTTTTTAACTGCTATGGTAAAAAAACCACCCACGCAATTTTCATGAGAGCCCTTTCTGCATCTTTCTGTCTTATTATCTGTATAACAAAATTTATTTGAAGTCGATATCTCTTCTGGTTCTTGAGCTATGGACGACGAAAAAAACGTCGCTAACGTACGGACGTACATACGTACACACGCACGCACAGACATCTTTCTAAAAATCTTTTATTTCGACTCTAGGGACCTTGAAACATCGAGAAATGTCAAAATTTTCAATTTGACAAATCGGACCCATTACAATAACTTCCTATGGGAAGTTAATAAACTCCTTTGACAACAAACTAACTGCGTTCAAAATTCACTGCCCGAAACCCCTGGTGGTGAATTGAAACATGATATCTTTACCGCTCTAAACCCTTTACTAAGTGACAGTAACTCTTACCACGTTGACTGCTCCAACAACTAGTCTGTCTCTGCTATCGAAAATTAATAGGCATAGTAAAATACATCGTAAATTATTATTCCCGGTCTACGTCAACCTCTCGCGTTACTCAAAAATGCCGTGGGTGCTATAAATATAAGTACGTAATGTGGCGAGAGTATTAAAAAAGTGTCAACATTCATAATTCCGCTTCCGGTTGTCCGAAGCTGTTTTTCCTCACTATCAAACTCCTGCATAAGCTTGTCTATCCATCATATTCTTCTGGAATCGTTCCGAGTTGTTGGAACACAGCATTTGTTCAGCCAATCCCGAAAAAAGGCGAATCTCATTCTCCCTCTAAATATCAACCGATTGTAAATACGTCCCTCATTCCAACGTCATGGAAAACCTAAATAATGACCGAAAGTAGGACATTCGCTGCAATAGGTCCACTAGTGATCTAACGGTTCATCAAGTGTGGAACAAATGTATTTGACAAATTTGGCAGTTCTCTTATCGAAAATGCTTGCTTTCGGCTAGACTAATTTATTCATCATTTAATTCAATTTTTTCTTTATGTTCAATAAAAGTTATTTTGAACAAATTTGAGCCTGAAACCGACGATGTACTGATCAGTTTTATCTCCGACTCTATTAATCATTTTTTGATATGATCTTAAATCTGCAACTTCCAATCCATGTAACTATTTCGCTAACTAGCTTTTCGTATTCGTTTCTCTGACTCACTTCCCCCTCTTTGGATGTGGAACTGGAACACAAATCTACATCTATTTTTTTGTATTTTTGTATGTAACGAATAAACTCAAAAAGTACTGGACCGATTTTAATAATTCTTTTTTAATTAGAAAGCTACATTATCTGTACCTATTTATGTCTACCCGTGCGAGGCCGGGACGGGCCGCTAGTAATAGAATAAACTCATTTAACACCTTCTCTTGTGGAATAATCCCATACTTGAACTCATCAAAAATGAAGTAAGATAATAGGTTTTCTGAGACGATCAAAGAAACATTTTTTTTCGTTCTGATATGACTACAATTTAATACGTAAAATAATACGTAAAAAAGTTTACTATAACTGCCATTTCTGGGGTTGTGCTTCAGCAACATACTTTAGCCACAGATAAGAAACTATACAGATGTCTCATCCCCATAGAAGAAAATGTCCCATATTTTTTTCACTACTCCTTGGCTATCAACTGACAAAAAGCTTTTTGTCAGTTGATCTTCAAGCACAAAAAGCTGTTTTTGATTGCACATATTGGCTTGCCAGTATGCCTGTTCAAAGCTATGTGTATAACTATAAAAAAATCTAAAGTTGTTTTTTCTCTCAAGTCAACGTCCATAGAGACAAAGAAAAAAAGAAACTGTTTTGGTTTCGATGATGTTTTGGTGCCGATGATGTTACCATATTTCAGTTGCTATTGTTCAAGCGATGTAGGTATTTTATGCTATTTATGTTATTTATTATTGAATATGAAAATAAAAACCATAGTTATTAATTTTTCCATGTTATATTTTACTATATCAAATAAAACAATATACATATATGTTGAAAATACATTTAAGAAAGGAAGAGGAGATGAGTTAGGTGCAAGACATTTTAAAAATAATTTGTATGGATTCCTATGGTAACACTGATGCAAATGTACGTGCGCCGCTGGTGAGCGTATGAGGCTTAGTTTTGGTTGCCTTCCTTATTTTGATTTTTTTTTGATACATATATTGAACGCATGTGTGTATGTTATGTATCCATAGATATATGGATATGACAAAAGGGTAAGTTTCAATTTCGGTCTTTTTGTTGTTTGTTGATTGTTTCTTTGTTGTCCTATGCAAAACGTAAGTTGCGTATTTTGTGAACTTAAACAGGTGTAGGTAGGTACTCATGTAAATAATTTCGATACAAAAAAGAGGCTCGGATGTGACCCACACTGATAACTTACTATTGATGCCCACTTAAATTTTTCAAAATTTATTTTTTTTATTTGGAAAAATTGTATTAGTAAGTAAGTATGCAAAAATATACATTTAAGCTGTTTTCTGTGGAAATAGATGTATCGAAAAGTTAAATTAATATACATATTTTGAAAGAAGTTTGGTTTCTCTCAAATACACATTGTCTTAAATTGTTACAAAACATTAACAACAATATTTCTATGGGATGAAACAACTTTAAAGTCAATATCTTTCTTTATTCAATCTAATTTATAAATTCAATTAGGTTAATCATTTTTTTATTTTTTTTTTGCTTAAGGTTTTTAGTTTTCTGTAAAATAAAAAATTGTTGTTAATAACAACAATTTGTACAATTTCTTTCTTTCTTTTTTCTTTCTCCTTTACCCGATATTTCAGTTTAAGAATCAATTTCACGTTTTTTTAGTACTTTTTTTTAGGTTTAAATTAAAGGAAAAAACTATCGGTTGATTAACTTTTTATTTTAAACTATATTTTAAACATTTTTTGTATTAAATTAAATAAGTTTGAAGTCAATATCTTTCTCTGTTTTCAAGATGCTTTAGTAGAAACTATTTTTACCAGTTTTTGGTAGTTTTCTAAAAAAAATAGTTAATTGGGATGTTAAAATAGGTCTGTTAAGTTTTGTTTAGAAGTTTGTATATGTTTAATACATCACTGCTCTTAGCCTATTTAAGCAAAGGTGGTTTTATAAAAAGTTTAAGAGACAATTTTTGGCCTTGACAATTAAAAATAAAATATCGTAAGTATTTATAATTATTTATTTTATTATTGATCTTTTATAAAATTGCCTTTGCTTAAATAGTTTCCAGGGGTCACGAACGTGGACGTGGCAGAATATCGACCCCCACCCACCACCCGCTGAATTGTACATTTATATATATATATGTAAATTGGTTATGTATTTGTTTTTTTTTATTGGTTTTGTTTGAGCTACGCGTTCATAACATTCATTAATTTTTTTATTTTAGTTCTAGGATTTTTATACCTTTTATCTTTTGTGTCAATTACCCATTTACAATTTTTCCAAAGTAAGACTTTTATTAAAAAATGTATGATGTCAATTTTATGTGCATAGCATTCATCGGAATCATCGAACCAGCTAGGATATTGTCTGTTTGTTGCGTTTATACATTCTCTTTCAATGTTTTCTTTTAATCTCGATATAAAAGGTGTTTTTTTGAAGAAAGTTGTAAATATTTTTACGTGAAGACTACAGACTTGGAAAAAAATTTCAGAAGGCCATATAAGAACCGTATTTTCTTTTGAGGTTTCGTATTCCCTCAATTTAATTAATATTTCCGTTAAATCAAATTGAAGCTTATCTTTTGACATTTGTTGAATACAGTTTTCACAGATACTATTCATTTTTTTCATCGATTTAAAAAGGCAATAGCCTGCATAGTATCTGGTAGCAAGATCGTCGATTTCCGGCACCTTTATCAATATCGTGTCTTCAGGCGGTAAAGCATTTAATTTATTATCAATATTCATGTCGTTTTCTATATTCTCAAATGATTCACTCTCCGGTAGCTCATACGAAATCGATATTTGTTCCTCAGCATTGGTTTGTAAAATAGCATTCCAATCAACTTTAAGATATTCTGTATCGTCCTCTTCACAGTTTGAACATTTAGATTTGAATACAAATTTCATAGCTATAACTTTTGCTAGAAGGGAGCCAAATTCAGCAGCATTCGGATTACTTTTATTAACATTTCTTGCTCTTATCTTTCCAAATAAATTTTCTAAGGGATCTTGGTTAAATTTGTTAATATTTAAATAATATAAATCATTATGGTCTATATATAATGCTTTTTGTATTTGCAAAATGCTCTCAATACTTAAGGCAAAACCTTTGAAACAAAACGCTTTGTTTCTTGAATTAATAGGCTGAATGTTGAGAATATATGTTTTCATTTCTATTATGAATATTAGATTTTGATCATTTTTTTAATAGCTGGTTTTCCATTTAAAAGGTCGAAAAGCCGGTTTATTTTGTTTATAAAATTAGCTGTTGGTTTTGCAAAATGCGATATATTTATGGGAAATTTATTTAGACCTAATAAAGCTTCAATTCCACAAGCTACAGATCTACTTAGTACTTGTGCCGCCAACTTTACATTCATTTTTTGAAATTCTGTTGGGTCAATATGTGCCGATGTTAATTTTGGACAAATTTTTGTTGCATTTAATCTTTCAGAATTGTACATATATTCAATTATTTTCCAACTTACAATTCCATCATCCGTGGCCAAATTATATTTCAATAAATTATTCCTAATGCTTTTCAAAAGATGAGGAATATCATACATACCATAAATTTTTTGTTGTTTGTAAACAAAGTTACAATTTTTGTCATCTAGACATAATTTATTAAACAAACTTCTATTTGTAGGCCCTTGATCGCAGCAAATAGCTCGTACATTTAATTTTAATTTCTCGCATATATCCAAACAGTTATGCACTTCTACCTCAAGTTGTTGTGAAGGGATATTACTTGGGCAAATGACATGATACAAAACTTGTTTAAAGTTGCCACATAAACTACGTATCATAAAAACGCAGGCTGACTTAGCACATATATCAGATCTTTGGTTTTTGCCATAATCTACAAAACCTTCAATTACATCTTTGTATTCATTGTAGGTTAAACTTGTCTGAAGGCTCATTTCATCAAAAATTAGAACCACTTCTTTCTCTTTCGTTGCCTCTAAAACGTTTTTGTTTAAGCCTGGAGAAAGGCCTTTAATACTTATCCATCTATGCAAAGAAGATGGATGAGGCAAGTGAAATTGTAATTGATTTCTCAAAAAATTATAACCGGCGGCTGAACGGAAAAATATACACTGCGAAATCCATTTTTCTTCTTCAGTGTGCTCTGTTGTACTTTGCGATAAAATGAGTTTTGCAAACGTTTTTGAGTTTTGGTTCATTGGTAAAACGTCAATTTTCTCTTGTATATTTAGCTTTGCACGGGCTTTAAGTATTTTAATTTCTTCTCTTAAGCGATTATTTTGTTTCCAAACATTTATTTTATTTTTAATTGTCAAGGCCAAAAATTGTCTCTTAAACTTTTTATAAAACCACCTTTGCTTAAATAGGCTAAGAGCAGTGATGTATTAAACATATACAAACTTCTAAACAAAACTTAACAGACCTATTTTAACATCCCAATTAACTATTTTTTTTAGAAAACTACCAAAAACTGGTAAAAATAGTTTCTACTAAAGCATCTTGAAAACAGAGAAAGATATTGACTTCAAACTTATTTAATTTAATACAAAAAATGTTTAAAATATAGTTTAAAATAAAAAGTTAATCAACCGATAGTTTTTTCCTTTAATTTAAACCTAAAAAAAAGTACTAAAAAAACGTGAAATTGATTCTTAAACTGAAATATCGGGTAAAGGAGAAAGAAAAAAGAAAGAAAGAAATTGTACAAATTGTTGTTATTAACAGCAATTTTTTATTTTACAGAAAACTAAAAACCTTAAGCAAAAAAAAAAAATAAAAAAATGATTAACCTAATTGAATTTATAAATTAGATTGAATAAAGAAAGATATTGACTTTAAAGTTGTTTCATCCCATAGAAATATTGTTGTTAATGTTTTGTAACAATTTAAGACAATGTGTATTTGAGAGAAACCAAACTTCTTTCAAAATATGTATATTAATTTAACTTTTCGATACATCTATTTCCACAGAAAACAGCTTAAATGTATATTTTTGCATACTTACTTACTAATACAATTTTTCCAAATAAAAAAAATAAATTTTGAAAAATTTAAGTGGGCATCAATAGTAAGTTATCAGTGTGGGTCACATCCGAGCCTCTTTTTTGTATCGAAATTATTTACATGAGTACCTACCTACACCTGTTTAAGTTCACAAAATACGCAACTTACGTTTTGCATAGGACAACAAAGAAACAATCAACAAACAACAAAAAGACCGAAATTGAAACTTACCCTTTTGTCATATCCATATATCTATGGATACATAACATACACACATGCGTTCAATATATGTATCAAAAAAAAATCAAAATAAGGAAGGCAACCAAAACTAAGCCTCATACGCTCACCAGCGGCGCACGTACATTTGCATCAGTGTTACCATAGGAATCCATACAAATTATTTTTAAAATGTCTTGCACCTAACTCATCTTCTCTTCCTTTCTTAAATGTATTTTCAACATATATGTATATTGTTTTATTTGATATAGTAAAATATAACATGGAAAAATTAATAACTATGGTTTTTATTTTCATATTCAATAATAAATAGCATAAATAGCATAAAATACCTACATCGCTTGAACAATAGCAACTGAAATATGGTAACATCATCGGCACCAAAACATCATCGAAACCAAAACAGTTTCTTTTTTTCTTTGTCTCTATGGACGTTGATTTGAGAGAAAAAACAACTTTAGAATTTTTTATAGTTATACACATAGCTTTGAACAGGCATACTGGCAAGCCAATATGTGCAATCAAAAACAGCTTTTTGTGCTTGAAGATTAACTGACAAAAAGCTTTTTGTCAGTTGATAGCCAAGGAGTAGTGAAAAAAATATGGGACATTTTCTTCTATGGGGATGAGACATCTGTATAGTTTCTTATCTGTGCTTTAGCCTAGAAAGTGTTCAAAGAAGAGCTTTTAAAATTATGGTCGAGGAAGAAAATGGAATTTTTTTTTCTTGTTATTTGGAATAAAAAACAACAGCAACAAACTGTTTAGGTATGTCTGTTGAAGTGTGGCATTCAAGGCAAATCACGTTCGCTGCAAAAGTTTGTTTTTTTTTTTTTTAATTTTGTTCTCATTCATTAAATGAAAACGATGTTGGTGCTTGCATGTAATTGTACATGATGATGATTTGTGAGTTTCGTTGTGTTTTTCTTCATATTAGTTTGATATGGGTTGGGATGGGTTTTGTGATGTTTGAACGCAGCCATTCTGGCAAGTCAACTTTGACAGCTCACATTGACATGTAATGTCTTGCAGTCATTCAATCGTAAGCCGCCATTATAGAAAGACTTATACTTTTATATTTTAACTTAACTATTAATTAAATGAATTATTGAATTAACATGTGTCTTTAATTTTAAAAGGTATCAAAACGCTTCACTGGCGACGAGGATGTGGGAATTGCTTTCCAGAGCTGAGAGCAATCAACTTTATTACAAGTGTTTAAACTTTTTTTTATTTGTTCATCGTATAATAATTTTTTTTTGGTAGTTCCTAGTGAGCAACCACATGGCGAAAACCGGGAAAAAGGTTAAAATCGATTTAGAATCTAAAGAAACTCAAACTGATTCCAGTTCTAATCTTCTTATCAATTCAAGCAAAATGGCATCGATTGGATTAATAGAAGCATTTGATGTAGCAAACCCTGCAGCATGGGGATCATATAGAAAACGGTTTGAAATCTTTCTACTAGCCAACGGCATCACAACGGCGGAGATCCAGAAAGCAACGTTCCTGACAATTTGTGGATCTCATTGTTTTAACTTGGTGGAATCCCTCATTTCACCTAAGACATTGGAGCAACACACTTACAAATCTATCATCGAAGAACTTACTCAACACTTTACACCAGCTCCATCAGAAATTGCGTCGTTCTATAGATTTTTTAAGCGCGATCAACAGAGTAATGAGTCTGTTGCAGAGTACATTGCAGAACTTCGGCATCTTATAATTGATTGCAATTTTGATGGAACCATGGTAGATCGAATGTTACACCGACTGGTGTGTGGATTGCGAAATACACATTTGCAGAAGAGTCTTTTAGCCGAAACGAAACTCACTCTTAAATCAGTCCAAGACCGTGCAATTGCTGCAGAGACTGCAGCCAAAAATCAACTCGTTATTCAACAAGCAGTTCCGCAGCAAGAGCATGTTCATGCTATAAAATCCAGACCACAAAAGCACCAGCACCATAATCAAAATCCACGAACTGCTGATGATGATAAAACAGTTAGCAGAGAGAAGAATCAAAAGCAACAAAACTGTTTTGGATGTGGGAATTATCATGCTCGTTCAGCATGTCCATTTCGTACTGCTAAATGTGACAAATGTGGACGTATAGGTCACATTAAAAGAGTATGTCGAACTAAGCAGAACAGTTATTCTAACAGCAGCAGCAGAGGGAAACATCAAGTTAATGCAATAAATCTGTTCGGTAACTGCAAGAAACTGTAATTATCAATGGTATACAATGTGAATTAGAGGTTGACACGGGCTCAAATTATTCAATTATATCGGAGGTTTATGCGAATAAAATTTGGAGCCATAACCTACCTAAAACCTTTGACACGGATTTAAATCTTTTTGATTATGGTAATAATCACATTCCCATTACAGGTCTTACCTACGTAGACATTGTTTACAACAAGAAGGACATCCAAAATCTTCCTTTGTACATTGCAAGTGGAAATCGTACAAATGTGCTGGGTTGTAACTGGTTTGACAAGATGGGAATAGTGGTTCAAGGTGTTCATAGCGTGCGTTCCCCAATAGATGATCTGTTGGAAAAGTACGCAGTGCTATTTTCTGAGGAACTAGGTGCATATACGGGTGAAAAAATTACATTAAATCTCGATCAAGCTGTACGACCCATCAAACTTCAAGAAAGGAAGGTTCCTTACGCTCAGTGAGAAGCAATTGAAGCTGAGTTAGATAAATTGGTTTGACAAGGAGTTTTAGAACCAACCAAATACAGCGAGTGGCTTACTCCTATAGTACCTGTCACCAAGTCCGACGGGTCAGTTCGTATTTGCGGCGATTACAGGTGCACTGTTAACAAAGCACTGTCACCGCACTATTTCAAGACACCAGCAATAAGCGATATTCTAACTTCAATTCCAAAAGGGAATACATTCGCAAAAATAGATTTGGCTCAGGCCTATCAACAGTTGTTTGTTGATGAGGAAACATCCAAAGTACTTACAATTACTACACATAAGAATGCTTTCAAAGTAAAGAGGGTTCCATATGGTATTTCTGCGGGACCCGGAATATTCCAACAACGAATAGAGAACATTCTACGAGGAATAAGTGGTGTTATTGTTTACTAGGATGACATCATCGTTGCTTGCAAGGATTTCTCACATCTCGTTGAGACTCTTGGAGAAGTTTTTCAACGTCTTAAGGAGGCTGGTCTACGGTTGCGCAAAGACAAATGTCACTTTGATTTACCATATGTCAACTTCCTGGGGTATATTGTCGACTGCAGAGGAATTCGTCCATCTGATGAAAAAGTCATCGCAATAAGGGATACTCCAGCTCCAACCAATGGCGGATCCAGGGGAGATAATTTGTTTGCTTTTTCGTAGGAATTCCCTTCAATTCAAAACTAATCGTATTGCGTTAATGGATATGACCCCTATTATATTTTGAATTATTTATTTTTTGTATATGAAAACAACATTTGTATTTTACTTCCTTAAACTTTGTTGCTAAAAGTACTACTTTTAACTGAGGACTGGACCAAGAACATAATATGAATCGGAAATTCAGCCTATTCCAAAAACGCAGCACAAATTCATCAACTTTTGACCAACAGACGATCTAGGGGGGGGGGGGTCATATGAGCCATAAAGCTTATACAGTTAAGTTGTATGAGTAAAGATTTCATCTATAGATTTATTAGTAATTTTTAACGACATTCACCAAAACGTGGTTTGCTGTCAAAAAAAAATAAAATTTTTGTTTTGACTCAATTTAGAATTTGAAAAAACTTTAGTAATGCTTTTAATTATTTTCATAAAAATTGTTTCTAAGAAAAAGAGCAAATATTCAGGTTCTTAAGATGAAACTTGAATAAGAGATCATCAATTTTATATTAAGTTGCCTTTAAATTCCTTAAACTAGGCTTCAATTTTATTATTAAATTTTGTTGACACACGTAAATAGTGAACATTGAATTGTGATTTTTACTGGCGACATATAGGAACTATATGGCAAGTTTTGCTTTAGTAAACAATTTCGAACTAGAGCTTTTAATCAAATATGACATACTAGCCGACCCGTGCTCGCGTTGCTTCGCAAATTGTAACCACGAACATTTTTTGAATATTAGTATTAGCATATGAAAAAATTTCTCAATGGGACTGAGCATATTTTCTACAATAATATTAATTTTAGTTTATATGTATATACGTACCGTGTCTAATTAGATTTCACAAAAAAGAGTTTGTTCATGTTCATTGTTCAAAGAAAAACAACGAATTTATGCTTGTTATGTACTCGTATTTAATAAAAAAAATCAAAAAACACTCCCTTACCGAAATTAACATTTTAGAAAAAAAAACTTAAGTAAAATATTACGTAGTAAAGGCCAAGCCGAACGTGAAAACAAACAAAACCATTTCAATTTTTTAGTTGAAAACAGAACGAAATTTTTGTCTATTTTCTTCTTTTCTTTCTTTTATTCATACCTAGAAACGTTTTTTGCAACCCAAAAATATAGTTTGCGGTAAAAAAACAAATTTGTGTTTTTAATGTGCTCATACATCTATAGGTATGCGTGTGTAAATATCCATAGACACATTTTTTTATTCATCTGCTCATGTTCAGTGCAGTGCAACTGACTTAACCTACCCACATTTGTGTGCTCTTTTTATCGACGTCATTGTAAGTACCTTCTTCGAGTTATTTGTAAAGAAAATTTTAACTTAATTTCATTTTTATTGTTCGAGGAAGTGATACAAAATTGGTAATTTAAGCTATTATAATAGAACTTTTTTTTATTTTTAAATTGCAAGAATTATAATCTATTCAGTTCCTCGAACCAGAAAAATAAAAAAGATCTAATTTTTCTTTAGATAAATCGGCATTTCATGTGCACGGCACTGTAGTTAATTAAATGTCCATAGTAACTTAAGAAAAAAGAGTCCACACTGCTCAGCGATGTGACGATAGAATTAGAGAAACAAAAAAATAATGTGTGTGTGTATAGGTTAGTTGATGAACTATACAATACAGAAAAATTGAATATGTAGGTAGGTAGGTAAGAGAAAAAACGTAACTATTAAATGGAACACATATTAAGAGCATGGGAAGAAAAGAAAATTAAAAATGTTGGAATGATAATGACATGAAACAAAGCAGCGACCTCGCGATTGTGATGGAATCTAATTTCCTGGATAAAATAAATTCAAAAAGTTTATAATTTTATAATTTGTTTTATTTGTTTCTCAGGTTGTATGTTTAACTTAGAAGTGATTTTAGGCTTAAAATTTGCGCAACAATATTGACTTTATGAAGCAATGCTAATCTTTGTCGATTATTGTATAGGCTTTAAGATATGAGTGGTTGTATAAGTCAACTAATAAAAAAAATGGACAAAAAATGTAAAATTAATAATATTTAAG
The DNA here is from genome assembly GCA_920104205.1 of Eupeodes latifasciatus. Classification (NCBI taxonomy): domain Eukaryota; kingdom Metazoa; phylum Arthropoda; class Insecta; order Diptera; family Syrphidae; genus Eupeodes; species Eupeodes latifasciatus. The sequence continues at coordinate 243,889,373 of OV049924.1, forward strand.
TTTGACAAATAATTAATGAAAAAAAATTAAAGCCATAAACACTCTCATAACAATATAGAAAATAATAAAATATATTTCAAATAAATCGGTTGACTTCTTTCTGAGATCGTGCGTTACAAACTTTAAAATGGTTTCGCTTTTATATAATAGTATAGATTACGATGGTAAAGAAGTAAAAAAAGTAGGTACCCCGATTCCGTCCGTCTGTCTTTCCTGGCTCTTACAGTCCAAACAATTGTTTTGATTGAAATTAAATTAAGGTTTTCAGCCGATTAGCGTAAGGCGTTTTTTTTTTTCATTTTATTAATACGAAAAATAACAGCAGCCCCCATACAAATTTGTTGGTTAAAACATTTGATTTCTCTAAAACTTTCTCTAAATTTTATGTTCTTAATATTTGGCTTCTTTCTACAAGAAAATCATATTTTGGTATTGCTCCAGAAGGGTACCCCTCAAAAACCTTTATTTTGTTTTTAAGTTTTCTCAAGAACTAATCGACCGATTTCAATAACCTTCTCTTTCTGTGCAAGCTCTTTTTGATGATCAAATTGATGATGATTTTTTATGATCAAAAATGTATTTTTTTTATTTTTAAAAAAATATTAATTTTGTTTAAACTCGATATCACAGAAAGGGGTCAACATTTGTTGACGAAATTTAAATGTAAAATGTACATATATTTATAAGCTCTTTATTTAGTTTTTACCAAAAATATTTTTAAGACAAAATTTCAAATTTAAAATGATTTTCGAAAAAAAATAAGTTAATCTACATTTTTTGACAAATAAAATGGCATTTAAATTTTTGAGAAAAACTTATTTTGCAGGTACATTTTTAAATCTTAAAATATAGAAATTATTTTTAAACAGACTTTTTGGAAGAAATGAGCAAACTCTAGCGACCCATTCGTGCATTTTATTTATTTCAAAATTGGTTTTCTGTTGAATACAAAAGATCTTAGAAGATCTTAAAAAATTAAATGAATCTACTTTTGAAGTGAATTTGCTTTGGATGCTCTAGAACTAATATTTAAACACGAATTTCAATAATATATATGTCCCAAAAACAGCAAAAGTGACACTTTTGTTAAACTAATGGCTAATTGAAAAACATAATAAACGGGTCATATCTATTGATATACAAGCTTTGAATCTCTTGAGATTTGAAGTGAAAAGAGATTCTGAAACGTGTAATTTGTGAGTGCCACACAAACATTTCTTCCCAACTTATTTGTTTACCTTAATTTGTTTTAATTTAATTTTTTAGAGAAATTATGTACTTTAAAGTACCTATTTCCTAAAATTCAAGAACCAAACATTTTTCGCTCTAAAATTTTTAAGTTTTGTTGACTCCTTTAAGATCAAAATACGAGTAAACAAACTGACAGCGATAGTAATAATAGACTCCCGAAAATTGAGTTCGAAAAAACTTCGTCAAAAAAAACCCGACATTTTCTTATATCAGATCCTCTCTCATTTTCTGGATTTTTGAATTTTTTTAGCGTTCTTAGCATAAATAGAAATGGATACAAGAAAAGTACCTATATTTTATTTTTGGAAAAAAAGCTGCGTCTCAAAACAATTTCTTACATTTCTGCGTGAAATGCTGCAAAAACCCTCTAAACTATTGTGTTTTAGCTCTTAAATATAGTATATTTAGAAAAATTTTGGAATCTAGGAATGTTTTCATTTTTAGGGAGTCATCCAAATTAAAAAGTTAGACCATACCTTTCTGGACACCAGTGTTCTATGATAATTTGATAACTAAAGTTGTCATTTTAGCAATTGAAATGTGTAAAGGTTAGGTTAATATAGTCCTGCACATTATGTTATTTAAATTTTGTTAGCCTCCTTTACAAAACATTAAAGAACATTTTTAAGCGGTGAGTAAAAACTCATCTAAGTGTGTGACCCCCCCCTGATGAAAAGTCTGGATCCGCCCTTGGCTCCAACTGGCAAAAAGCAACTGCAGGCGTTCCTAGGCCTTATAAACTTTTATCATGCATTTCTAAAAGGCAAAGCGACAATTGCCGAACCTCTTCACAGACTCCTCGATAAAAACAACAAGTGGCAATGGAATTCAAAGCACCAAACTGCCTTTCAAGAGCCGAAGAGTTTGCTCACTAATGAAAGTATACTGATTCATTACGATGAGAAATTACCAGTGGCGTTAGTTTGTGATGCGTCCCCTTATGGACTTGGTGTTGTGCTGTCACACATTTTACCTAACCACCAGGAGCGTCCAATTTCATTTTATTCTCGCACTTTAACACTTACGGAGAGAAACTATGCGCAGATCGACAAGGAGGCCTTGGCGATTATCGCAGGTGTTAAGAAATTTCACAATTTTCTTTACGGAAGGGATTTTCAAATAGTGACTGATCGTAAGCCGTTGCTTGGTTTATAATCCAGAGAAACCAACTCCAATTATACTGTCGCCGAAAATGCTTCGATGGAGCGTGTTCTTAAATGGGTATAATTTCAAGATCGTGCACAGACCAGGTGATCAGAATTGCATCGCGGATGCGCTTAGCCGACTGCCCATCCCTTCACCATTTGCAGACGAGTTTCAAATTAATATGTTGGAGGAGTGTGATGCAAACATTCTCCAATCAAATGATACAGCGAAGATGACCTCAAAAGACACAACTCTACAGCGTGTGTTTTCTCGGTAGTTAAAAGGGTGGCCTGCCGTACTTTTGGAGGAGGAGTTCCGACCTTTTTATCAACGTCGCCATGAAATATCAGTAAATAAAGATTGTTTACTATTTGGTGACCGAATTATTGTTCCAGAAGCCGCTCGGAACGATTTGCTGAAAATCTTACATGCTGGCCATCCAGGAGTGGTTAGAATGAAAAGTCTTGCCCGAAGCTACATATGGTGGCCGAAAATGGATGGTGACATTGAGGCGACGGTAAAAAGGTGCATCACCTGCCAAGAATCTCGACCAGAGAAGTCTAAGTCAACTATACATCCTTGGGAAGAATCTTCAAAGCCATGGTCACGCCTACATGTAGACTTCGCAGGTCCCTTTCAAGGTAAGATATTTTTTATTCTAGTCGATTCTTATTCGAAGTGGCTAGAAGTCAAATTAGTATCTACTACAAGCACAAGTTGTGCAATCAATAGTCTTCGTTCTATATTCGCGACACATGGATTACCAGATTCAATTGTATCTGACAATGGAACAGCCTTCACCTCTGAGGTTTTCAGTCAGTTTTGAAGGAGTAATCTTATTTCACACATCCTTTCTGCTCCTTTTCACCCATCCACCAATGGACAGGCAGAAAGGATGGTTCGTACTACTAAGGATTATCTCAAACGGAACAACACCGGATGTGTTAAGCTTCGCCTGGCAAGGTTCCTGCTACTTAGTCATACTACACCATCAACAGTACTGGCAAATCTCCGGCAGAAATCTTGTTCAAGCGTCGACCGATGACATACTTTGATAAGATCCACCCTGATAGTCAACCGCTTCGTTCATCCAAAAAAGATCACGTTACAGGTAATGATCTACAATTACAAACCGATGAACCTATTTGGATAAGAAACTATTCAAAAGGACCTATTTGGATTCCGGCCAAAATAAGCAAGCAAACGGGTCCAGTATCAAATTTAGTTAGAACTGAAGATGGCAAGACGGTTCGCAGGCATTCAGACCAACTTCGACATAGGAGTCCAGAGACTCATAAAGAACCGGATCCGAAACAACAACAACAACAATCAAAACCACCAGAAGCTGCATCACAAACAGAGCAAGCCTTACCTGAGCCTAGACGTTCCGAGAGGCTTCGTAATTTGGAAGTTCAATCTAAGAGGGGAGGAGTGTGATGTTTGAACACAGCCATTCTGGCAAGTCAACTTTGACAGCTCACATTGACATGTAATGTCTTCCAGTCATTCAATCGTAAGCCGCCATTATAGAAAGACTTATACTTTTATATTTTAACTTAACTATTAATTAAATGAATTATTGAATTAACATGTGTCTTTAATTTTAAAAGGGAACAGAACGCTTAGGTTTATTTTTAAATTTCTTTTTTTTTCTGAAAATGGGGATAGTGGACGAACCATACTGTTGTGTTCCACTAGAACACAATAAAACACGACTTCTTTAGTTTACGTTTAAAATTAGAGTGACTCAAACTCTACTCATTATTTTCTTCGTTACCTATTCCGAAACCTAGATCATCACTTCTTTCGAATCAACCACGCATTCTACTTTATTTCACTTGACTTGACACATATTGTTTATTTAGACAACGAGTGCACCATATGTTGTAATTGACATACTTGCACTCCATGGGTCAGTATTGTTTATGTTTGCAATATGACCCATGTCGTTGTCAGTCGTTCTTTGACTTCCAGCGAGTGAAGAAGTGTTAATTAGTGATTGCCAGTTAATTTTAAATTTAAAAAGGAAAGTAAAGTGCATTTGTAGGGTTTTGCCTTTAAGTCGGCAGTTTGCTACAATAACTTACAAGTAATCGGTGGCCCAGTGGAGGTGGCGTCCGAAGACAAAGCGAAGGGTCGTAGGTTCGAGTCCCAGGCAGAGTCTACGAGGAATATAATTGCTTTTTTCCACAATCGTGAAATCGTAGATTTTATTGATTGGGAAAAAAAGCAGATGGAGAAGGAGAGAAAAGCAGGGGTATGCGAGCAAAAGTGTAGTGAAGTACCTCGGTATCTGGTTAGATCAGTATTTATATTTCGATAGACATATAAATGCTGCTCTGACCAGGGCCAGAGGAGCCTTCGCTCTGACGAAACGGCTGTTTTTTAGCAGTCGGCTTGACTCCAGAGTGAAGGTAATTTGCTACATGGCCCTCATACGGCCGATGATCGTTTATGGTTGTCCTGTGTGGTTCAACGTTGCCCCTTCCCAGATGGAGAAGTTTCGGGTGTTCGAGCGGCAGTGTTTACGACGCTGTACTGGCTTATATCGAACAGCCGAATCTTCTTACGTGCATTACTATTCCAACGAGGTCCTATACAACGGGGCTCGAATCAACAGAATTGACAATTTCGTGATAAAACTCGTTCGAGGTCACATTGCAAGAGCTATGTCTTCGACCAACAATTTAATTTTTGGGGCGTTCTATCCGAACAACGAGTATTTTGAGAGTGCACGCTTGAGCGGCTTCATTCCACCAGAGGCATTCCTCTTTTTAGATAGATGCGGTCTGATACAGGATAGATTGGCAGTTCCGTTAATCTACCACGTCAGACGACGAACCGTGGATAGGCGACTCCTGTACAATCGGGACGTCATGGCACAAGGCGGAGCAGAGCTCCTTCGGTTCAGTAGGGCTGTGTCCGAACGGGACCGAACTGATAGGGTGAAGCAGGAGAGCCAGTTTTGGTGGCTTCAATCGGCACTTGATAGTGAGTAGTCGGGATGGGGTTTTAAGCCTTGGCCGGCTTACATACTTGTTTTATAGTTTTAGGGTTTAGTTTTAAGTAGAATAGGCATGGTGGCACAAAAAAAAAATACAAAAAATACAAAAAAGAAAAATACAAAAAAATACAAAAAAAAAAAAAGAAAAAATTAAAAAAAAATCATGGAATAATCAAAAAAATAAAAATAAAAAAAAAAGACAAAATATGAAAAACAAAAAACGTTAGATAGTTAGATTTGCTGCTGTGGTTGTTCTAGTTTTAAGTAGTTTATAGGTAGAATAGGTAGTTTTAGTTAGCTTTAAGTTTTATATTAAGGACCTTGTTTTAAGTAGTTTTTAAGTAAAAATAGAAAAGGATATTGACATTAGTTTTTGCTAAATTTTCTAATGAATACACAAATAAATAAAATGAATTGAAGTTAAATAGATCTTAGGGCCGAAAGGCATTAGCATTAAGTATTATTGTTTAACTTAGAGGGTCCGTATGGGACCAGTAAGTTAGTTGTAAGTTATGGATAATTAGGCTAGTTTTATGAATTTTTGTCTAGCTTTAAGATAGTCTTAAGAATGAATTAATAAAAATGAATTTGGAAAAAAAAAAAAAAAAGTGGCGTCCGAAGACAAAGCGAAGGGTCGTAGTTTCGAGTCCCAGGCAGAGTCTACGAGGAATATAATTGCTTTTTTCCACAATCGTGAAATCGTAGATTTTATTGATTGGGAAAAAAAGCAGATGGAGAAGGAGAGAAAAGCAGGGGTATCGAAAGATACCTCTGCCAACACATCAGGTGATGTTACGGTGGTGCCAGCAGCGGTACCCGAAGTAACAGCAACAACATCTGGTCAGTCATCTGACCAGTGGATACCAGCAACAACGAACAAAAAGAGGAAGCTGAAGAAGCAAAGCCCAAACAAAGTGGAGAGGGCCAACTCCGCAAAGCGGCGGGATATGCGGAAACAAATGGAGGGTGGTAAGGGAGGAATTACCACCGAGAGTGAATTCTCAGACTACGCCGAGTCTGAGAAAACAGAATATGTGTCGGAAGGTGGAGAGGGGCTCTTCAGGCCTCCGAATATGGATCTAATCCTATCGGAGCCAGAGCCAGTCCCGCCTACAAGGAAGGCTTTGGAGGTAGAGGCGGACCTCCAAGATGAGACAAATCTTGTAAAGGCCCTGCAAGCCAAACAAGCAACAATTAGCCAATTCGAGGAAAACCTCAGAAAGCTTAAGGAGGAGATAGAGCCCCTCCTCAGTCAGCTAAAGCTGAAGCAAGAAGCGCGCCGAAAACAAGAGGCAGCGCAACGGCAACTGCAACAAAAACAACAGCAGCAAAAACAACAGCAACAACAACCACAGCAGCAAAAACAACCACAAACCAAGCCCGCAACCAAAAACACAGGAGCGGAACAAAATAGAAAGGCTCCATCAGCAGTGACAGGCCCAAGCTCTGAGGGCCCATCGACTTCAGCGAAAACAATGCAGCAGCAACAACAACAGCCACGACAAAGCCAGCAGCAGCAGCAACAGCAGCAGCAGAAACAGCAGAAGCAGAAACAGCAACAGCAGAAACAGCAGCAACAGCAGCAACACCAGAAACAACCACAGCCCAAGAGGAGAAGGTGCCACCAATTAGGACCTACCGGGTTGACCTGCAGGACTTAAAACAGGTATGTAAGTCGGCCACCAAAAACAATTTTCTTATAAATATATTAAATGAAAAAGAAAAGCGGTATTCGGTACAGTGCTTCTCACTGGCTGAATACAAAATAGTTAAAGAAGTGCTTAAGGAGGCCACAGCTGAGTTCTTCAGCTTCACGCCTAAAAGTGAAAAATTAAAGACGGTCCTACTGAAGGGCATAAGTTCCTGCACGGAACCGGAGGCGCTCTTAGCTGAGCTCCGCCAAAAAGCCATCGACGATTTCGATTTCATCGGGGTCAAGCCTTTCACTACGGTGAAGTCCAGGCGAGGGGGTTACAGGCTGCCAATGTTCCTCGTAACATTATCGCCCCAAAGTAGGTTTGAGAGTCTGAGGGAAATCAAATGCCTCGACTATCAAGCCATACACTGGGAGACATTAAAAAGGCACGACGACATTTTACAATGTACGAAGTGCCAGAGGTTCGGCCATGCCGGAGCCAACTGCAATATGCAGTTGCGCTGCGTCAGGTGCTCCGAAACCCACATCAAGGGAGATTGCAAGCTGGGGAATGAGCGGGTTGAGGATTTGACCCAGCTCAAGTGTGTCCTTTGTGGAAACCAAGGGCACCCGGCTAGCTATAGGGGTTGCCCTAAGGTCCAACAAATAAGACAAAAACAGGCCAGTCAAAAAGCCGAAGGAAGTCGAACAGTTCGACAGGCTCCTATACAAAAATTCGTGGATCCCAAATTTTCCTACGCCCAAATGGTGTCAGGGAATGGGAACACGAGACAGGCTCCACCAACGGTTGCCCCAAAGGCCCCTATGCCTAAGGCACCAGAGGTGCAGCCTGACATTGTAGCCTTGTTGTTGAGCATTCAAGGTCAACTTACAGGGCTGCAAAGTCAGATAAAGGAGCAAGGCAAAAGGGTAGATCATCTCTACTCTTTGTTGCCTGGCCTGGCGCAATTTAGACCATAATGGGCGCGCTGCCGGAGACGCGCCTAAAAGTCCTAGCTGTGAATGTAAATTCACTGATTAGGATTGAACGAAGAGCCAATATGTTCCAATTGTTGAAAGATTACAGTCCCGATGTGTTTATGGCTAGCGAAACTAAGCTAAACCACAAACACAAATTGACTCATAAAAATTACAATATCGTAAGAAGAGACCGGCCCGACTCCACTCAAGGGGGTGGTGTCGCTCTCTTTATACGAAAAGGCATTAATTATAAAGTCATATACAACAATGAATTGCGAAAGCTCCAGACGCTAGAAGTTTGCGTTGTATGCATCTCTCTCACTCAAGGGAAGCGGATGTATATGATTGCGGCTTATGCGGCTGGAGCTCCGCAGGTTACTTACTTTGCTTCAGAACTCGAGATTCTTTTTAGGGAACTGAAACTGAGCTTAGAAGAAAACTATTTCATCTTGGCCGGTGATTTGAACGCAAAACATGAAGATTGGGGAAATCAACATAGTAATCCCAGAGGTAACCATCTTTTTAATTTGATGAATCTTAAAAGCGTTGAATATGGCGTCGACCTGCTGGCTACTGAAAAGCCATCGTATCCAAGAAGCGACTCCTTTCTGGATCTTTTGCTGTACGACACTAGACTGACAGTTACAGACAAAGTGGGTAATCACCCTCGAAACTGCTTACAGACAATCGAGTACGACAGTGATCACTGCGGACTGGCTGCTGTAATGCAGATTCCGAACGAACGCGTGGAGTTGGAGGAATACGTTGCAACGCATTCTTACAATTACAGTAAGATGCGCTGGCCTCGTTTCACCAACGCCCTAGCGAGAGAACTTCGTTCGAGTGACATAGCCCCACCAAACAACAGAAACCTGACAAATACAGAAATTGACCAACATTTACAACAGATGAATGAAACAATAAAACAAACAATGGAACGGGCAATACCAAAGTACAAAGAACGGGACCAAATGGACGCTTACAGAAACTCGACTATTGACGCACTACGTAAGCACAAGAGTGGCTTACTGACAAGACTCAAAAACTTGTACAGACGACTTACAGACCCACACGACTTGGAGGTTAGGACACTGAAGTCGTCAATAAAAAATGTCAATCTGTTGATTAAGGAGAACTACAGGTTATCAATTAACAAGTACTGGGACCGCAAGATCCGGTCAGTTAATTCCAGTGACCCTAGTATGTTCCCTAAAATCAACAAAATATTCAGGAAAAAGAACGACAATGACCTTCCGTGTCTGAAACTCCAAAGAACTGAAGAGAACAGAGACGTACTCAGGACAGCGCAAATAGATCCAGAAGAAGCCATCTTTGACGATGACTTTTTTATAATTGAAGATCCGAAGGAAAAAGTGTACAAGGTGAATGCTAGCACTCGCCCCAACCACGACCTGGAAAACAGAGCCCTACTTAATCATTTTTACCTTCGAAATGATATGACACAATGGCGATCTGAGAACCGCGGTTTCATGCGGTTCAATGACGATTCCTTGGCAAATGCCATAATCGCCGAGCAAACGGGTCCAAGTCCCCTGTTAGTGACGAAGGTTGAGCTTCAGCTCATCTTCAACTCAATAAAAAATAAAAAGTCAGCAGGTGTCGATGGTATATCCAACGTTGTACTAAGACATTTACCGATGGAGGCAATTGACATTTACACCACACTCTTCAATAATGCACTGAATAATGCATATTATCCAGTGCATTGGAAGACCGCTGTGGTTCATCCTCTCCCGAAAAAGGGAAAGGACAACTCCAACCCGTCAAATCTTCGGTCGATAAGTCTTCTTCCGAGCATCAGCAAAGTTTTCGAAAAAATCATTAATAGGGCTCTGACTAAGTGGGCTGCGGACAACAAAATAATTCCGGATAAACAGTTCGGGTTCAAGGCGGGTCATGACACAATTCATGCTGCGTCTAAGCTCGTTTCTGATATCCAATGGAATAAAACAAAACAACAATGCACAGGTGCTGTTCTGGTTGATTTGGAAAAGGCCTTTGACACCGTATGGTTAGAGGGTCTTTACCTAAAACTGAGCAGGCTTGGCATAAGCAAGCCATTGTTGTATATACTTTATGATATGCTTAACGGTAGAAAGTTTGTTGTCAAAAGTGGCAATGTAACTTCTACCACAACATTCTTAATTAAAAATGGTCTTCAACAGGGAGCGGTGAATTCGCCGATTCTCTTCAGCATTTACACCAGCGATCTGATAGGTAGTCTTACAAAGGCAATTGCGTACGCCGACGATCTAATTGCGTACAGAACGGCCCGAAAGGTTGAGGTTATTAGAATTCTCTTGCAGCGTGATTTCGACAAGATTCAGCGATATTGCGACGACTGGAAACTGAAAATAAATGTCCAGAAGTCGGAGACAATTCTGTTCCGGACTCCGTTGGCTAGGGCCACGAGGGATACGTGCAAGAATTGGCGCAAGATGGTTATCGTTGATCTTCACGGGCAGCCATTAGCGAGCAAAAGTGTAGTGAAGTACCTCGGTATCTGGTTAGATCAGTATTTATATTTCGACAGACATATAAATGCTGCTCTGACCAGGGCCAGAGGAGCCTTCGCTCTGACGAAACGGCTGTTTTTTAGCAGTCGGCTTGACCCCAGAGTGAAGGTAATTTGCTACATGGCCCTCATACGGCCGATGATCGTTTATGGTTGTCCTGTGTGGTTCAACGTTGCCCCTTCCCAGGTGGAGAAGTTTCGGGTGTTCGAGCGGCAGTGTTTACGACGCTGTACCGGCTTATATCGAACAGGCGAATCTTCTTACGTGCATTACTATTCCAACGAGGTCCTATACAACGGGGCTCGAATCAACAGAATTGACAATTTCGTGATAAAACTCGTTCGAGGTCACATTGCAAGAGCTATGTCTTCGGCCAACAATTTAATTTTCGGGGCGTTCTATCCCAACGACGAGTATTTTGAAAGTGCACGCTTGAGCGGCTTCATTCCACCAGAGGCATTCCTCTTTTTAGATAGATGCGGTCTGATACAGGATAGATTGGCAGTTCCGTTAATCTACCACGTTAGACGACGAACCGTGGATAGGCGACTCCTGTACAATCGGGACGTCATGGCACAAGGCGGAGCAGAGCTCCTTCGGTTCAGTAGGGCTGTGTCCGAAAGGGACCGAACTGATAGGGTGAAGCAGGAGAGCCAGTTTTGGTGGCTTCAATCGGCACTGGATAGTGAGTAGTCGGGATGGGGTTTTAAGCCTTGGCCGGCTTACATACTTGTTTTATAGTTTTTAGGGTTTAGTTTTAAGTAGAATAGGCATGGTGGCACAAAAAAAAACATACAAAAAAAAATACAAAAAATACAAAACAGGAAAAAAACAAAAAAATACAAAAAAAATTAAAAAAAAAAACATGGAATAATCAAAAAAAAAAATAAAAAAAAAGACAAAATATGAAAAACAAAAAACGTTAGATAGTTAGATTTGCTGCTGTGGTTGTTCTAGTTTTAAGTAGTTTATAGGTAGAATAGGTAGTTTTAGTTAGCTTTAAGTTTTATATTAAGGACCTTATTTTAAGTAGTTTTTAAGTAAAAATAAAAAAGGATATGGACATTAGTTTTTTCTAAATTTTCTAATGAATACAAAAATAAATAAAATGAATTGAAGTTAAATAGATCTTAGGGCCGAAAGGCATTAGCATTAAGTATTATTGTTTAACTTAGAGTGTCCGTATGGGACCAGTAAGTTAGTTGTAAGTTATGGTTAATTAGGCTAGTTTTATGAATTTTTGTCTAGCTTTAAGATAGTCTTAAGAATGAATTAATAAAAATGAATTTGGAAAAAAAAAAAAACCCATGTCGTTGTTTTGCTGTTTGGTTGACATAGTTCGATTGCTGTTCCTTTCAAAGTGTAACGTATGACACACGAGGAACCTTTAGTAATAATCGAACTATGTCATGTGTCTTGCAAGCGATTGTTTGGAATTGTGTGTGGTCTCGAGTACTCCAGTTTAATGGCACAACACTCCCCCCCCCCTAAAATAAGAAAGGCGTATGAGGTGACGAGTGAGATCTTTCGGTTTCAGGTGCGGAAGTAAATAACTCATAGGTCTTAATCACAATTGAATTTATTATTTGCAATCTTGTTTTTTTTTTTTTATATATATGTACATACATTTATACATTACAATTTTTTTTTTCTTTGTTTATAAAGGTTTTTTGTTTTTTTATAATGATTAGGTAGCATTTTTGTTTCTAGTTTGTTTTATAAATTATTATACCTGCAATGTTTCTTCAAGGTCAGGTGTTAAATTAATTTCGGGATTGTTTAAATTTTCTGTTGACTTTATGTTAAATGTACATTTCATTTTAATGATTTTTTTAAATATTACATATACAGCTAAGGCTACACAAATAAGAAAAATAATAGAAACAGAAATGTGAGCATGTTCATGTGTGACATCTAATAACATATTGTTTTTCTTTAACAAGTCTTTTATATTTATACTATAATTATCTAAATCCAGTTTTTCTATATGGGTGGTATGAGGTGAAATTTGGGATAAATTGGTGGGAATTATTATGTTTTCAGGTATGGTTTGTTCTTTTAAAAAGTATGAAATAGGAGTTTTATTTTGTATGGTATTTGATGCCTGGAGGTAAACTTCTTTTGTTATTGCTTTACAGAATGGGTCTACACTCAGAATTCCACTGTCAGATATTGTGATCGTTTTTGGTACGTCTCCGCACAAAACCCTAACGTTCGTTGGCTTTGGCATGACATATAGCCACGAATTCTTACTCATTAGGTTGAACCAAACTTCTTGTTCAAGGGAAAATATTTTTGTTTCACAATTAGCGTAGTTTTGCATCCCTGATATTAATTGTATAATACAGTTGTCAGTATTATGGTTGTGAACTACGAAGTTTTTCTCACATATGAAGTGATTGGAGTCAGTTTTGGTACATTTGTTTAGATCTTCGCTTTCAAAAATATGTATCGCCTATAATTTTCGTTTATAGCTACAAACTCACTATATGTTGAGACATAGCTATACGTATTCTCTTTGTATTTTGAAGGTAATGGTGTAAGTTTCACTAAATTAAATTCTTCATTTACCAATGGAATAGTTACTTGTATCATGAGATTTTGATTAACGAAAATCGGATTCGTCGTAGTGATTCTGTCTATGATTGGAAGGTTCAATCTAGATATTTTTATTGGGAATCTTATATTGTTTGGTAGTTCTAATTGGATGTCTTTTAATGTAGAAATTAATACTTCTGAATTAAGGAATCTGCTATCTAGTTTATTCACTTTTGCTCCTTGTAAGATGTCAAGTATTTGAGATTGTTTTGAGAGAATTTGTGTAGCAAATGAAAATGCTAAATTGGATATTTGGTCAAAGTTATGTAGTGTTTTTTCGAAACTAGTAAGATTTTGAAGTTTTAGTGTGTTCTGTCTGATTTCTTCTGTAACAGAGTTGAAATTATTATTTATGCTTTTAGCTGTTTTGTTTAGTTCGTCTAACACGTCAGTGATTATTGTCATTTGGTTTTCTGTTATATGATGCAAGTTATTCTGGTTTTCTTGAACTGATCTTAATGCATCATCTATTTTTTCCGCGTTTCAGAATCCATTGTTCCAAATAAAAACTTTTCTGCCATCCCTATTCCATTGAATAAACCACCGTTCAATATGCTTCTTTTTGAAACTTTGTTCTTGAATAGTATATATATTGTCAAGGACTTCGTTGTTGAAATTTATTTCTTTGAGTGAATTTTGAAAAAAACTGTAAAGTAATTTTACAATGATCTAAAGGGTACTCCTTTATGCTTAGGATACATAGTTCGTAAAGGGTTTTGAGGTTTTGTTCCAATTACTTGGTATTAGTTTTGATCTTAGTATTATTGATGTTAAAGAGGAATGTCCATTTTGTGAGAGACTTTTCTAGTATTCCGATGGGTTCCAGGTATACTCCGGTTTTATTAAGGCTTTGTACCATCACTTCTGCAGCGCCTGTGTTTAAAAATGTACCTAGCACGGTTATGACGATTATGATGATTTTACTAGAAATGAGAACAACACCAATATTAAATAAGTATGGGAGTGTTGTACTTATGTATGTATTATGGTCTTTTAACTTGGATACGATTGTGTTTAAATTGTGTGTGTGTTTAACTTGTTGTGTGTATTGTGGCTCTTTGATTATAATGTTTTATGAGGTTATTGTGAACAACATTTTATTTTCTGCCTAATTTTATTCTTGAGTTTTCTGGGGACAATACTTCAGTTATTTCGTATGGTCCTTCAAAAATTGGGGATAGTTTCTTGTTAGATCGATTTTTGATTTCCATTAAAACTTTGTCACCGACTTTATAGCTCGTCTGACTAGAATTTTTATCGTAGTAGGCTTTAGATTTCTCTTTAGCCTTTATTTGGTTACTGCGAATTAACTCATAACCAATTTGCATTTTTGCCTTCATTCCTGAGACATAATCATCAGAGTTGTACGTTGGTTGTACGCTTCTATTCAGCATGGAAGGAATTGGTGCTTCAAAGCCGAAAAGAACTTCGAATGGACTGTAATTCATGCTGGAATGTGGGGTTGTGTTGTAGCAGAATATGGCATACTCGAGGTAATTATCTCAATTCGACTGATCTTTGCTAGCATAATTTCTAAGGTAATCACCTAATGTTTTATGTGACCTTTCGAGGGCACCATTTGATTGTGGATGGTACGGACTAGTTTGGGTTTTATTGATTTTTAGAATTTTGCAAATATTTTTAAATAGTTCACTAGTAAAGTTTGTCCCTTGATCTGTGAGAATTGTTTGAGGAATTCCATAAGTACAAACTATTTTCTTAACGAGTTCTTCGGCCACAGTTCTTGCTTCCTGGATTGGGTATAGCTATGGCTTGTGCAAATTTTGTTAGGTCATCTTGAAATGTCAGTATGTACTTGTTTTCATTTTCTGTTATAGGAAGTGGTCCCACTATATCGAGAGCTATTCTTTCGAATGGAGTTTTTGCTGTCGTTGTAATGACCATTGGAAGTTTGTTACGTGCATACAACTTATTCTTTTGGCAAAGTTCACATGACGCAATATAATTCTTTATATCTTCATACATATTTTTCCATTTGTATGTCTTTTGTATGCGTTTGAGTGTACGTTTGACTCCTTGATGACCGCCTAGAGGTGTGTCATGAAATTCATGTAAAATTTTCTTAATCTCCTCTGGACTAGAGACTTGGGCAATGTTCTGACTTACATCTTGTTGTTGATTTGGTGAGTTTTTTCTGTTACTGCGTGTTATCACATTAACTTCAGCTGTTTTCATACGGGAGAGAGCGTCTGCGTTTGTGTTCAAACTACCTGCTTTATGAGAAACTGTAAAATCGTATTCTTCAAGTTTAATTCGCCAGCGCATTATTCTCGAGGAAGGGTCCTTAAGGTTAAACATCCAAACAAGTGGTTTGTGATCAGTAATTACTTCAAAGTGTCGACCGTACACGTATGGTCGGAAATGAGTTACTGCTCAAACAACTGCTAAAGCTTCTTTCTCTATGGTAGAATAGTTTTTTTCTGATTTATTTAATATTCTAAATGCAAATGCTATAGGTAAATCATTATCATCGTTATCCCTCTGTGACAATACTGCACCTATAGCTTCATTGCTGGCATCAGTTGTTACATAGAAAGTTTTTTCAAAGTTAGGATATTGTAGGATAGGGGGTTCGATAATCGCTTGTTTTAATTGTTTGAATGATTCATCGCAAAATGCATCCCATTTAAAGATATCAAGGGTTTGCTATTCTAGAAAAGTTTTGTATGAATTTTCTATAATATCCTGCTAAACCAAGAAAAGATTTAATGTCTTTCTGGGTTTTGGGATTCTCTATATTTTGAATAGCCGAGATCTTTTCTGGATCAGGCCTCACTCCTGATTCTGAAATAACATGGCCTAAATACATGACTTCTTTTTCTAAAAACTTACACTTCTCTAACTGAATTTTTAGATTGTATTTGTCTAAAGCTTGAAATACTTCAGTTAATTTTTTGTTATGGTCACTTAAATTCTTTCCATATATCATTATATCGTCTAGATTGTAACGTACCTCGAGCTGACATCGAGTAAGGGATGAAATATAAAAATCTCAACCCTCTAAACCATACACTCCGTACACTACCGGTAAGTCTTGAAGCTTACAGGGACTCCAAAACTGTCCTGACAGCAAAGTGTATGGGTGCCCAATTTCCTTACCGCGGCATACTTGCATGGCCAAAGGTTAGCTGGTCGGTTTGTCGGGGTTCTGGTGGTTTGGAAATTGGACGGCTGTTACGTATTTTTTTCATGCCGTTTAAAAATTCGTACTATGATATTCGCGGAGCTGACTTGTCCTTGTTCTTGAATAAATGTTTTATGTCCCTGTGTGTGTGAGGAGAGCTAGATGTTCTGCCCCTAATAACTTTCCACCCCGTCTGTCTATTTGTCTTGCTTAAAACTTTGTAGGTTTTCGTGTTGGGTTAAAAAAGTTGTAAGTTGAATTATTCTTACATTAAAAAAAACTACTGAATATCGAAAACAATATTTTCTGTGAAATAAAAAGAGTTTGAAGACAATATTTTTAATTTTTAAAAGCTTTTTGAGTCGAAAGTAAATTTTTACCAAGTTTTAGTATTGTTTTTTGTTAGGTTTTTATTTTTTGTAAAAAAAACTGTCAATCCAACATTTCTCAAAATTTTACCGAATGTTGAAAACAATATTATTTATAAGATAAAATTAGTTTGAAGCCAATATCTCAAAGTTTTGAAAAGATATTTGAGCCGAAAATCAATTTTTACCAACTTTTATTAATTTTTTTTTTAGGTTTTTATTTTTTGTAAAAAAAACTGTCAATTCGATTTTTCTCAAAACTTTCCTAAAGTTGAAAACAATATTTATTATAAGTTAAAATTAGTTGGAAGCCATAATCTCAAATTTTTGAAAAGATATTTGAGCTTAAAATCAATTTTTACCAACTTTTGTTAAATATTTTTTTCGGTTTTTAATTTTTTGTAAAAAAAACTGTCAATTATATTTTTTTCAAAATTTTACTGAATATTGAAAACAATATTTTTTGAAAGATAAAAGTAGTTTAAAGCCAATATCTCAAAGTTTTGAAAAGATATTTGAGTCGAAAATCAATTTTTACCAACTTTTATTAAATTTTCTTTTAAGTTTTTATTTTTTCTAAAAAAACTGTCATTTCGATTTTTCTCAAAATTTTTCCGAATGTTGAAAACAATATTTCTTATAATTTAAAATTAGTTGAAAGCATAATCTCAAATTTTTGAAAAGATATTTGAGTCGAAATTCAATTTTTACCAACTTTGAGTAATGTTTTTTAGGTTTTTATTTAAAAAAAAAATTGTCAATTCGATATTTCTCAAAATTTTACCAGATGTTAAAAACTTTGTTTTTCGTGGCTCAAAATTGTTTTGGAGGTAAAATCATTTTGTATTCGTAAAATTTTCGAGGTGACACATTTTTTTTAGTTTTATTGATTTATAAAAAAAAACGTTAGTTGGATTTTTTTCAAAAAATATACTTGTTTGGTATCACGTTACAATATATTATATAAAATTTAATTCAAGTCTCTAGCGTTTTTGGTTCGTAAGATATTAAGGGTTAACCAAAATGTTCACCTTTTTAAACTGCTATTTTAAAAAAACCGCCCACGCAATTCTCTTGAGAGCCCTTTCTGCATCTTTCTGCCTTTTTATCTGTATAACAAAATTTATTTGAAGTCGATATCTCTTCTGGTTCTTTAGCTATGGACAACGAAAAAAACATACGGACGTAACGTACGGACGTACGAACGTACGTACACACGCACGCACAGACATCAGTAGTTGTAACTAGAGGGTGCTGGAACACCAGTGCACCGGTGTCACCAGGGTTCTGATCTATGCTAAATACCGGTGTCACCAGGGTTCCGATCTATGATAAATACCGGTATTATTTTGGGTTCTAGACCATGCTTAGCAAACGTTAGATACCGGTATTATTTTGGGGTTCTAGGCCATGCTTAGCAAACGTTAGAACGTAAAAACGTAAAATTCACGTTCACGTAACGCAAAAAAACGTAAAATTCACGTTAAAAGGTAAAATTCACGTTCACGTTAAAACGCAAAAACGTAAAATTCACATTCACGTTAAAACGCAAAAAACGTAAAATTCACGTCCACTTAACACAAAAAAACGTAAAATTCACGTTAAAACGTAAAATTCACGTTAAAACGTAAAATTCACGTTCACGTTAAAACGCAAAAACGTAAAATTCACGTTCGGAACGCAAAAATATTGGGATGCATTTCCAACAGTTTGATTCTAATTGGGAATAATTATCAGTGGTTGGATTTCTAGCACCATATGTATTTTTTCATTTCAACATTAGTTGTGGGATTGGATTTTCAGTGATAAATTGATTGTGGGATATACTTTCATAGTTGGATTTTTTGAATAGCACAACTTGACCCCTCTATCTAATGCTTTAGAATTTTTGAAAAGAATACATTTTTGAGGATGTTTAAAGTCAACGGAAATAAAAATATTTTAAAAATATTTAAATAGGGGTAGCACTATATTTCTATAAGGATGAATGTCGGCAATTAAAATTTACGATTATAATACGTGCATTGATATATCAAGACCCTGATACATCGTTTGCCATCATGTTACTCATCTGACTAATAGGATCATCTATTGGGTGATTTTTTAAAAGCTTGAGAACTTTTTTTTAAAAAAAAACGCATAAAATTTGCAAAATCTCATCGATTCTTTATTTGAAACGTTAGATTGGTCCATGACATTTACTTTTTGAAGATAATTTCATTTAAATGTTGACCGCGGCTGCGTCTTAGGTGGTCCATTCGGAAAGTCCAATTTTGGGTAACTTTTTCGAGCATTTCGGCCGGAATAGCCCGAATTTCTTCGGAAATGTTGTCTTCCAAAGCTGGAATAGTTGCTGGCTTATTTGTGTAGACTTTAGACTTGACGTAGCCCCACAAAAAATAGTCTAAAGGCGTCAAATCGCATGATCTTGGTGGCCAACTTACCGGTCCATTCCTTGAGATGAATTGTTCTCCGAAGTTTTCCCTCAAAATGGCCATAGAATCGCGAGCTGTGTGGCATGTAGCGCCATCTTGTTGAAACCACATGTCAACCAAGTTCAGTTATAGTTGAAGGTTGAAGGTTATTTATTAAATAAGGAACTTAGTTTTAAGATTTACATCTTTTAGATAACTAAGCTTAGGGTAACATATGATACTAATATGGAGCAAATAACAACATGTATAATATTTTCTGGACTTACAAGTATGAAGAAAGGAAATTAACATTTATACATGAATATGAAAATAAAATTACAATAAAAATTACAATAGTAAAACAATATAGATTATAGATTAACAGATAACAATAAAATGAAATAAAAGAAAAGAAATGAAATGAAGTAAAAGAAAAGAAATGAAAGCGCACAGCAAGTTATGTAAGTATTAATTATTATTAAGTTGACGCAAAATGAGCAAACAGAGATCTCTTAAATACAACCAATAATTCTGTTCTTCTAATTTCACGCGGAAGCGCGTTCCATAAACGAATACCGTTAATGAAAAATTGTCTTTCTGAAGTGAGACATGAAAATCGAGGAATAAGTAACTGCTCGTTTCTATGGGAATTTGAGAATCGAATCTGGTGAAAGAGATAGGGAGGCTTCTGTGTTTGAATAATGTTGAAAAGGCTTGTAAGAGTTTTTATTTTTAGATAATTTTCAAAAGTAACACCAAATAAGTTTTTCGAATAATTTGAGATATGGCAATACCGTCCCAGCCCATATATATATCGAATAGCATTGTTAAAAACAACATTAAGCTTTCTTGTGCTTGCTGCATCGGAGTTGCAATATACTTCACATCCGTATGTAAGTATGGGCACAACAAGCGATTTGACAAGCATTTTTCTTGTATTAAGTGGAATGAACTTTTTGGAAACCGATAAATTTCGAAGCACACCATACGATTTTCCTACCACTGCATTTATGTGATCATTCCAGGTAAGGGTCCTATTGAAGTAAACGCCTAGGTTTTTTGCCTTGTCTACGTATTCCACTGGAGTGCCGTTTAACTCAAGAACTGGAAAATAGGACAAATCAAGCAATGTTTTTGAGATAACAAGGCACTTGGTTTTATTTGGATTGAGTAGAAGACCATTATTGCTGGACCACTCAAAAATGGTTTTAAGTTCAGTATTTATGCTTTCAACACAATCCTCAATGAGACCTAGGTGGCAATGCTTAATTAACTGGACATCATCCTCAAACATGCGTGTTTCACAGTGACTCAATATCAAAGGCAAATCGTTGATGTATGCTGAGAACAGAAGCGGTCCCAAAATTGATCCCTGTGGAACACCGCGCTCAAGTGAAAGAAGCTCAGACACACAACCACCCGCAGCCACTGCCTGCCTCCTTCCAGTTAAATAGGAGTAAAGTAATTGCACTGCCTCAGTACCAAAATTAAACCGACGTAATAGCTTAGAACACATAATGGAGTGATCGATGGTATCAAAAGCCTTAGAGTAATCGAGCAATACCAAAAAAGTAACTTTGTTTTCATCTAATGCTTTTCTTGTCTGCTCAACGACATCGATGATCGCAGAAGTACTGCTATGATTCGCACGAAAGCCATATTGCTTGGGTGACAGAAGATCGCTATTTCTAAGATAAGTAGTAATTTGTCTATGCATTAGCCTTTCAGCTACTTTTGAAATAAATGGTAAAATAGAAATAGGTCGAAATTCGTTATTGTTTTTGGGGATTGGTATAACTTTGGAAACTTTCCATTGAGAAGGAAACAGGCTCATTGTCAGGATAGTATTTATCAAGTGTGTGACAAATGGGAGAATCACAGGGAGAATGGCATTCAAAAATGTGGGATGCAAATCATCGAGCCCAACGGCTTTCGACTTAATTGATAGGAAACTTTCTACAACATCTTCGGGTGAAACTCTGGAAAAAAATTCTTCCATTTTTGGCAACAAAAATTTTGTTAGCATTGAACGATAGCGATCGCCATTCACCGTAACGTTGCGTCCAACAGCATCTTTGAAAAAATACGGTCCAATGATTCCACCAGCGTACAAACCACACCAAACAGTGCATTTTTCGGGATGCATGGGCTGTTCTTGAACGGCTTCTGGTCGCTCTTCACTCCAAATGCGACAATTTTGCTTATTTACGTAGCCATTAAACCAGAAATGAGCCTCATCGCTGAACAAAATTTGTCGATAAAAAAGCGCGAAACACATTTCGAACCGAACACTGATTTTGGTAATAAAATTCAATGATTTGCAAGCGTTGCTCGTTAGTAAGTCTATTCATGATGAAATGTCAAAGCATACTGAGCATCTTTCTCTTTGACACCATGTCTGAAATCCCGCGTGATCTGTCAAATACTAATGCATGAAAATCCTAACCTCAAAAAAATCACCCATTATATCTATTGCTTTAGGATTTTTCCTGGATTGAGGTAATAATTAGTGTAACAAAAGCCTAATTCCTCACTACCATCATATCATTCATTTGTCTAATAGGGCTATAGCTCCTTTATCTATTGCTTTGCTAGCATCATATCAATAATATTACTAAACCCTGTCCCTTAGCATTAAAATCCTGAAAAATGGTCCAAGGGTTATTTTTATTGCGGAATACAAATGTACGTCAATAAGGTCAACACATTATTTTATTACCCCAATACTTCTTTTCATTAGCTAACTTTCACCCTAAAGAAACCTTTTGCAATGTGTAATACAACATTTAGGATCATATCCTGTATATGACTACTTTCCTACCCTTAATAGCAAATGAATAAACATACAAATGTTATGATATTCCTATATTATTTTGAAGTGGTGATGTAAATTAGATGGAATGAGCAAATCTTGAATAATAACACATGTTTCTTTTTTTTTTTAATAATATTGTATTTTATTTATATATTTTCTGGTTTTATTTTTAGGTTTACATTGAAAAATTAAAAAATAATAATAATCCTTAAAAAATTCTGTTAACAACTTGGTCAAGTGGATTGTATTCAATAATCCGATCATGAAGCATGAGGCAATAAGCTGAAGTATTTGCAGGAATGTTTTTTGATGTTCTCATCTCCAAGCGTATATCGATAGGTCCTGTTTTCAAAGTCTCATTTTGATGTCTGCAGTCTATAACAAAAATTGGAGCACGGGATTTAAATAGATCCCAAGAAAGCAAAGGTTCAGTGTTGGTTTTATTGTAGTAAGATAGATAGATAGTTTATTGATTTTGTTTAAATTTTACAATGGTTTGTTACCGTACATTTTACAATATAGTGATTTGATACAATGTATCTTTCAACTAAAATAGTATGTATATAAGTCTAACAAGCTGACATTCTAGTACGAATAGTACAATAAAAATAATAACAATAATAACTTAATAGTCTGGTTCGTTACCGATCTTCCAACCTCTCCCCCTTTGATACGTACTACGAATTGTAAGTCTATCAAAATAAGGTATGGAGAAAAATGGAGGCGGAACAAAACAGCATACTTAAAGGAGCTTATAAAAAGATTGATGCTTCAAATGCATTTGATAAACAATTAGCACATCTCGACCTGTGACGTCAGTGGTCTAAGGTAGTGGAGTGCGTAGTGCACACGACTTCTAAGACTGAGCAAATCTGATATGCGTGGGTTCGAATCCTATGTTGTGCATAAAAAGTTTTTCAAATAAAAATGGATTAAAGCTCAGCACCACAAAAAAGGAGACTGATGAGTGCAAAAGTGGCAAAGCACGAAATAGCTATATCTCCAGCCAAAAACAATGAGTGGTAGCACCTTTAAGTTGTTGTTGTTGTTCAAAAACATTCAATGAAATTAAAAGGAATGGTCAAGTCTAACAAGCTGACATTCTAGTACGAATAGTACAATAAAAATAATAACAATAATAACTTAATAGTCTGGTTCGTTACCGATCTTCCAACCTCTCCCCCTTTGATACGTACTACGAATTGTAAGTCTATCAAAATAAGGTATGGAGAAAAATGGAGGCGGAACAAAACAGCATACTTAAAGGAGCTTATAAAAAGGTTGATGTTTCAAATGCGTTTGATAAACAATAAGCACATCTCGACCTGTGACGTCAGTGGTCTAAAGTAGTGGAGTGCGTAGTGCACACGACTTCTAAGACTGAGCAAATCTGATATGCGTGGGTTCGAATCCTATGTTGTGCATAAAAAGTTTTTCAAATAAAATTGGATTAAAGCTCAGCACCACAAAAAAGGAGACTGATGAGTGCAAAAGTGGCAAAGCACGAAATAGCTATATCTCCAGCCAAAAACAATGAGTGGTAGCACCTTTAAGTTGTTGTTGTTGTTCAAAAACATTTAATGAAATTAAAAGGAATGGTCAAGTCTAACAAGCTGACATTCTAGTACGAATAGTACAATAAAAATAATAAGTATGTATATAAGTTTATATAATTTTGTCCGGAGGAAAAAACAATAAAAACATCCATTTAATGTAAGAATATAATAAAATCTTAAAGCTAATGACTAGTAAGGGTATGAAGTGTAATAGGTTAACAGATGAACCAATAAATGAATAAATGATAATTTTTGAACAATAAGTATGCGTAAATATATAATAAATTACATAAATATGTAAATAATTGAATAAATAGAAAGAAATAAAATAAATAAATAAATAATTTAAACAAAAATAATAACAAGTAAATAAATAAATAAGTTAGTAACTAAATAAATAAATAAATAAACAAATAAATAAATAAACAAACAAATAAATAAATAAATAAATAAATAAATAAATAAATAAATAAATAAATACATAAATGAATAAATAAATAAATAAATAAATAAATAAATAAATAAATAAATAAATAAATAAATAAATAAATAAATAAATAGATAAATAAATAAATAAATAATCAAATAAACAAAGAAACAAATGAATAAATAATTAAATTTATAAATACATGAATTTATAAATCAGTTTACATTAATACATAGATATCACAGGTAAATTTTTAATTTTGATTATTTGGGGAGAGTACGATAACTTAGGCGACAAAGTTTAATGACGGATTTGTATGGAACAGTTAAAAACAAGCATTTTTTACTATGGGAGGGGGGGTCTATCTCCTCCCGTTTAGGCGGTAGGGGCAGTTAAAAAAAATATGTACATTAAATGGAAAAAAAATAATTAAAAAATAACGGTAATACCCTCAATAAGGTGTTATACCTTTTTTTAAAGCCAACACTTTTGTCTATTAGCTTGTTTTTAAATCAAGTCAAAACTATGCATAGTTTTTGAAAAAAATTGTTTTAAAGTAAAAATTTGTGCAAAAAAAGTTAAAAAAAAGGTTTAAAGTGTAATTTTTCAAAACTTTCAAATTATTTACTGTTTTTTTTTTTAGAATTCATTGCTCTTATTTGTTTTTTATCAAAAACTGAAAACTAGATGACTTTATGTCTTCTAGTTCTTGAGAAAATTGAAAATTACCAAAATAAATATTTTAATTAAATTACTTTTTCCTTGCTTATGTATTAACGTAGTCTTATTTTGATAGTAATAATCGAATATGGATTAAGATATACCTAGGGTAAATTAATTTTTCTTAAATCCAGCTTATTTAAATGCAAAAGAAACTTTGCATGCACCCCATCTTGCACCCTCCCCACCTTGCACACACTCCAACTTGCACCCACCCCAAATCCTATAGTGTGCCCAAGCAGGGGGGTTGCAGGGGGGCAGCATGCCCCCCCTTACAGATGCCACTGTTGCATACACCCAAACTCGCGCACACCCTACTGTTGCATACACCCAAACACGCATTACGCATACGCAAATACCAATATTACTATCAAAATAAGACCACTCAAGCAAAAAAAAAGAATTAAATTAAAATAGTAGTTGTGGTTATTTTCAATTTTTTCAAAAACTAAAAGACATAAAATCATTTAGTTTTCAGTTTTTGATCAAAAACAAATAAGAGCAATAAATTCTGAAATAAAAACAATGGGAGATAATCTTGAAGTATTGAAAAAGTTACACTTTAAACCTTTTTTTAACTTTTTTTACTCAAATTTTGAGTTTAAAATTAAATTTTTATTTTCAATTTTCTCAAAAACTAAAAGACATAAAATCATCTAGTTTTCAGTTTTTGATCAAAAACAAATAAGAGCAATAAATTCTGAAATAAAAACAATGGTAGATAATCTTGAAGTATTGAAAAAGTTACACTTTAAGCCTTTTTTTAACTTTTTTTACTCAAATTTTGAGTTTAAAATTAAATTTTTATTTTCAATTTTCTCAGAAACTAAAAGACATAAAATCATCTAGTTTTCAGTTTTTGATCAAAAACAAATAAGAGTAATAAATTCTGAAATAAAAACAATGGTAGATAATCTTGAAGTATTGAAAAAGTTACACTTTAAACCTTTTTTAACTTTTTTTACTCAAATTTTGAGTTTAAAATTAAATTTTTCAAAAACTACGCATAGTTTTGACTTGATTTAAAAACTGGCTAATAGAACAGAATGTTGGCTTTAAAAAAATGTATACAACTTAATTGTAAGTATCACCGTTATTTTTTAAGAATTTTTTTCCATTTTAAGTAATATTTTTTTTAAATTGCCCCTCCTGCCTAAACGGGGGGAGATAGACCCCCCTCCCATAGTAAAAAATGCTTATTTTTAACTGTTCTAAAAAATTCCGTTATAATATCTTGTCGCCTAAGTTATCGTACTCTTGCCGATTATTTAGTTCACTAACCAAATTGTTCTCAGCAAGATCAAGTCAATCAAAGAATTTTGTTGTGAGTTTAATTATTCTATCTTCGATCAATTCGACATTCGCCTTTACGTGGAGATCTAAGGTGGAATGATGCCAGGGTAGATTGAGCATCATTTTTAAAACTTTATTTTGAGCAACTTGTAGTTTTTTTATATGAGTTTTAGCCGCGTTTTTCCATACTGGACAACCGTACAAAAGTTTTGCCTGAAATATAACCTTACAAATTATTGTTTTATTCTCGACTGAAAGTAAAGACTTCCTATTGATTAAAGGGAACAGCATTTTGGTTGCTATCTTGACTTTTTTTAGTGATTGTGAAATATGGTGGTTGAATGTTAATTTAGAATCAAGGAAAATACCGAGATATTTCACTTGATTGTCCCAAGAAACCGCTCTACCTAAAGTTTGCAAATTATTGCTTGGGAGATAACAAGCTTTTCTTTTTCTCGTGAAAAAGATGGCTTGTAACTTGTCAGCATTAAGTTTGATTTTCCATCGATTGTAATATTGGTATAATATTCTCATCGCATTATTTAAGTTCGTCTCAATGTTGAGACCAAACGTATGCGAAGAAAGTATTGCAGTGTCGTCAGCAAAAATTGCTGCTTCACAGGATGGTAATTTGGGAAAGTCAGAGGTATACAGGTTATACAAGGTCGGTCCAAGGACAGATCCTTGAGGGACACCAAAATCAAAGTGTATTATTTCCGAAACACTACTATTTACATGTACCATAAAACATCTACTTGAAAGAAAACTTTGAACAATTTTACACAGATAAGGTGCAAAATTGAGGGAAACCATTTTATAAATAATACCATTGTGCCAAACTGAATCGAACGCTTTTTCGATGTCTAACAATATCATTCCAGTGGACATACCTTGGGAGCGATTGCTTTTAATTAAGTTACTTATACGAAGCACTTGATGAGATGTACTGTGGTATCTCCTGAAACCAAATTGTTCATTTGGATATAAGTTGTTATCAGTTATTATTTTAACAATTTTGTTTTCAATTATTTTCTCGAATATTTTGCTGATATTGCTGAGTAAACTGATTGGTCTATAACTTTCAGTCCAAACAGGGTTTTTGCCGGCTTTGAGAATTGGTATTTCCTTACCTATTTTCCAAGTAGTAGGAAAATATTGCATTTTCAAACAAGCATTTATGATGAATGTAAGGAAGATTATTCCGATTTTAGGCAACATTTTTAAATAAAGATTTTTAACTTCATCGAGCCCACTAGATTTTCTTGATTTAAGTGTTTGAACAACTACAGCTACTTCTTCTTGAGTTGCTAAAATATTTTGTGGTGTGTCAAAAATCATCTGGTTTAAGTTTTGAACAGTTGTATCTACCAGATGATCTGTTGAAACCTCGCCTAGGTTTTGTGCTACAGAATGGTTTTGGGAGAAGCTAAGGGCAAGAGCATTTGCTTTTTCCAAATCAGTATAATAGATTCTTGAATCGTTTTTCAGAAAAGGAACCTGTCGATGTTTGTTTTTTACAATTTTTACAATATTCCAAAAAGGTTTTGCATTTTTCTCTAGGGAACGTAGTTTATTATTCCAGACAAGATTTCTTTTGTTTGATAATTCATAAGAGATTTGGCGATTTAAATATGTAATGTTATCACGAAAAATAGGTTGGCGATATCTTTGCCAGTTTCTTCTTTGAATGTTTCTATTTTTTATAAGTTCCAATATATGCGGCGAAAGACTTTGGTGAAATGGTTTTTTATTAACTTTTGGAACAGAGCGATTAACAGAGGCAATGATGTCTTGAGTAAAGTTATGCACAATATTATCAACTTCATTATTGCTGCTTACACTTTCTAGATCAGTAGGAATATTTCGAAGTTTACTTTTTAAAGTTGACCTAAAACGTGTCCAGTTTGCATTTTTTAAAATCTAGGTAATGTAGTTCTTGTTTTATTCCCGACCAAAGAAGTTCACATAATACAGGATAATGATCAGAGCTGAGCTCATTTAAAGTAATTGGTGAGGTTAATTGACTAGACACATTTGTTACAAAAATATCGAGAACAGAGGGACTTCCACGAGAACTATTGGGGACATAAGTAGGACTAGAAGGAAACAACACATTTACTGGTAAAGTATTAGACAGATCATATAAAATATTTCCAAAGGAGTTTGCCCTAATGCAACCCCATTCTCTGTGTTTGCTATTGAAATCACCACCAATAAGAAAGTCTCCACTTACAGCGAAAAGTTTTCTCAAGTCATGATTCAAGTACAATCTTTTTTGCAACGATGATGACCCACCTGGAAAATACACGCAATATATTTTAACTGTCCTACGATTCATTAATTGGACTTCAATACCAATATTTTCTATTAGTTTAGTTCGAATTACTGGCAAAAGCGAATGTCGAATTGATTTTCGGATGAGAATTGCAACTCCACCACCCTGTCTTTCAGTTCTATCAACTCGATAGCACTTATAATTAGGTGAAGTCAAGTGAATATCATTATCAAGCCAAGTTTCCGTTACTAAAGCAACGTCAATCTTGTGCCTGTTTAAGAAATAAATAAATTCTAAACGTTTGTTGTAAATACTTTTAGCATTCCAAGTGATAATTTTTATATATCTATCTGTTACGTTATTTATCATGATTGTACAAAAACTTAGTTGCTAAATGTGCGATAACGTTGAATTGATCTAGCTTAGTCTTACATGTTGATAATTTAGTAACCATTTCCATAAGCAGCGAATTTAGCTCTTCAAGGGAAAAAAGTGTTCCACTGTTGTAGTTTGGATCTGTATGCACGTTATTGTAATTTGGAGAATGAGGAAGATTACCTGAAACATTTGATGAGAGTGTGTTTACATTACTCTGCACATTGTTTGATGACCAGTGACGCTGACGTGGTTGAGGGAGAGACGGGAAATCTTCCATAGAAGATAGTGAGATTTGTTGGTTTGAAATATGATGACCAGCACCGAATGATGTTGTTGTTGCTGCTGCTGCTGTTGCTGCTGCTGGCAATCGCGATGATGATCGTGTAGTTAAGAGAGTTCTTGGATGTGTTCTCTTCGCTAATTTATCTCTCAATTGCAGGTATTGTGTTCTGTTTTCGCACGTAACGTCAGAAGCTTTATGGTTTGCATTACAATTTGCACATTTTGATATTGTGGGGTTTACACATTTAGCAGTCTTATATGTTTTTACGTGGCAGTTTCTTTCGCCGTGACCAAACATTTGACAGTTGTGACATTGCGTGACTTTACCTTTAAACTTTCTTTGAAATTTCCAACTTATCTGGGTATGAAACACAGAGCGATAGTTTTTTTTCAATTCATTTAGCTTAATTGTACCATTTTCAAGTGAAATTATGTAGAAAGTGTCTGTATAAGATTCATACTTTTTTGTTATGGCTTTAACATCTAAACACATAAGACCGAGTTTAATGAGTTCAGTTTAAAGTTCATTTACATTAATTTCTCCCAACCCGTAGAGAATAACTTTGAAAGCTTTGGTGCATTTGAGATCATGCGAAAAATATTGACAATTTTCGTCTTTTAATTTAGCCAACACTTTAAAATACGATTCTAACAAATCACACTGAATTTTGATACCGATGATGGATAGATTTTTTATGCAATAGTTTTTAATATCTAATGAGTTCATCATTTTGTGAACATCATCACTTGACTTTTGCAAAAGTTTAATTGGTGGCACATACGTTTTTTTAGCACTACTTGTCATCATCAGCTTCAGCTTCAGGCTGACATTGTAAAGGGGTCCAAAAATTGGGACCCTTCCAATTTTGCGGAATGTTTTTGACGTTTTCCATATTGGAACAAAGTTTTTTATCTGAGGACAATAAATTGCCCTCAGGCTTGGGGGATCTTACACGTTTGGGAATGATTGTATAGAGGTAACAACACAACACACGAGTGAGATAAAGACGTCTTTCACAGCTAAAAGCTCCGACTAGACTCTTATTGTAGTAAGTTCTTTGAAAATCCGTATACATTTTGTAGAACAAGCTATATCTATTTCTTTCGAAAGAAATATTAAGATCTTCATGAGGATATACATCAGAGTTTAGATACACTTTTAAGTCTGTTAGATTACAATGATCAAACGTTGTAGGATCAGCAGCTAGATTTTTATTTTTCCCAGTTTGTAGTGCAAATACAATGTATCGAGGTTTTTCTATTTGCGTTGTTTTTTAACGTTCCAGATGTGATGGTCAGAGCTTGATAACATGGGATACTCATAGAGACCCCAGTTTCAGAAAGCAATTTTCATAAAACTATTTGCATTTATAGATTTATATAGATTTAATTTCATCGAATCTGATAAAGTCACGTGTGGTACCTTATGTAGTTTTACTTGTACATTTTCATCAGTTGGGGAGATTATAGCGTTTTCATCCATCCTAGAACGAGTGAGAATTAGATCATGACGAGCATTGGGGATAATTTTTTTATAATCTTCGGCAAAACCCAAAAGCTTATTCAATGGAATGCAGTAGTTAAAATGAAATGGATTCAAATAAATAACTGCATCAGGAGACCATGAAGCATTTAAAAGCATATCACTCTGATTTTTTGTCAACGATAAATAGTTTTTGATTGTTGTTGTAATCCCCACATTTCGATTGTAATCAATTTCCTTTCCATTCAGCTCATAACGTATTTCGTCGAAGAGAAAAGCCATCGCATTGTTTACAAGACTTGTGCTGACTATTTCTTTTCCATCTCTCCTCGATAGTGATCCTTCAACATATAGAAAACTTTCCGAAGGAAGAACATTAAGATTTTGGTGTTGTATGCAAATCTGAACGATGTCATTTTTTTCAAAATTGTTTTGATATGGTGAGTAAATATGATATTCATATTTAGAAACACTTTCATAGATTTCGGGCTCTTGGAAAATGTTCAACATATTGTTATATTTTGTTTTTGATTTTCAATATTTTATGATATACCCCAATGAGAGTAAAAAATCCTGATTATGTTTTGTAAGATTATGTGTTACCGCGGCTGAGTTCGAAGCTTGATTGAGTAATGAATTATTTTCGGCGTTGTTTTTATATGGGATTGTGGTAATTATATTTTCATATACTATCATGGCTGCGGTTGTAAATGTAATCGAGCCGTTAATGTCTCTCCTCTAAAATTTATAACTTTTCCGTCTTGATCTATGAACTTTAAACACAACGATGTTATTCGTCTGACGTTCACGGGTAAATAAATGACATTTTTCGGAACTTCTATGATTTTATAGCCTGGACTTAACAGCAAATTCATGTAAAATATGAGCAGGTTGATTGTTAATATACGTTCCATCTATAATATTACATTCAATGCGTATGGCATTAACTCTATTTATATCGACGAAGAGATCTGATTCATATTGCCTATTTGCCTTCAGCAGCTTCTTACTAAATCCTAAAAGAGATCCAATTGAATTCGGTTTAGAGAAGTCAATATCTTCCGAGCTGAAAATTTCACATTTTAGAGTGTTTATATTGGCCTTGATTTTAAATTCACTTTTTTTTTAATTTTTTTTTGTTTGTTAATATCATTAAGTTTTGTTTGTATTAAATTATTTATATCTTCTATCTCATATGAACCAATAGGAAGCGAGATAACTTTATCGCCCACATGTATTAAATTATTAAACCCATCTACATTTGGTATAGAGTTATATGTTTGAAAATCTATAAGCCCGCAAACATAATTAGATTTCAGTACAATTGGTGGAAAATATTCTGCATTGAGACTTGATTCATTACCACTTAATGTTAATGTTAGCGACATCCTGGTTAAAAAAAAATGAGACAGTTTTGATGTGTTCACATGGTTTTATTCATTTTTTATTTAATCTTTTGAAAACATTTCAACATTGGTCTAATAAAAATCTTAAGCATAAATGTCCACATATAAATGTATCAAAATCTTGTTCTCGAATATAATTATAATTTATTTTATTCCCAAGATAGTCTATTACTTCAGTTGGTGGTCTTAAATTACCAAAACTATCAAAATACTTTATAATATTATATTTTTTATTTCTAATATATGCTACCCAATGAGTACCCATACCAGCTTCACTATCCAAATTTATAACGCCACACTCTTGATCCATAGAGGTTTTTGGTAATGAGTCTCGCATAAAAACTCCTCTAAAGTGCTTGAGATGTTTCTTTCCAAACCGTAGAATATCATGATTAGTTAAGGGTCTCTTAGGCAGCAAATCAATCAGTTTTTTGGATTAGGTGTGTTTAGAAATAAACCAAGACCATTTTTATATGGTTTCAAGTATAAACCCTTCCCTTGAATAGCGACTGCCTCCATTGCCTTATTATGTCGTTTGTTTTCTTCAAAAGCTCTTTTAGCAACATGAACGTCATTGAGTGCTTTTGCAACTCCGGCAACTCCACCTGTTAAAGATCCAACAGCTGATAAATCTGCTAGAATAGGAGCTAGAAATGGAAGAAAACCACCTCTCTTTGGAAGTGGGATTATTCTTGGGGTTTCTATATTTTGTTTTTTTTTTATTTTTAAAAACATTTTTTGCAGCTTTCAGAGCAATATTTGCCGTAGATGTTGTACCACAACAATTGATATTACTTTTAATAGCATTTCTTGCTTCAGTTATGGCCTTTTTAAAAATATTTTTCTTACAAGGCTGCTTCTTTTGTTTACTAGCTCGGGTAGTTTTTTTTTTATTCTCTTTATTACCCATACCGAACTTTGTTTTCGCCTTCATCATGTTGGTGACCAAAAGGCTTCTCAACTTTTCAGACGTTGAAGAGTCGTTTGCTTTAAATCGTTTCCACGCTTGCTCAGTTAGAATTTTATCAGCAACGTGTCGATCTGGGACAGAGCTACTCTTAGAATATGCAATATCATGCAAACGACAAGCCTCATCCAGTTGATTAATCCCCTTATCTCCTCTACGTAATCGTTTTTCCAATTTAGTTCCGGGGCCACAATAATTATATGAAGGAAGATGTAGCTCAAATGGCAATTTGTCTATAACCGTATTCAAAAGCCCTATTCCTTCAATTGATTTTCTTTTATTATGATTATGATTTCGAACGTTGTGCTCAATCATATTATAATTTTTGTACCTTCCTACTTGGAGGTTGAAACATATATGAATATAATCATATAAAAATGCTATGTTTTATTGTAAAAGCTATCAGTCGGCATTATGCGCTTCGTAAAGCAGTGAGAAGTTATTAAAGTAAAAAACTTTGATTCCAAAGTCAAAATAAAAAAA
Source organism: Eupeodes latifasciatus (assembly GCA_920104205.1). Classification (NCBI taxonomy): domain Eukaryota; kingdom Metazoa; phylum Arthropoda; class Insecta; order Diptera; family Syrphidae; genus Eupeodes; species Eupeodes latifasciatus. Next base: position 243,922,538 of record OV049924.1, read on the forward strand.
AAACATGGTTCATTATTCCCAAACAGTATTCGAGGAATTATCGTTGGACCATCAAACTGTGGAAAAACAAATGTTATGCTTAGTATTCTTCTCGACCCGAATGGACTAAAGTTTGAAAATATTTATATTTATTCTAAATCCTTACATCAACCAAAATATATATATCTCAAAAAGCTGATTACATCCGTGAAAGGAATGGAATATAATGAATTCTCAAATAATTCCGAGATAATGCCTCCATCAGACGCGAAAAATAATTCAATATTTATATTCGATGATGTTGCATGCCAGAAACAATGTCATAATGGAGTTGATAGTATTTACTTATGTCAGTCCTATACCCATATAACAAAACATTTAATTAGAGACAATGCTAATTTTATTATTCTTTTCAAACAAGATGAATTGAATTTGATGCATGTTTACAAAGATCACATTAACTCTGATATGACATTTAATCAGTTTAAAGAATTATGTTCTCAGTGTTGGGCTGATAATTTCGGTTTTCTGGTTATAGACAAGGAAAGCACCATTGAAAAAGGTCGATATAAAAAAAGTTTTCACAAAATTGCAATACTATTAATATACATTTATCATTTGAAAGCAACACATTACATCAGCAACACTGTTTGGAGGTACTAGCCCATCATATAATCATTATAAAATAAATATTTAAATACTGTCTCATATTTTATACTATAAAAAATGGATGAAAGTGTGTTAAATGATCTAATAAAAGGCGAAATGTGCTAAAAAAAAATATTTTCAACTAAAAACTGGTAAAATTATGCGAGAAACTGAGTTGGAAAACACTTTCAAACCCATCGTTGAGCCGTGGAAAAAATTGGTTGGAAATATTAAAAAAGAAGAATCACAACAAGAGGATAATATTAAAACACCGAAACGTCGTAAGCTACATTTTAAATCTTTTAATGGAAAGGATGAGGAGGACCATGAGCGAGCAGAATCACCTTCATTAGAATTTAATAGTCCAGATAATACTTTTTTATTCAGTACACCAAAAAATTTGTATAGTCCTAATAAATCATCGTCTTTCAATCAACAAAAACTGTTGTCAGAGTCGAATCGTGATACGGCCTATGGACCATATTTTGATGCAAACACTCAATCTGTAAAAATAGGAAAATGTAGCTTTAAAATGAGTGATAAGAATATTATCATTGATGATGAAATTTTTACTAGAACTCCGGGTCTCATTGAATTGGTGTTAAAGAAAAATCCTTGTAAGCAAAAATATACTAAGGATGACTTAGAACAATATTCGAAAATCCTCCAAAAAACTAATGCATACAGAATGAATCATGATAGTTCTTCTCGAATTAAGAGTAACAGAGGTGTGAAATATACACAAATAATAAAGGCTATTGTAGCTGGACTTAAAAATGATAATGCAAAAATAGGAAAATCCTATTCTAGTATTACTGAAATGAAATACACAAACAAAGATATTGAATATGTATACTGGAATGATCCAAATGAACTTGTAGATAGACTACGACTTTTGATAGCATCTAAAAATGCTGGTAACTATAACCATCAGAATGAAATCACTTCCATAATTGAAGAATTAAAGGAATCAAATATTATATATTAGTATCAAACAAAAAAGAAAACTAAACATTTGAACAATGCACGTCGACAAGTTCAGTAGGAACTTCAAACCTACTCCGAAAACCAAAGGTATTGTGGGTCCTCCAGGATTGGGATTTAAACTCTTACCCTCTGGTGATTTTGATATAGAAAGTAAATATTTAAACAATGTTGGAAGTAATCCTGAATATCCCCACCAAGCCGTATGTAAAGGATATGTTGATGATCAAATAAGTCTTAAAGAATCAAGCATTATAAACCACATAAATTCTTCTTTAATGGAAGTTTTATCCACTTTTCCTAAGGAAATTGATATGCTAAAAAACCACATAGACTCTACGATAAAGTAAACAATAAAAAGTATGGAACGAGAAAACATGGCATCACAATTAATTTCTCAAAAACTTATAGACTCCACAAAGGAAAAGTATGCGAGAAAATAAAAAATAAAGTTGAACATTTTATGAAAACGTTGTTCCCTAATATACCCTTTACACCCATAGATTAAAATAAATTACAAATATGTTTCATTTTACGGTAATTCATCTTACAAAAAGTAAAAAATTTTTAGTAAGCATTCAACACTTTAACCAGCAACAACTATAAAATGGACTCAAAAGTCATAATTAAAAACATTTTTGATTTTTTAAAAACTCATCGCAAGAATGTAATGGATGAGCATTATGAAGAGATCTTAACTTGCATTTCCATGCTTAAAAGATTCGATAATGTACATTACACTGAAACTATTCACGGACATCATTACTCCAATTGCTGTTGGGCATTTAACCAATGTAAGCCAGGACCCGATACTTGCGCCTGCTATATGGTATAAAACCGCTTGGTTAGAATTAAGAAAATGATGTTATTATATAAAAGATTGGAATAAAAACATACATACATACATTTATAAAAATATAAAAGATTTGTTTTATTTATATGAAGTCACTCTTTTTAAATATGAGTAAGCGAAAGGTTGTTGAAGAGTTACATAAGCCTACACGGCGAAATTTCAAACGTCTCGTCATGTTATCGTAAAGGGATATGATGACTTGTGGCAAGCAGATCTGGTTGAAATGATACCTTACAGCGACCAAAACAATGGATTTAATTATTTGATGACAGTTATCGATGCTTTTTCAAAATTTGCTTAAGTTGTCCCAATGAAAAATAAAAAATGCACTACTATTTCAAAAGGAATGGATGAAATATTTACTAATTCTTCTAGGATTCCAAAGAACTTGCAGAATGATGATGGAAAGGAATTTTTCAATACAAACTTCAAGAGTTTGATGAAAAAACATAAAATTAATCACTATTCTACATTCAGTTCATTGAAGGCTTCAATTATTGAAAGATTTAATAGAACCTATAAGGAAAAAATGTGGAACAAAGTAGATAAATATTTATAAGAAATTGCTTTATGATTATAATCATTCTTACCACCGAACCATTAAATGTAAACCTGCAGATATAAACAAGAAAAATTCAAAGTCAATGTTATCACTTTTCAAAAATAAGAAAGAAGTGTTTAGTAAAAGAAAATTCAAAGTTGGTGATAACGTAAGAATTAGCAAGTATAAACATGTATTCGAAAAAGGTTATACACCCAACTGGACTACTAAGGTTTTTAAAATAAGAAAAGTCCAAGCAACAAAACCTATAACATATCTTCTCGAAGACTTTCAAGGAAAACCTATTCAAGGAGGCTTTTATGAACTAGAACTGCTGAAAACTGATTGTGTCGATGTGTATCTAGTTGAAAAAGTTCTACAAACGAGAGGAAATAAAGTTTTTGTAAAATGGTTGGGATTCCCACCAGAACATAACTCTTGGATCGATAAAAACAAAAATCTGTAAAATTAATAAAATAAATAAATTTGATTTTTAAAAATTTTAATTTTGCTTCTTTTTCTTATACGCATGTATATATACATATGTACATATATATGCTTATAAATTATATTAACATAAAATTATTTATATTTTTGTAAATTTCAGCGCAAACGTTGATCCACGTTGATATGTTTTCTCTAAAGCATAAGAGCCTCCTCCAATTAGTAATATGCTTTCTGTGGACAGCTTTGAGTATCTTATCGGTAAAAAGACCTATAAGAAAAAAAAATAATTTTCAAGTATTTTGTATAAAGGAAGCAGAACGAGAAAAATTGTATCTTACCGTATATCCAGATCCGCTACGATTCTATCACCCCACCGTGTCGTAACGCATGTATATATACATATATGTATATGCTTATAAATTATATTAACATAAAATTATTTATATTTTTGTAAATTTCAGCTCAAACGTTGATCCACGTTGATATGTTTTCTCTAAAGCATAAGAGCCTCCTCCAATTAGTAATATGCTTTCTGTGGACTGCTTTGAGTATCTTATCGGTAAAAAGACCTATAAAAAAAAAATAATTTTCAAGTATTTTGTACAAAGGAAGCAGAACGAGAAAAATTGTATCTTACCGTATATTCGCCTAGATCCGCTACGATTCTATCACCCCACCGTGTCGTAACCTTTCGCAAGGTATAAATGGTATATTTTAGACCCATTTCCAACTCCGATAGCTTCTTTGTTGGCTTGAATCCACTGGCTAGGGTTAATGAATTTGCTTCAAAAGCAGCGAAATCATTCAGAGTAAAAACGGAGTATTCTGCTTCATCGGAATTAATCATTATGTATAATAGTAGTAATTATGTTGACTGTGTAGCTTCTTGAAATCGACTATTCTGATTATCTTTTTTTTTTTTACTTTATTGAACCATTAAAAATTTTATATACATTTGGCTTAATTCTAACATAAATAATATAACAATAGCTTAAATTAAAAAAATTTTGTTGGCACAAAGGGGGCCTAACTTTATACATTGGTGAGTTATGGAAAATTAACATGTGTTTAACATGAAGTCGATGGCTAAAAAAAAAGAGTGTCATTGGCGAGGTTCATCTCGGGTTGTTCAGTCCCGGTTGTCCTGATGGAGGTTGGTTGGGTGTGGCGGCGTTCAGCCGCGGTAGTATGCTGACTCCAGGCCAGCATAAAAGGAGACGTCGTCGTCAGTGGGGAGCTTGTCCAAGATATCCATACCACATAGGTATCTCGGGTCCGGGTGTCGTTCCTGATTGGTCATCCTTCTTATTAATTGGTTAGGGTGGCTGGCGACTTTGGTGATTATCTTCCTTGCTGCCTGTGCAAGGAACTGGTCAAGTGGCTTGATTTCAGCTTCTTCGTAGACTCTTCGATTGCTATGGTGCTTTTGTCGTTGACGGTCGAATTGTAGGTCAGTACATATCCTTAGTATTTTCCTCTCGAAGATTTTGAGTTTTTCCATTGCAGTTTTTGATATGGTGAACCATATCGGAAAACTGTAGGTGATAACCGGCCTTAGTAGCTGTTTGTATATCAACAGTTTCGTTGATTTACTTAATCCTGTTTTCTTCTTCAAGAGAGGATGAACTCGATGAAGTGCGATGTTGGCTTTCGTTATCACAGCCTTGGAGTGTGGGTTGAAGCGTAACAGCTCATGGAAGTGTATTCCCAGGTACTTGGCGTTTTTCTTTGCTTTAATCCTTGATCCATCCGGAAACGTCAGAACAAGGTTTCGGGCTACTGCCGCCGATCTACAGCGGCTGTTGTTGGTGACGGGTCTCCGGAAGCACACCAGTTCCGATTTGGAGGTGTTTATCCTTATTCCCCACTTCTGGTAATATTCGTAGAGTCTGCTTATGTGTGCTTCTACTCTTCGGGCTGCGATCGTAGGAAACATGGAGGACGAATAGGTGAGTGAGTCATCCGCAAACAGCAGGTTCTCACAATCCGTTGGCACTGGCTGGTCAGATGTCATCAGGCTGTAGAGAAACGGTCCAAGTTTTGAACCTTGGGCGACTCCAGCCTTTATGTCTCTAATCGTTGACTTGCAACTATCTATTTCTACGAAGAAGTTTCTGAAAGAAAGAAAGGAAAACAAAATTTTTATTATTGGCTGTGGGATATTAAAAATTCGGAGCTTATGGATGAGGGCCTCAATCCATACGCTGTCGAAAGCTTTCTCGACATCCAGAAAGCATCCAACTGTGGCTCGGTGGCTATTGAGAGCGGCGGCGACGTCGGACTGAAACTTCAAAAGTGGATGGATCGTTGAGTGATCTTGTCGGAATCCAAACTGCATGTCGGGGATGATGCTATGTTCGTTGCAGAATTTCTTCAGCCTCCTTAATATGACTTCTTCCAGAACTTTGCTGATGTTGTTTAGGAGTGAGACTGGCCTGTAGTTGGAGATCATATTGGTGCTGCCTTTCTTCGGAATTGCCACTACTTTGGCTGTCTTCCACTTTTTTGGAAAGTAGCCGTTGTTGATGCAGTTATTTATGATAATAGTCAAGATTATCATAAAAACTTGCGGAAGTCTTTTCAGGATATAGTTGGAAATCCCGTCCATTCCAGTTGACTTCTTCGGCTTCAAGTTGTTAATGATCTCAGCTATCTCCTCAGGGTTGCAGAATTTATGGGTATTAGCTGGTTCATCGGCTTTGCAGTTGTCGTCAAATTGAACTTCAATGTTTGGCTGTTGAATCAACTGGATGGAGGTTTCTACTTCGTTAATGCAGGCTTGGTCCGTTGATGGTTTAGGAGTGAAACTCTGTTCAAAGTGTTTGGCAAAAGCTTCCACTTTGTCATTAATTGATGTTAGCTCGATGTTGTTGCTCATCATGACTTCCGGCAGTGGTTTTCTCCTACCGATGAGGCGGTTGATTTCCTTGAAGGCATTTGGTCCAGGTTTTATCTCCCTCAATCTCTTTTTGAAGGAGATGTCGTTGTGGTGTCGGATGGAGTTTCGGAACATGATGTTCACACATTCCAGTTCGCTCTTGATAGTCCGGTATTCGGGGTTTACCCTGTTGAGTTCCCTCTGATGAATCCTCTGAAGGCGCTTTCTCAGCCTTTGTCGGTGAGAGTATAGGTTTTGAATGTATTCCGGGAGGTGTTGGTATCTGTCCCTCGTTGTTCTGAGGATTTTTTGGGCATCAAGAGCGATTGTAATGGTTGATTCCATGGATTCGACAGCTTCATCAATTTCATTGTCCTGGAGGTTTCTATTAGCTGGTGGAGCCACCAGGTTTCTTTCGATGTCCAACTGCAATCTCTCGAAATTTAATCTCTTGTAGTCGATGAAGTCCGCTTGAGGTCTAGCTGCTAAAATGGCTGGTTGGCTGAGCTTTATGGACAGGAGTACTGCTTCGTGGTCCGAATCACTTGGGACCGTTGAGCATGTGAAATTGCATATGTCTGGAATGATAAAAACAAAATTTGAACTTGAAAGAAAGAAATCAAGAGTCGATGGAGTTCTAGGGAACGTTGGCTTTGGCTGCGACACTACAACCAAAGAGTGCTCCTCAACATGATCGTCCAACCAGTCCACTATAAATTTTCCCTCGATACTGATCGTTGTATCCTGCCATTGATGGTGACGTGCGTTGAAGTCACCTCCAATGAGTCCGTAAGTAGTCCGCTTCAGAACATTGTTGAGGATTCCCAAGTCGTTCCGGATGTTTTCGTTGGTGGAGCCGCATTTGAAATAAATGCTTATAATTGTGAGGGACTCACCTTGTCCCAACTCTATTCTCACTGCAGTGGCTTCGCTGGTATAAAGCCCTGGGATGATAACTTCGCTGGTTCTGTAGGATATATTGTCCCTCACGAAGATGGCTGTTCCTCTACGACTCTGGGATTTATCCTGTCGAAAGGTCTTGTATCCGACGACATCGATGTTGTTTTTGCGGGTTACGTTGGTTTCACTGATGAGGGCGATGTCCGGGTTGTTGCTCTTCATGAAAAGGTTGAATGACGTCCTCTTTACCAGGCTGTATAATGAATTCACATTATACGTCAGGATGCGGAGCTTCTTTAGTTGCATAACTGGAAGATGAAAGTGGCCAGTGCCACGGACTTTTCTCCCTCGCTCAGTTGGCTGTAGTTATTTGGTACGGCACTTCGGGCTTTCTCCATGACGGACATCAGGTTCGATCCGAAGATTCGTTGTACTTCGCTGTTGAGGTTCATCGGTGCTGAAGTAGGTCCGGCTTGCTTGGCTTGTGTTGTTTTTTTAGTGATGTTCTTGGCTGGGGTCTTGGATTGTTGCTGTGGTTTGCTTGCTGGTGCTGGATTAGGAGTAGGGCCACTCCTGGCCATAGATGCGTAGCTGACAGTTGGACGGGTAATCAAGCATGCTGATTTCGAAACAAACTCCTTGTGAGCTTGTTTCTCAGCCAACATCTTATTTCTCTCTGTAAGGCGAGCTTTCAGCATTGGGCATCCTTTAAAGCTAGCTGGGTGTCCCTCCTTCTGGCAGTTGGCGCACCATACATCCATTCCGGAGTTCTCCTTACGCTTGCATTGGCCGGGTTCGTGGGTCTCCTTGCACTTGACGCAAACATAATTGCGTCCGCAGTTGGTGGCAACATGTCCAAAGCGTTGGCAATTTCGGCACTGAACTATATCATTGCTCTTCAGTCGCTCCCAGTGGACTCTCTGGTTCATGATGAGTGTCTTCGTATACACTTCACTGATATCGCAGGTTTTGGACAATTCAACAACAAAATTGTTGTAGGATTTTCCTTGGGCCCGCCTTGACTTGAACTGTGTCACTTTAATGACTGGGAGACCCTCAATCCGCAGTTCATCCTCTACTTCGATGGCGGTGTAGGTGTGGTGAATTCCTTTTAGCAGCAGGAGGTTCTTCCTGTCTTCCCTTGGCGTGAACGTGTTGTATTCGATCTTCATTGTCTGCAGGAATTTTTTGATAGACTCAAAGGATTCCCTGTTTCCAGCGTTGATTATTGTTGTTTTGGTGTTCCTGTTTTTGAATGTTACACTGAGTTTCCTTCCTGTACAGTGCCTCCTAATTTCGGCAACACTCCCTGAATAGCAAAAGATTGGCGGCATTCCTGGAGCCTTAGTAACGTTGTTGGCGATGGTTGTTTTGGTGGTGGTGGTCTTGCTGGTGGTAGTTTTTGGTTGTTGGGGGGGAGTGGCTTCGGCGGCTGAAGATGTTGTTGCTGCTTGGGGCTCAACTGGAGTTGGTGCTTTGGTTGTAGGTGTTGGGGTCTTCTTCTTTGGTGTCTGAAGTTCCTCAATTTGGGCTCGCTTGGTGGCGCTGTCGTTCTTTTTGGTTGTTTTCCTTGGCCTTTTCTTTCCGGGTTTGGGTGATTCATTGGGGTCATCTTCAGAGCTCGTTGTAGCACTTAGCTCTTCTTCAGTTGACGATTCCTCGCTGTTGCTGGTTGTATTGTATTCTTCTTCGCTGTCTTCGGCTTCGGCATCCATATTTGTGTCGTCGTCATTGTTTGGGTTGATGGTCATTGGTTGAACTGCCTGGATAATACTTGTAAATCTGGCGTTGTATTGTGGTTCGAGGTTGCTGGTAATGCTTTTCAGCAATGCTTGCAGTGAAGACAAAGCTTTATCCAGATTAAAAGGTTCCATTGCTGGATTAACCTTAATTCCAGTAAACACTTTATTATTTTGTTATCACGGATTAACTTGCACAACACTATTTTAAGAAAAACTATTGTTCCGCACTTAATCCACATTAATCCTTTTGGTTTTTGGGATAATCTTATTCCCTTTTGTAGGTCGCTGTTGGGCAGTAAACTCAGGTAGCCCGCAGGTACCCGTATTTTTGTCCTTTTTTGCTTAGGGGTTGTTTTTATTTTAAATAAAATATTCCGCTATGCGTGTGCCTTCCTTCGACTGTGGTGACTGAATGACCTGTGAATGTATTCTGATTATCACCAAATCATTTCTTATTTATAGAAGTACCCCCACTCAATCTTCTTACACACACACACACACACATACCATTGGTTTGAATGAAAGGGGTATTTGAGGGTGAGAACGATGATAGTTAATCTCCTCCACACAAACATTTTTTTTTTCCAATTCTCATAGGGTGAGAATATTCCTTTCACCTCCCCCAAACATACAAACATTTTTACAATTTTCATGTTGAAACACGTAAGGTGTGTGGTAAGGTGGTACTTATGAAATGACTCCTCCCTCAGAGTTCAACCCCTAGTTTTTATTTTATAGAGTATCTCAATCGCAGAACTATGAAAACAAAAAAATCTCTAGGTAGGACTTATGTTTTATAGATAGTATGCGGGTGACTTGATTGAATTCATATTTCTATCGTAATATAAAAGTATAAATGTTATGCTAACTAATGAACAGTCTTATTCCATATCTTGAATAGAGAACATTGCTTCCCATATCAGTTTTTCAATTTTATTAAATATATTTGTAGAATATTCATATCTAAGAAAAGTTATCCAAAAAGTGTGTTTTGCAATCAGTATAAACTGTAAAGTTAATATAATACAATGGCGAATTTTGTTTGTAACGTATGCAGTAGCAAATTTACACAAAAGAGAACTCTTAACAGGTATATAAAAGCTGTTCATGGTTATAACATAAAATGTCCTCAATGTGAAAAAACGTATACCCGAACGGATTCAATGAAGGAACACTTCCGTAAGAAGCATATGAACAACCCCTCCGATAATCTGACAATTAATAATGAAATCGAAAAGTCTAATAATAAAAGAAAACTTCTTGATAATGATGACCCTCCATCTTTGTCAAACGCACCGAAAAAACGTAGATGCGCTACTTGTGAAATAGACGTGAGTACTTCTGAATGGACACATCACAGTAGAACCAATGATCATAAGAGAAAAAGTAGAGTTCCAGTTATTAATACACGGTTTAACAGAATAAGGCATTGTTTTGAAGGTAAAGTGGAAACGTACTCATTGGAAAATACCGATGAGGGGGTTATAGACATTAATATATTTTTGAAAAGTTGTAAGACTGATATTATACAACTAATTGGAAAATCGTTTGAAACAAAAGGAGGTGTAAAGTTCAGCATTGAGCTGTTTGCAGAGTTTATAAAATATATAACAGTGCATGAAGAATCAGAAACAACTGATATAAGTATAAAATCTTTCAAATGTCCAATGCAGATAGCTCTTCAAAATGATAACTTGGAAGATATACTTGAAAATATGAGTAGTATCATTGAGACTAAAAGTGTAGAGTTTGAGGATAAAGATTCTGGATGGACACTATTTTGTATAAAACATATTGAAGTCAATATTAACGAATATAAGCCCTTAAGAGGTTCAAGTTATTTAAAACTACCGAGAAGTATTGAATTGAATAAAGCCTGTGTTAATGTGCAAAATAATGATAAATTCTGTTTCAAATGGGCAGTTATATCAGCTCTTTCCCCCATACATGACAATTCGCATAGAGCTAGTAAATATCTGGTTGAAAACATTCAAAATGGAGTGATAAGTTTAATGAATGGAACTCTAGTTAACTTTACAAATTTAGTTTTCCCTTTGAAACTTAAAGATATTTCGATTTTTGAAACTCTTAACCCTGCAATAAGTGTAAATGTGTTCGGAGTAGAAAAAAATGGAACCGGTGAAAACTATAGAGTTGTAGGTCCATATTATAATTCTAACCATAAGAGAGACCTACACATAAACTTGTTACTTATACAAGAAGGTGAATACAATCACTATGTGTGGATAAAAAATATGTCCAGATTAATAGGAGCTCAAATAAATCATGGTAAACGATCAATTAGAATATGTAATTCATGCCTGCTGACATTCAACACGGATAAAGGATTTGAGAAGCATGAAACTGAATGCAACAAAATTGTGACAACCCTACCAAATGAGACAAATAATATACTACAGTTTGAGCATCAATCGAGGTCACTCGAAGTGCCATTTGCCATCTATGCAGATTTTGAATGCATGCTGGTGAATATTGATAGCTGCCAACCTGATCCCTCAAAATCATCGACTACATCGATTAAAAAACATGTCCCGATTGCTGTTTCATACTTTATCAAATGCTCATTTGATCCATCTCTAAATAAATTGTTCAAATATACCGGTAAGTAAATTTGTTTTAAAGGAATTATCTCTTATGCTATATGAAAATTATGAGCGCTGTAATATACTCTAGGTGAAGACTGTGTACGAGTTTTTGTTACGAACTTGATTGAAGACTCCAAACATATTCATCGACATTATTTGAGTAAGAAGATCAAAATTAACATGACACTCCAGGATGAAATCAAATTTCAGCAGGCAACAAGATGTCATATTTGTAAGAAGGCAGTATGGGGCGACGTAAAGGTACGAGATCATGATCACTTGACTGGTAAATTCAGAGGAGCAGCGCATTCAAATTGTAACTTAAACTATAAGATACCTAAATTCATTCCAATTTTTTTCCATAATTTGACCGGTTATGATTCTCATTTATTTATAAAAGAGCTGGGTAAATTCAAAGGGTTTATCAATATTATTCATCTCAACAAAGAGAAATATATATCCATATCAACAAAACTATTAATAAATAGTGAGCAGAGCGAGTTTCTAGAATTACGGTTCTTAGACTCATTTAGATTTTTACCTTCAAGTATAGATAAGATAGCAAAAACTCTTGATGAAAAAAAGGATTTTAAAATTTTATCAACATTTTTCAAAGATGATGAATCTATTCAATTTATGACTCGTAAGGGTGTTTTATGCTATGATTATTTAGATTCTATAGAAAAATTAAGTGAGACGGAGCTTCCTCCAATAGAATCATTTAGAAATTCTTTGGTTGAAGAGGATTGTAACCAAGATGATTATAATCATGCTGAGAAAGTTTGGTCACATTTTAAATGTAGTAGTTTAAGAGAATATCTTGAACACTATTTAATTACAGACGTCTTAATTTTATCAGACATTTTTGAAAAATTTAGAATTGATTCTAAAACAATTTATGGTCTAGACCCCTGTCACTATTATACATTGCCAGGTTTTTCGTGGGATGCTATGTTGAAAGAAACAGGTGTTAAGCTTGAACTTTTGACAGACATTAACATGTATAACTTTTTCGCTAAGGGTATAAGAGGAGGTTTAACACAATGTAGCTTGCGACATTGTAAAGCAAATAATAAATATATGGTTGATTATGATTCAAGTAAACCATCTGATTATTTAATGTACTTGGATGCTTATAACCTATACGGTTGGGCCATGTCTGATTACCTCCCACATTCAGACTTTAAATGGGTTTGTTTCGACGAGACTTCGATTTTTAAAAAATTATAAAAACAAAATAATAATAAAAATATGAATTTTAAAAATACCAGTATTTGAATTATACAACTGGTATAACATTTGAATTTGGCGCCCTTCCGGCCATATTTAATTTAAGAAAAGAAGAAGAAGAAAATGAAAAAAATAAAATCATTCCATACGAACAATTCAACCCGCACTGTCTTTTCTTTTTTTTCGCTCCTTTTTTCTCGTCGTTTTTAAACGAATTTTAAAAGTAAATTTAGATTCGAAATAAGAATCAATTTGTAAAAGATATTACAAATTTTCATGGCGCCCGAGCAGGGACAAATTAAATAACTATTAAATTTTAATTTGTTTAAACATAACAAAGTGTTTTTGTGCATTTGCATATACATATATACATATATATGAATATATAGACACATATATAATAAATATAAAGTCGCGAGTGTACTTTAAATACAAGTAACTAAACTAACTATTAATCCGTGGAATCATTTGCCGTGCGCGAGTTGTAAATTTTAAGGCTTTAAGCTAAAAAGCCATAAATAAAAACAAATAAAAAACCACCACCAAAAACCAACAACGCAGCCGCAGCAGCAACAATTCAAGCCAGCAGCGAGCAGCAGCCGTCAACAGCAACATCAAATACCAAGACCAACCCTGACAAGCACCCAATGAGTTCGCCAAGGGAAGTTGAAATTAACATTTCATTATTTGAGTAAGAAGATCAAAATTAACATGACACTCCAGGATGAAATCAAATTTCAGCAGGCAACAAGATGTCATATTTGTAAGAAGGCAGTATGGGGCGACGTAAAGGTACGAGATCATGATCACTTGACTGGTAAATTCAGAGGAGCAGCGCATTCAAATTGTAACTTAAACTATAAGATACCTAAATTCATTCCAATTTTTTTCCATAATTTGACCGGTTATGATTCTCATTTATTTATAAAAGAGCTGGGTAAATTCAAAGGGTTTATCAATATTATTCCTCTCAACAAAGAGAAATATATATCCATATCAACAAAACTATTAATAAATAGTGAGCAGAGCGAGTTTCTAGAATTACGGTTCTTAGACTCATTCAGATTTTTACCTTCAAGTATAGATAAGATAGCAAAAACTCTTGATGAAAAAAAGGATTTTAAAATTTTATCAACATTTTTCAAAGATGATGAATCTATTCAATTTATGACTCGTAAGGGTGTTTTATGCTATGATTATTTAGATTCTATAGAAAAATTAAGTGAGACGGAGCTTCCTCCAATAGAATCATTTAGAAATTCTTTGGTTGAAGAGGATTGTAACCAAGATGATTATAATCATGCTGAGAAAGTTTGGTCACATTTTAAATGTAGTAGTTTAAGAGAATATCTTGAACACTATTTAATTACAGACGTCTTAATTTTATCAGACATTTTTAAAAAATTTAGAATTGATTCTAGAACAATTTATGGTCTAGACCCCTGTCACTATTATACATTGCCAGGTTTTTCGTGGGATGCTATGTTGAAAGAAACAGGTGTTAAGCTTGAACTTTTGACAGACATTAACATGTATAACTTTTTCGCTAAGGGTATAAGAGGAGGTTTAACACAATGTAGCTTGCGACATTGTAAAGCAAATAATAAATATATGGTTGATTATGATTCAAGTAAACCATCTGATTATTTAATGTACTTGGATGCTTATAACCTATACGGTTGGGCCATGTCTGATTACCTCCCACATTCAGACTTTAAATGGTTTTGTTTCGACGAGACTTCGATTTTTAAAAAATTATAAAAACAAAATAATAATAAAAATATGAATTTTAAAAATACCAGTATTTGAATTATACAACTGGTATAACATTTGAATTTGGCGCCCTTCCGGCCATATTTAATTTAAGAAAAGAAGAAGAAGAAAATGAAAAAAATAAAATCATTCCATACGAACAATTCAACCCGCACTGTCTTTTCTTTTTTTTCGCTCCTTTTTTCTCGTCGTTTTTAAACGAATTTTAAAAGTAAATTTAGATTCGAAATAAGAATCAATTTGTAAAAGATATTACAAATTTTCATGGCGCCCGAGCAGGGACAAATTAAATAACTATTAAATTTAATTTGTTTAAACATAACAAAGTGTTTTTGTGCATTTGCATATACATATATACATATATATGAATATATAGAAACATATATAATAAATATAAAGTCGCGAGTGTACTTTAAATACAAGTAACTAAACTAACTATTAATCCGTGGAATCATTTGCCGTGCGCGAGTTGTAAATTTTAAGGCTTTAAGCTAAAAAGCCATAAATAAAAACAAATAAAAAACCACCACCAAAAACCAACAACGCAGCTGCAGCAGCAACAATTCAAGCCAGCAGCGAGCAGCATCCGTCAACAGCAACATCAAATACCAAGACCAACCCTGACAAGCACCCAATGAGTTCGCCAAGGGAAGTTGAAATTCTTGAGGAAGAGGTATTTAACAAAAACTGAAAGTGTTTTAATTTTGCTATTCTGCAACATTTGTCAATTTGTGTTGTAATTAAATTATAATACCACAACTTTCAGTTTTTGTCACTTTGACATTTATACATTTACATATTATTTATTTTATTGGTGAACAAACAGAAACAAGTTTCGTGGTTTAAATTTCTTTTTATTTTCTTAATTGAAAAGTAATTTAATTTGATTAATCGCATAGTATTGGAATTCAAGTCAAAAGTTTATTCCAAATAGAATCCTTTGATCTGCCGTCGCGTAGCCGCCGTCACCGTCGTACACACTTTAGAATTATGCAAGCACTCGTATGTGTATTTATTTGTGTTGAAACTTTAAACCAATATTCGCGAGTGATATTTGATTGATTTGTTCCGATTGTTTCTCAAATTATTGAAATTAGAATCAATGAATATCTAATATTGAAAAAAAAAAAAAAACTCCGAAACTTGTGCAAATTTAGTTTGTTTACATTTGATTTTACAGTTCAGCTGTTCTCAGTTCTGACGTTTCGTCTTTATTGAACGAAAGTTTCGTTGAGTTCTCTTTCTCTCACGATTGAATGTGTTCAGTGACACAAATAAATTTTACAAAATAATTTGCGAAGTGTGTATTCAGCAACATTTTAATAAAAAATTAATTTCTTTCGTTTTCGTTTAAAATATTTTCGAGTTGTGAAAAATATTTTACTTTAAATAATTAACACATAGTTGCTTTGAATTTATTTTCGTTTTCGTGGAATTTTGTATGAAAATAAGCTAATTTTTCAGCAATTTTCTTTTTTTTTTTCAAATTCTATAGTGTTAATTAAATAATAGTGGATAAACTAATTTCAAAAATATTTTTCCCAAAATTTTCGTTAAAAAAAAAAAAAATAAAATAAAATGGCGGGTTCAAGGAAAGAAAAACGGCAGTCATCACCAAATCAAGATGCTGAGTTAGAAACTTTAAGGCATCAACGAAATACAATTAAAAATAATATAATGCGAATTAAAAAGGGTATTGAAGAAAAAACAATGTCTTCAAATCCGATTGAGTTGGAATGTCGATTGGATCTTTTAAAATCTTATATTGACCAATTAATGGCTTGTCAGTCCAACATTGAATCAGCTGATCGAAGCGATGATTCCCGCGGTGAATTGGAAGATATTTGTGTTAGTGCCAAAGCACTTCTGCTTTCATTGGTGAATAAAAGAAACAATTCTACTGCTATTGCTGATTTTACTTTTAGCAATCCTCACCATTCACGACTTCCGAAAATGTCTTTGCCAAAATTCAGCGGAAAATATTCCGAATATAAAAATTTCATAAGCTTATTCGAAAATTTAGTCGACAATGATCCTATGCTCCCAGATATTGAAAAATTTAATCATTTGATCTCGTGCTTATCTGGTGAAGCATTAGGAACTGTGAAAGCTTTCCAAATCACTGAACAAAATTATCCGAAAGCGTTGGCAAGTCTTAAGAAAGTTTATGACAACAATTGCCTTATATTTTTCGATAATGTATCAACACTTTTCGAATTAAAAGAAATTTCAAAGCCATCTGCTTCTGCATTGCGCAGTATGATAGATACAGTATCTGCAATTTATGATTCGCTTCTTTCACTTGGTGATGAAAAGAACATTACAAATGCGATCATAATTCATCTAGTAATGTCAAAAGTTGACTCAATTTCGAGATCAAAATGGGAATAGCAATTGGATTTCAGAACGCTTCCTTTATGGAGTGACTGTGAAACTGCTCTTAATAAACGATATCAGCATCTTTCCGCTTAAGAAGCATCTTCTTCAAAACAAAGGGTATCGGAAAGGCAATTGAAAACAAAACACGATTCAAGTCATAGCAAAAATCAAAAAGCATCATTCGCTTGTATTAATCCACAGCCACAAAAATCCAACTCCAACTGCTTGTTTTGCAAATCGAATGATCATTTTATAACTTCATGCCAAAGCTTCGCTTCGATTCCAGTGATGCAAAGATTTGAGTTTGCGAAAAGTGTTCCTGTTTGCATCAATTGCCTTCGAAAGGGACACACCGTTTCAAAATGCAAACTCAGTCGATGCTCAGTTTGCAATCGCTCGCACCACACCTTGCTGCATCAGTACCAAACAACTTTCAATAGTTCACCGGCACAAGGATCAACAAGCTTTCAAGCGATGCATGCTTCTGTTTCGGCTGATCAAGTTCTTCTTGCCACTGCAATTGTGCAAATAAAAAGCAGTT
This sequence comes from Eupeodes latifasciatus, assembly GCA_920104205.1. NCBI lineage: Eukaryota > Metazoa > Arthropoda > Insecta > Diptera > Syrphidae > Eupeodes > Eupeodes latifasciatus. The sequence continues at coordinate 243,940,039 of OV049924.1, forward strand.
CTGGCGAATTTATTCCAGCTAGAGCCTTACTTGATTCTGGCTCCCAAGTGAATTTTATAACCGAAGAACTTTCCCAAAGGTTAAGGCTTCGAAAAGAAGAAAGGTCACTTAATTTAATTGGCATTGGAAAAGCGAACACTACCGTACATAAAAAGGTGCATGCTGTAGTAAAATCAAGGCTGAATGATCATTCGTTTTCAGCTGATTATTGGGTTATGAGTTCCATATCGTCATACCAACCGAATCATGCTATAAACTTTACGAAGTGGAACATTCCTTCGAATATTCAGCTAGCTGATCCACATTTTTATAAGCCCCAAAAAATTGACTTGCTAATCGGAGCAGAACCATTTTTCGAATTGTTGTCTGTTGGTCAAATAAAACAAGGACCTCAATATCCAACCATTCAAAAAACTCTTCTTGGTTGGATAGTATCAGGAAAATGTCCTAAAGATACAAATTCAAATACCAAACAATGCAATTTGGTATGCCAGTCTGAAACATTACCAGACTTAGAAAAATTAGTAAAAAAATTCTGGCTTCTTGAAGAAATTCCTGGAGAAACAAAAAAGTTTCTAACGCCAGAACAACAATTATGTGAAAAACACTTTGTTGAAAATACTCAACTTTTGCCGACAGGTCGTTTTGAGGTAAAACTACCATTCAAATCACCCCCAAACTCGCTTGGACTATCATTCGAAAATGCCAAACGAAGGTTTCTCGCTCTAGAGCGAAAGTTATCTAAGGGTAGCGAGCTAAGAACCATGTATATGGATTTCATGAATGAATATGTTTCGTTGGGACATATTTCTCCAACTAACAATGAAATTCCAAAAAGCCCGCACTATTTCATTCCACATCAGTGTGTTTTGCGTCCTTAAAGCACGAGCACAAAACTGCGAGTTGTGTTCGACGCTTCGAGCCGAACATCATCTCAGCTATCACTGAATGACATCTTGATGGTTGGGCCAACCATTCAAGAGGAGCTGTTCTCGACGTTGCTCCGTTTTCGTTTACATAGATATGCTATTACAGCGGACATTACGAAAATGTATCGGCAAGTTCTCGTTGCTGAAGAGCACTCGATTTACCAGTTCATAGTGTGGAGGCAGCATCCGTCCCAACCATTGCAACATTACCGTTTAAATACTGTAACGTATGGCACTTCTCCAGCGCCATTTTTAGCGATACGGTGTTTGAAAATGTTGGGCGATGCTAATGAACAATCATTCCCCACAGGGTCGAATGTGTTAAGAAGAGATTTTTACGTCGATGATCTCTTGACTGGTGCCAATGACTTTGAAACTTTAAAAACAATAAAAAACGAAACACAAGAAGTCCTTAAAAAAGGCGGGTTTCAATTGGCGAAATGGTTTTCGAACCATCCAGAGTTTTACAATATAGAGAGTACTGAAAAATCAATAAATTTCAATGATTCAGACTCTACAAAAACTCTAGGAATTTGTTGGCATCCAAAAGAAGATATGTTTAGCTTCAATTTGGATGATAATTTCCATGATCTACGAGCTACCAAAAGAAATATACTTTCAGTTTCCGCTCGTCTTTTTGATCCTCTTGGTTTGTTATGCCCCGTAGTAACCAAAGCAAAAATCTTACTTCAAGAGCTTTGGATTGAAAAATTGATTGGGATGAGTCGATTCCGTTGCGCCTTGATACAAGTTGGCAAAATTTTAAAACCAATTTATATCAACTTGGCGAGATAAAAATTCCGAGGTTTGCCGAAACTCATTCGAACGCAGAAATACAAGTTCATGGGTTTGCCGATGCATCCATGAGAGCTTACGGTTGTTGTATTTACATCCGAAGCCAGAGCACGGCCGGTATCAAGTCGACGCTACTAACAGCAAAGTCTAAGGTGGCCCCTTTGAAAACCAAATCGCTTCCGCGATTAGAACTTTGCGCCGCGCATACTCTTGCAAAGTTATGGACAAGAGTAGAGGCAATGTTGAATCTTGACGTTAAACAAGTGGTATTTTGGACCGATTCCGAAATTACCCTGCATTGGATAAAAACACATCCAACTGCACTTGCAACCTTCGTTGCAAACCGAGTGTCCGACATCCAAGAGTGGACGCCAAAAGTATTATGGAAACATGTACCAACAAAACAAAATCCAGCAGACATTGTTTCAAGAGGCTGTAATGTAGATGAACTTAACTCATCAATCTGGTTCAACGGTCCACAGTTCTTATTGCAAGAACCGTCATCGTGGCCGGTGAATTTGCATTTTGAGTTGTCTCCAGAAGATGAAGCCCTTGAAAAGCGTAAAACAAACATGGCTCTTATAGCGGTAGAAAAACCTCGGTCAAAACTATTGCAGTACATTGAAGAAGAATCTTCATATATTGACCTAACGATTACAGTTGCATATTTAATGCGTTTTTTAAAAGGATTCAAAAATAAAGCAGAAATGTTAGAAGAATCGCCAACGGCAAAAGAACTTAATTTAGCTTTTCTAAAAATAGTAGAAATTATTCAAAATTATGAATTTCCAGTTGTATTACAAGATAGTTTACAAAAACTCAATCCCTTTATTCACGAATTCCAAGACGAAAATACTTCATTTTCGCTGATTCGTGTAGGAGGTCGCCTATTAAATGCACCAATAGAATATGATTCCAAGTTTCCTCTTTTGTTATCTAAAAATTCACCATTTGTAAAAACGTACTTAATGTACTTACATCGGAAAAATTACCATGCTGGACCTCAAGCTATCGTAGCATTGCTTCGCGAAAAGATTTGGCTAGTAAATGCCAAAGAAGCATGCCAAAAGATTGTGCGTAAATGTATAAATTGTTTCAAATATAAGCCGAAATTGCTCACACAAATAATGGGTAATCTCCCACCGGATCGTTTGCGAGCGCAACGACCGTTTTTAGTATGTGGCGTAGATTTTTGTGGACCGGTGTATAGCACTTTAAAAATTCGTGGCCGGCCACCCAATAAGACGTATATTTGTGTTTTTGTTTGTTTCGCCTCTAAAGCAGTCCATTTCGAACTTGCTTCTAATTTGTCTTCACAATGTTTTATTCTCGCCATTAAAAGGTTTATCTCTCGCCGAGGAGTTCCGAAGACGATACACTGCGACAACGGCACAAACTTCGTGGGAGCTCAACGAATTCTGAGGGAAGTCCGAGAAGAGTTCGAAAGTGGACAGGAAGCAGTGAACAGGTACGCGGCAGAGGAGGGCTTCAGCTTCGCCTTGATACCGCCCAGGGCACCGCATTTCGGAGGCCTATGGGAAGCAGCGGTGAAGTCGGCGAAAACGCTGTTGCAACGTACCGTGGGCAACGCTCTGCTCACAACAGAAGAGCTGCAAACCGTGCTCGTCGAGGTCGAGGCGATTCTCAATTCGAGACCAATCGCTCCGCTAAGCAGCGATCCCAACGACGGCGAGGCACTTACTCCAGCACACCTATTGATAGGCAGCACTTTACTGTATAATTCAAATACTGGTATTTTTAAAATTCATATTTTTATTATTATTTTGTTTTTATAATTTTTTAAAAATCGAAGTCTCGTCGAAACAGGGTTGAACCTCCAATTAATTTAGATGAGATTAAAGGCTGGTTAATTTCAAATATAAACATTGGTTATGTTTTAGAAGTGTATCTCGAGTATCCCCTAGAAATACACGATAATCACAATGATCTTCCATTCTGTCCTTCAAACATTTCATTGTCTGGTAAATCCAATAAGAAATTAATTGCTGATTTGAATAATAAAGTTAATTATATAATTCATCACAAAACATTAATTCAATGCCTTGATAATGGTTTGGTGCTTAAGAAAATTCATAGAGTGATGCAATTCAAACAATCTCAATGGCTGAAAAAACATATTGATTTAAACAATGAATTAAGAAAAAAAGCCACCACAAAGTTTGAAAAGGATCAGCGTAAACTTTGCAATAATGCTGTATTCGGAAAAAACTATGGAAAATGTAGACAAACGAAAAGATGTTCGAATTGTCGATTCAATAAAAAGCAAAGGCACCCATCTCGGTAGTCGCGCTCTTATAGCTAAACCTAATTTTCATAGCATATTAGAATTTTCGGAAACCATGGTTGCCATTCAGTTAAAACGAATTCAGAGTGTATATAATAAGCCTATATACTTAGGTTTTTGTGTTTTGGAGATTTCAAAGTATAAAATGTACGACTTTCATTGTGCATACATGAAACCTAAATTTACTGACAACCTACATCTGGCCTATATGGATACCGATTCATTTATTTATAAAATAAGAACAGATGATTTTAACAATGATATAAGAAATGATATAATAGATAAATTTGATACTTCAGACTATCCACCCCAAAACCGCTACGGTATTGCCCAGCTCAATGTGAAAAAGTTAGGATTTATGAAGGATGAAAATAATGATAGAATAATGAAGGAATTTATAGGATTAAGAGCTAAAATGTATAGTATAGACATAGAAGATGCTGCACTAATAAAAAAGGCTAAGGGTGTTAAATCAGCAGCTGTAAAAAAAATGTCTTTACAAAATTACAGAGACTGTTTGCTACACAAACAAAACTTCTATAGTAAAATGTTGAACTTTAGATCTAAACACCATACTATATACACCGAATGTATAAACAAATTAAGTTTAAGTTGTTCTGATGACAAAAGATTTATATGTATGTACTAATAATATAAATACACTAGCTTGGGGTCATTATCGAATAGAACTTGAAAATGAAATGTAAAACTGGTCTTGTGGCAGTGGCCTTAAAATTTAATTAAAAAATAAAAAAAAATACTAAAAAAATTAACATGTCTTTTTACTTAACGATTCTTTTCTCTCTTCACTCATATGGAACATCTTTTCTGAAAAAACTTAACTCTTAAACATCATGTTCTATTCATTATTTTGTTCAGTTTCTTGCATCATTACGTTAATTTTACGTTTTTGCGTTTTAACGTGAACGTGAATTTTGCGTTCCGTTTGCTAAGCATGGTCTAGAACCCAAAATAATACCGGTATTTATCATAGATCGGAACCCTGGTGGCACCGGTATTTAGCATAGATCAGAACCCTGGCGACACCGGTATTTAGCATAGATCAGAACCCTGGTGACACCGGTATTCCAGAACCCTCTAGTTACAACTACTGACATCTTTCTAAAAATCTTTTATTTCGACTCTAGGGACCTTGAAACGTCGAGAAATGTCAAAATTTTCAATTTGACAAATCGGACCCATTACAATAACTTCCTATGGGAAGTTAAAAGTTCGACAAAAAAATTACAGAAATACGTCATCAAATGGTTTCAATATAAAAGAAAAGGAGTGAAAGAAATTAGGCAAAAACATTTGTCTCAAAAAAAAAAATTCTCAAATTTCAAAAAAACGTTTCTCAATTTCGAAATACAATGACAAATAATATTTTATTCAAAATCAACTAATTTAAAAAAAAGACAATGCTAAGATTATAATTGGATATTAAGCCAATAGAAATTTCAAATCTTTTATCTCAACTATAAATAAAATATTACAAAGAACATCTAAACTATGTAAAAACAAAAAAAACTTAAATTTTTCCAATTAATTTAGTTACAATTAATTATGACGATTTTTCAAATATTTATATCAAAGTTTAATTATTAATTATAACGATTTTTCAAATATTTATATCAAAGTTTAATAAAATTTAATTTATTCTCTAAATTCTTTTGATCGTTCAAATAAAATATTAAGTTAAAGATCACTTACCGCATTATATTCCATATTTTTCTGGGTTACACAATTTGGTGTACTTTTACTTTTCTGTTGGTCCATTCCTCCATCGCAAGATGGTTTTTGTTGTTGCAGAACACTTTTTTTATATAGCTAGACTTCAAAGGTTTAGGAAAAAAAACTTAATTTGAACGGATTTGATTTTACATGAAGTTATGAAGAATCTTTTCTTTTTGGTTTGTCAGGTATACTAATAATGTATACTGATCTTTTCTTTTAAATTGTATGATCTTTTTTTCACAAGAAAGAATGAAAGAAAGTCGGTACTTAGCTTTTAATTAAAAAAAATATGTTGACTATTGTAGGTAAAGTTAAAAGTTTGTGTGATTGGATGTATGTATGTAGATATGTGGATGCTGTTTTTAGGAATCCATGGATGAAACTGGAGGATTTTGATGATTGTATGTATGTATGTTGTATTTTGATGATGTATGCAATATGCATGTTCGTTTCAGCTTAATGCTTCTGAGTGAATGGATTGTTCTATGGTGTTTCTGAATGTATATATGAATATTTGGACGATGAGCGTATGTATATGGAGAACAGCGTTGTTCCTGGAAATAAAAATGTTGGGGCCATTTTTGGGGCCTTTTTGACTTTTTTGGGGCCACTTATTTTTTCCGTATTTATAGTATCGCGTGTGGTCGAAATTCGACCATCTGAGCGACAAAATATAATTTTACAAATGAATATTTTTACACCTACATACATAATGTATGTCGACCGATTCAAATACTCTCTTCTTATAGGACTTCTAATTAATATTCAAATGGTATATTTTTTTATTGTCAGACGTTAGGTATACCTAAGTATGTAGATACATTAAAAAAGAAATACAAGAAAATGAAATAAAATAAAATTAATCGAATAAAACATTAGGTTATATTTCATATTTTTGCATTTGTAGTTAGTATTTTTAATTATTTAATCAATTTTTATTTATGAAAAGCAACATAACAACATTTTACGATTTTTGGCCATTTCGTGATGGCCCGGGGCAGGGGGCCAAAATAAAAATCTTGGGGCCAAATGGCCCAATTGGGCACTTTAACACAACGCTGATGGAGAAGTTCTGAAGGTTCGGAAAAAATGTTCGGAAAAATATGTTCAGAAAAAAAGGTTCTGAAAAATTTCCGGAAAAAATGTTCGAAGAGTGTTAGAAAAGTGCTCGGAGAAAGTTTCGGAGAATTTGTCAAGGTGGAACTTTTCTCGGAGGTGTTTTTTTTTCTGTGAGCCAATTTTTGTTTCCCTTTTTTAAAGCGCTTAGACGTGAAGTGTGGTTGAGCCTTATGTCTTTCAGCGCGGTGTCGTGTAGCGTGGAGTGCCAAGAAAAATACCAACTTGACCAAGTGATTTACTATTTTTAACCAGAACCAGAACAATACGCTTAGTTTTATAGGTGTCTAAGTTACTAGTATTCAATCGATTTGTGGTTTCCCAATGGAGCACCTGGTTGAAAAAAAAAAAAAAAAAAACATAAAATGTGTATAAGGGAAAATTCTTTCTTGCACTAATATTTTCTTAAGACCGATATCTCACCTTTTTTGTTTTATATTTTATTTTATTTTGCACATATATCGAATATATTTCTTGTTTGATATTGATGGAAAACTTTTTACAATAACTTGTAAAATTTGTATGTTGCGGAAAAACTAATTTCTTTGTATGGACTCACAATCTTTTATGATTTAACACTTCTTATAGCTTTAGAAAAAACACCAAAAAGAACGATTTACGGGTTCAGCACTGGTATTTATACCCCAACCTACCCTGATTCTTCCACACATACATTCAACCAAAATAAACATTGACGTACATTTTCAGTTTCCGATTTACAATCTTCTTTATGAATTTTAACCAGAAAAATCCAATTTGTATATCAAAATTCATTAATTTTTTTTCTAAAAATAGGTGATAGGTTTCCAAAATATTTTAGTTAAAATACTATGATTAAAAGAAAATGTACAGGCTTTATTTTGAATGTAGGTGTAAGTTTTTTTCGTCATGTAATTTCGGATCTCGAAAATCCGGCTAATTTGGCCTTGAAATTGTTTTGATGTTTTCGATGTTTTTCAACTGTTTTTGTTTTCGCTTTTCAACTTGCTTTCACTAACAATCCAATTTATGCTTAACAAAATTTAGGGTGTCTCGTATTACAATGGGTCGAGACTCCGGTCCCACGCCTGTCGTACCCGGTTCGATCCCTAGTGCGCACACTAACAATTTTTGTTTTATTTATAAAACTTTTTATATTATTATTTTTCATTTCTTTTTAAACTTTTATTTAATATTATTATTTTTTTTTTGTAAATCAAATTATAAAAATCAAAATTATTTATGAAAACTACATATAAATTATTAGATTTATAAATTTAGCATTAGAAACAAGTAGTTATAATAACAATTTACTCCGCCTGCGAATATGCAACTATTTTAACGTTAAATTTTATGTATGTAATAAAATCTAATCTTCCACAGCTTCTCACACTTTTTTACCTACTACTCTTAGAAAAAAAAAACTACAGATCGAGTTCGCTCCTCGACTCTTTCGTCATGAGAAAAGGATGAAGACCTTTGTTTTAACACAATTTCCCTGCTATGGTCTAGCTGGTAGTTGAGACCACAGGTTTCCTACAAGATACACTAAACATTTTATACCTTGTAGCCCAGTAAGAACTTTATTCATCAACCGCTGAAATGTGGGAGGTGCATTACTTAAACCGAATGGCATTCTGTTGAACTCGAAATGTCCGTTTGGTGTACTACATAAATGCTAAATGTTTACCGGGGGTATATTTGGGTTTGTCTTTATTTGATGTGTAATCCCAGAAGTAGTTGACAGGGTATCGCCGCGCCATCAAGAAAAAATAAATGGTTGTAAGTACGGCAGATGTCAATAATCGATTTCTTTTCTTCACTATTTAGGTGATCTAGTGGAAGTTGGTTTTGAATTTTACTCAATCTGTCGTTTATATGAGTTTGAGTATCGAATGAGTTTAGATTATAAATATAGTAGTCATTACCATTTGAAAATTCTAAATTTAAATCTTGTAAGATGACATCTTCATTGTTGGCGTTTAGTACGGATATATATATATATATATATCCATTTGTAGGCTCAGTTATAGCTGAAGAGGTATAAACTTGGGGACGAATTTCTTGTGAGAAATAAATTTGATTTGTTCGCCCGTGAATTATTCGATATTTTATTATTTTTTCAGATCTAGCAGGTATGGTAATAGACTTTCGTTTACTAATGAAATCTGTGGTATATCTTTTATCTTTGAAGTGGTATGTATATTAAAGTGTTGTCTTTATAATTTAGTATAGCATTAAAATTTCGAAATAAGTCTTCACCTAAAATTCCGTCTTGACTTATTGGAAAATTTGCAGGCACTACATGAAATAAGAATTTGAGATTTACGCCTGGTGTTATTTCTATGTTAAGAAGGATTGTACCTAGTGTTGATGTGGGAGTGTTACCTATGCCTTTTAATTCAATTATATTGTTAGTATGAACTCAAAGCTCTTTATTTAATGTATTTATTTTTATTAAACTCAAGCTTGCACCTGTGTCCAAAAGCATATTGTTTTGATTTGAGATAGTATCTTTAGAAGCTATGTTAACTTCGCTTTTGAAACTAGAAGCATTATTTAAACAGCCTATATGAGCAACAGGCTAAGATTTTTTGTTATGATTTTGTATTATTTCAACAGTACGTGAATTATACACATCAGAGCTCAATGGTCCGTTTAGGAAATCTTGTAGATTATTTATTTGCGCGGTACTTCTATTTTGCCGGTGATTTTGGTTAAGAATAATATTGGATTTTCTTGTACAGTCTTTGTTTCTCAATGAATTGGGATATGTGGATATTTTTTGTTTAAAATTTTCTTGAGTTGACTTTAGGTTTGGAATAGAGGAATTTGAGACTGTGAACGAAATGGATTTGATTTTTTGTTTTGAGACAGTGTATTATGAGAATTTGATTTGTTGTTTTTAGATGGTTGATTCAGGATTTAGTGAAATTGAATCTTCTTTTTGGGATCCATGATACAGTGGATGCAGAGAATATGAGTTTTCATTCTGGGATACAGTGGGATACAGTGGATTCGGTCGATACAGAGAAATTGAATCTTTATTTTGGGATTCTTGATGCAGTGGATACAGAGAAATTCAATCTTTATTTTGAGATTCTTGATGCAGTGGATACAGTGGATACAGAGAAATTGAATCTTTATTTTGAGATTCTTGATACAGTGGATTTTCTTTGTTGTCGATTTTACACCTTAACTTATGTGCTTTACCTAGGTCCGGGTTTTTTACGGACCAGGTTTTTGGTAGTTTCCCGAACTTTGTGAGGCTACAAATTGGGGTGAATTGCTTTGTTTGTTGTTAAACTGCCTTTTTTGCACTGGTCTATTGTGTGACCCAGATTTTTGCAGTAACGACATGAAGTAGTATTAAATACGTTATTGACTCTCTCAGGCTGACTTGTAAAAGAATTAGGTCTGTAAATTCTGTTATTGTTCGAAAATCTGTTCGTGCTTTGCTGAAGACGACACTCGGTTGTGTTGTGTGTCTTTGTTCGGCAATTGCGACAGTATTTGTTTTCAGCTGTAACAAGAAGTTTGTCTTCTTCCATTGCAATATCTATAGCTTCGTCTAAATTTGTACATCTAGCGCTTTTTACCAGGGTTTTTAGCTGGGGTATTAGCCCATTACAAAAGCTATTTAAAATAGTTTTGCTGTTAAGGTTTCTGATGGCTATATTAGCAGCGTCATCTCCGGTGCTAGCGTTAGCATTATTAAGTTCATCAAAAAGAGCGTTGGCTCTTTCCGCGAAGGCACTTATGGGTTCTTTAAACCCTTGTTTAAACTGGAAAACTTCGGTCTGTATCACTTGCACGGACCAAGTCTTTCGGAAGTTCTTTATAAGTGCTTCTTTTAACTCTGCCCAAGCATTATAATCGTTATACTTGACTATAACATTATATGCCTAGTCAGTTAATTTAAGAGGTCCAGTTATGGTCTTTTTAGATTGCAGGTCTACCAATTGAATGAATCTGTCTATGTTTTTGGCAGTACCATCAAACTCAGGTATGAGTTTAATGGCTTGGGAAACGTTAAAAGTCATTGTGGTTTGTTTTTTGTTTGGATGGGAACAGATGAAGTCTAAGTTTTTGGGCTCACCTTGTGTGGGTGGAGTAAAAATGGCGTCTAAATTCTGTGATTCACTTTGTGTGGGTGGAGTGAGAGTGGATTCTAAATTTTCTGACTCACTTAGTGGGGATGGAGTTGTATGGGCCACAACCTCACTCGATTTTTTTTTTTTTGGTTTGACGCAACTTTAGCCTTTGTTTCATTCAATTATACGTACATGAACGCAGCCACTAATTTGTTTCATTTTGATTTTTTTTTGAGTAATCCGTTTCGAACTCACGTCATACTAGGTGACCATACCTAAGTAAACGTCACAAAAATTATTTCCTTTTCCACCCAAACCATCGGCACGTGAAGATCTTACTCCGTCACACCTAGTAAGAAGAAATTGATCGCGACCACAGCATCCAAGAAAAGAATTTGTTTCAAAAATATTTAATTCATTATAATACATACTACCTAAATTTAAAAGTTCTAAAATAATTTATCGCATTGAGCGAAACAAAGCTTTGTAAGCTCCAGAGTCTGGGACTCAAATCTTAAGATGTTTTAGAAGCTAATTTTATCGACTTTGAGTTTTTATATTTTACATATTTCGTACTAGGAATAGGATTATTAAATTTCCTAAGCTCCTTCACCGTCTGTGTCCGGGGCTGTAAAAAGGTGCTTCGCACACACAGACTGGCGTAAGCCAATCCTATAAGATCAATTCCTTAGCCAAGAAAATCACGCTCCTAACCGCGCTTTTACGTCTTATAAGCGAAATACTGCAGATCGAATCTGGTAAGGTAATCTTTATAAAAACTGTGTTTTTATATTTTTCTGATTTGTTTTTTTACTAGGTGTTAACTTAGGAACAAGCGATATTCGAAAACACATTTCCCAAGTTCGTAAATACTTGCTGGCTGGTACTTTGAGAGTGTTGCCAAGGCCACGTGTGTCGTCATCGACGCACGGCCAGCCAGCGAGGCAAGCTTCAAAGGGATCGCAAGGGTACCTTTGGATCCACGCTTATGTCCAACTAAGGCCAGCTGAAATATACAAATTTAAAGTTAATTTGATTTAAGTCATCATCGATTTAAAAACCGAGCAGGGTACCGTGGGAGTTTCGACTCGACTACAGTAGCACACCAGGCACAATATATATATGTATATTGTACATATTTACTTACCTACGTTTACTTACCTCGACATCAAATACAAGCCATCATCATCATAACCATACTTACCTAAACAACCATCGCCATCGAAGTCCAGAGATGAACTAATATTTGTTATTTTTTTTTTTTGAGTTAATATAAAAATGTATGGTACTCTCAAATGGTAGTCACTCACTTTGAGTAATCCGTTTCGAACTCACGTCATACTAGGTGACCATACCTAAGTAAACGTCACAAAAATTATTTCCTTTTCCACCCAAACCATCGGCACGTGAAGATCTTACTCCGTCACACCTAGTAAGAAGAAATTGATCGCGACCACAGCATCCAAGAAAAGAATTTGTTTCAAAAATATTTAATTCATTATAATACATACTACCTAAATTTAAAAGTTCTAAAATAATTTATCGCATTGAGCGAAACAAAGCTTTGTAAGCTCCAGAGTCTGGGACTCAAATCTTAAGATGTTTTAGAAGCTAATTTTATCGACTTTGAGTTTTTATATTTTACATATTTCGTACTAGGAATAGGATTATTAAATTTCCTAAGCTCCTTCACCGTCTGTGTCCGGGGCTGTAAAAAGGTGCTTCGCACACACAGACTGGCGTAAGCCAATCCTATAAGATCAATTCCTTAGCCAAGAAAATCACGCTCCTAACCGCGCTTTTACGTCTTATAAGCGAAATACTGCAGATCGAATCTGGTAAGGTAATCTTTATAAAAACTGTGTTTTTATATTTTTCTGATTTGTTTTTTTACTAGGTGTTAACTTAGGAACAAGCGATATTCGAAAACACATTTCCCAAGTTCGTAAATACTTGCTGGCTGGTACTTTGAGAGTGTTGCCAAGGCCACGTGTGTCGTCATCGACGCACGGCCAGCCAGCGAGGCAAGCTTCAAAGGGATCGCAAGGGTACCTTTGGATCCACGCTTATGTCCAACTAAGGCCAGCTGAAATATACAAATTTAAAGTTAATTTGATTTAAGTCATCATCGATTTAAAAACCGAGCAGGGTACCGTGGGAGTTTCGACTCGACTACAGTAGCACACCAGGCACAATATATATATGTATATTGTACATATTTACTTACCTACGTTTACTTACCTCGACATCAAATACAAGCCATCATCATCATAACCATACTTACCTAAACAACCATCGCCATCGAAGTCCAGAGATGAACTAATATTTGTTATTTTTTTTTTTTGAGTTAATATAAAAATGTATGGTACTCTCAAATGGTAGTCACTCAATGTTAAGAGATTTGCTTAAAGATAAGTATAATTTCCAACTCATTCATGATCACCTATACATACATATGATAAACATACTTTTTTTAAATTTAGCTAAATTAGACCAAAAGAGTTTAGAAAGAAACTCATTCCTGCACCTGTTACCCGCCAACAAGTTGTGCGCACTACTTCGCTGGAGGAGAAATTTGGTGAGTCCTATGTAATAAGCTAGTAAGAGTATGCATTTTTTTGTTTTGTTTAACATGTGCATGAGGAGATTAAATGAGTCAAGAACAAGTACATAATTAATAATTGAGTGAAAATAGAACTACCAGAAATGAGCATAAATTTAACAGACTATGTTGATAAAGTGTCAAAAGAATTATAACTACTGTTGCATATTTTAAGTTGCATAACTAAAACCAAAACCTATCTCAACAATTGCTGAGAGAGCCATACAGAAGGTTAATGACCTTTTAATTTTATTTTCTATGAGCTTAACGATAATTTCAATTTTATTTACAATCGATTTTCCGAATGTAGATTTTTTTTTGAAGCATCGTTATTTAGATACCTAGTGTTGTTTTGTTAGAATTAAGAATTGGAATTAACTAATGTCCAAAGTTAATATTATTTTTTTTCTATGAAAAACATAGAACTATAACCTAATCAAGAAAAAAATATGAATTGACCACCGGGGCGTATACGCGTTTTTTTTTTCTTTCTCTTGTTTTATTAAATTTAATGTTAGATTATTCATTTACCTGAAATCATAAACGAAATCGAAATGTATTATTGATATTATACTATAAGAGTTTAAATAAATATTATGAATTATAATGATAAATGAAATTTATAGAGTGTAACTGTCATACACAATAACGTGTGTTTGAGTTTCTTAAGTGAGCGTAGAGAAGTGGGATGCTGAAGGGTAGTTTCGACGGTGGAGAGATAAGTCAGGCTTAATTTTTACCTTGACTTCAATTTAGGGGTTATCGTGAGTGAATTTAGAGTGGTGCGGTAACCATGGAGTTTTTGCCTAGTGCAATAAACAGTGGGAGGGTTACACTCAGGAGCTAAATACATCTTAAGTTCCCAAAAAGAGGGTTATTAGATAAGACAGGTGAGTTTTAGTAGTTTTTAGTTATTCTTTTATTCTTGACTAGCGGCCCGGTACGTGCTTCGCTACGTATAAGGCATAGTAATAAAAAAAATGATTATAAAAAATGATTCAAACAAAAAACTATTTTAAATTGCTAGCTATTTAAAAGTCCAAATGACCCAAATGATATATCTATATATATATATAAAAATCAATGCCACTTTTCGTTGTAATGTTATAACTCAACAATGCCTTTACCGATTTGGCTAATTTTGGTCTTGAATTATTCGTGGAAGTCCAGAGAAGGTTTGTACGTAGAGAAAATTAAAAAAAAATCTTGAAAAAGTGTAAAATCAACATCTTTCTATACTCCCATATACAAACAATTTGTACTAATACTTAAAAGCCAATTTGAATCTTTGACAAAACAATCGAAGACAAAAAAGTAACGTTAGTTCTGTCAAACAAATTTAATGTCATCATATGTCATTTCATTTTATCAGCGACAATTATTGCGCTTCAAAGGTTTTCCCATCAGCATAACGCATTAGTTCAACTGTTCAAAATTGCTCTTGATCGTATGCCATCTGAAAATCACAAAATTGTAATAGCACCAAATTGAATATTCAACAAAAACATGTATATGACACAATCATGCAAGCCGTTTCCAATAATGCAGGTGGATTATATTTCTTGGATGCACCTGGTGGTACAGCCAAAACTTTCGTTGGATCATTGATCTTAGCGACTATTCGATCGGAACAGGAAATTGCATTGGCACTTGCATCTTCGGGAATTGCTGCTACATTATTAGAAGGTGGTCGGACCGCACACTCTGCATCAAAATTCCCTTTGAATGTACAGGTGATTGAAACTCCAACTTGCAATATTTCGAGAAATTCTGCTATGGTAAAAGTTCTGCGATTAACGTCAATTATTTATGGGATGAGTGCACAATGGCGAATAAAAAATCAATAGAAGCATTTAATCGAACAATGCAAGATTTACCCGGTAATCAACAGCTTTTTGGTGGTGCTCTGATATTGCTGTCAGGGGACTTTCGTCAAACATTGCCTGTCATTTCTCGATCAACTCCTGCTGACGAAATAAACGCCTGTTTGAAGTCATCAGTTCTTTGGAAATATGTACGAAAATTGACACTGAACATTAATATGCGTATTCACCTACATAATGATGAAACTGCCCATGAGTTTTCAAAACAATTGTTAGAAATTGGTGATGGAAAAATACCAAACGACAGTACCAACGGATTGATCACTTTACCGAACAATTTTTGTACAATTGCGCAATCTATAGATGAGTTGATTGAATGTATTTTTCCGAATATTCTTCAGAATTACAGAAATCATGATTGGTTGAGAGAACGCGCCATTTTAGCACCGAAGAACATTCATATCAATGCCATTTATTTTCAAATTCAAGCGAAACTGCCAGGTGTAGTCACGACATATAAATCAATTGACAGTGTTATGAATCAAGATGAGGCTATGAATTATCCAATTGAATTTTTAAATTCATTGGAACCGGCTGATATACCACCGCATTGCTTGAATCTGAAAATTGGTTCTTTGATTATATTATTGCGAAATATTAATCCACCAAAACTGTGTAATGGCACCAGATTGGCAGTGAAAAAGTTATTGCTAAATTTGATTGAACTACAATCTTAACTGCTAAATCAAAAGGAGAAGTGTGTTTGATACCGCGTATCCTATGATTCCAACTGATATGCCATTTGATTTCAAAAGATTACAGTATCCTGTGCGTTTATCATTTGCGATGTCCATAAATAAGGCCCAAGGGCAAACATTTCAAGTTTGTGGTGTCAATTTGGAGGAATCATGTTTTCACATGGCCAACTTTATGTTGCCTGTTCCAGAGTCGATACCCCTGTTTATTTATTCATGTTCAAAATGGAAAAACAAAAAATATACCCATATAGACCCACCATTGTAAGAGTACCCAATTTTTTTTTATCATTATCAATCATTTATCATTATCATTTATGATAATGATAATGATAATGATAATGATAATGATAATGATAATGATAATGATAATGATAATGATAATGATAATGATAATGATAATGATAATGATAATGATAATGATAATGATAATGATAATGATAATGATAATGATAATGATAATGATAATGATAATGATAATGATAATGATAATGATAATGATAATGATAATGATAATGATAATGATAATGATAATGATAATGATAATGATAATGATAATGATAATGATAATGATAATGATAATGATAATGATAATGATAATGATAATGATAATGATAATGATAATGATAATGATAATGATAATGATAATGATAATGATAATGATAATGATAATGATAATGATAATGATAATGATAATGATAATGATAATGATAATGATAATGATAATGATAATGATAATGATAATGATAATGATAATGATAATGATAATGATAATGATAATGATAATGATAATGATAATGATAATGATAATGATAATGATAATGATAATGATAATGATAATGATAATGATAATGATAATGATAATGATAATGATAATGATAATGATAATGATAATGATAATGATAATGATAATGATAATGATAATGATAATGATAATGATAATGATAATGATAATGATAATGATAATGATAATGATAATGATAATGATAATGATAATGATAATGATAATGATAATGATAATGATAATGATAATGATAATGATAATGATAATGATAATGATAATGATAATGATAATGATAATGATAATGATAATGATAATGATAATGATAATGATAATGATAATGATAATGATAATGATAATGATAATGATAATGATAATGATAATGATAATGATAATGATAATGATAATGATAATGATAATGATAATGATAATGATAATGATAATGATAATGATAATGATAATGATAATGATAATGATAATGATAATGATAATGATAATGATAATGATAATGATAATGATAATGATAATGATAATGATAATGATAATGATAATGATAATGATAATGATAATGATAATGATAATGATAATGATAATGATAATGATAATGATAATGATAATGATAATGATAATGATAATGATAATGATAATGATAATGATAATGATAATGATAATGATAATGATAATGATAATGATAATGATAATGATAATGATAATGATAATGATAATGATAATGATAATGATAATGATAATGATAATGATAATGATAATGATAATGATAATGATAATGATAATGATAATGATAATGATAATGATAATGATAATGATAATGATAATGATAATGATAATGATAATGATAATGATAATGATAATGATAATGATAATGATAATGATAATGATAATGATAATGATAATGATAATGATAATGATAATGATAATGATAATGATAATGATAATGATAATGATAATGATAATGATAATGATAATGATAATGATAATGATAATGATAATGATAATGATAATGATAATGATAATGATAATGATAATGATAATGATAACGATAATGATAATGATAATGATAATGATAATGATAATGATAATGATAATGATAATGATAATGATAATGATAATGATAATGATAATGATAATGATAATGATAATGATAATGATAATGATAATGATAATGATAATGATAATGATAATGATAATGATAATGATAATGATAATGATAATGATAATGATAATGATAATGATAATGATAATGATAATGATAATGATAATGATAATGATAATGATAATGATAATGATAATGATAATGATAATGATAATGATAATGATAATGATAATGATAGTGATAATGATAATGATAATGATAATGATAATGATAATGATAATGATAATGATAATGATAATGATAATGATAATGATAATGATAATGATAATGATAATGATAATGATAATGATAATGATAATGATAATGATAATGATAATGATAATGATAATGATAATGATAATGATAATGATAATGATAATGATAATGATAATGATAATGATAATGATAATGATAATGATAATGATAATGATAATGATAATGATAATGATAATGATAATGATAATGATAATGATAATGATAATGATATGATAATGATAATGATAATGATAATGATAATGATAATGATAATGATAATGATAATGATAATGATAATGATAATGATAATGATAATGATAATGATAATGATAATGATAATGATAATGATAATGATAATGATAATGATAATGATAATGATAATGATAATGATAATGATAATGATAATGATAATGATAATGATAATGATAATGATAATGATAATGATAATGATAATGATAATGATAATGATAATGATAATGATAATGATAATGATAATGATAATGATAATGATAATGATAATGATAATGATAATGATAATGATAATGATAATGATAATGATAATGATAATGATAATGATAATGATAATGATAATGATAATGATAATGATAATGATAATGATAATGATAATGATAATGATAATGATAATGATAATGATAATGATAATGATAATGATAATGATAATGATAATGATAATGATAATGATAATGATAATGATAATGATAATGATAATGATAATGATAATGATAATGATAATGATAATGATAATGATAATGATAATGATAATGATAATGATAATGATAATGATAATGATAATGATAATGATAATGATAATGATAATGATAATGATAATGATAATGATAATGATAATGATAATGATAATGATAATGATAATGATAATGATAATGATAATGATAATGATAATGATAATGATAATGATAATGATAATGATAATGATAATGATAATGATAATGATAATGATAATGATAATGATAATGATAATGATAATGATAATGATAATGATAATGATAATGATAATGATAATGATAATGATAATGATAATGATAATGATAATGATAATGATAATGATAATGATAATGATAATGATAATGATAATGATAATGATAATGATAATGATAATGATAATGATAATGATAATGATAATGATAATGATAATGATAATGATAATGATAATGATAATGATAATGATAATGATAATGATAATGATAATGATAATGATAATGATAATGATAATGATAATGATAATGATAATGATAATGATAATGATAATGATAATGATAATGATAATGATAATGATAATGATAATGATAATGATAATGATAATGATAATGATAATGATAATGATAATGATAATGATAATGATAATGATAATGATAATGATAATGATAATGATAATGATAATGATAATGATAATGATAATGATAATGATAATGATAATGATAATGATAATGATAATGATAATGATAATGATAATGATAATGATAATGATAATGATAATGATAATGATAATGATAATGATAATGATAATGATAATGATAATGATAATGATAATGATAATGATAATGATAATGATAATGATAATGATAATGATAATGATAATGATAATGATAATGATAATGATAATGATAATGATAATGATAATGATAATGATAATGATAATGATAATGATAATGATAATGATAATGATAATGATAATGATAATGATAATGATAATGATAATGATAATGATAATGATAATGATAATGATAATGATAATGATAATGATAATGATAATGATAATGATAATGATAATGATAATGATAATGATAATGATAATGATAATGATAATGATAATGATAATGATAATGATAATGATAATGATAATGATAATGATAATGATAATGATAATGATAATGATAATGATAATGATAATGATAATGATAATGATAATGATAATGATAATGATAATGATAATGATAATGATAATGATAATGATAATGATAATGATAATGATAATGATAATGATAATGATAATGATAATGATAATGATAATGATAATGATAATGATAATGATAATGATAATGATAATGATAATGATAATGATAATGATAATGATAATGATAATGATAATGATAATGATAATGATAATGATAATGATAATGATAATGATAATGATAATGATAATGATAATGATAATGATAATGATAATGATAATGATAATGATAATGATAATGAATGAATGATAATGATAATGATAATGATAATGAATGATAATGATAATGATAATGATAATGATAATGATAATGATAATGATAATGATAATGATAATGATAATGATAATGATAATGATAATGATAATGATAATGATAATGATAATGATAATGATAATGATAATGATAATGATAATGATAATGATAATGATAATGATAATGATAATGATAATGATAATGATAATGATAATGATAATGATAATGATAATGATAATGATAATGATAATGATAATGATAATGATAATGATAATGATAATGATAATGATAATGATAATGATAATGATAATGATAATGATAATGATAATGATAATGATAATGATAATGATAATGATAATGATAATGATAATGATAATGATAATGATAATGATAATGATAATGATAATGATAATGATAATGATAATGATAATGATAATGATAATGATAATGATAATGATAATGATAATGATAATGATAATGATAATGATAATGATAATGATAATGATAATGATAATGATAATGATAATGATAATGATAATGATAATGATAATGATAATGATAATGATAATGATAATGATAATGATAATGATAATGATAATGATAATGATAATGATAATGATAATGATAATGATAATGATAATGATAATGATAATGATAATGATAATGATAATGATAATGATAATGATAATGATAATGATAATGATAATGATAATGATAATGATAATGATAATGATAATGATAATGATAATGATAATGATAATGATAATGATAATGATAATGATAATGATAATGATAATGATAATGATAATGATAATGATTAATGATAATGATAATGATAATGATAATGATAATGATAATGATAATGATAATGATAATGATAATGATAATGATAATGATAATGATAATGATAATGATAATGATAATGATAATGATAATGATAATGATAATGATAATGATAATGATAATGATAATGATAATGATAATGATAATGATAATGATAATGATAATGATAATGATAATGATAATGATAATGATAATGATAATGATAATGATAATGATAATGATAATGATAATGATAATGATAATGATAATGATAATGATAATGATAATGATAATGATAATGATAATGATAATGATAATGATAATGAATGATAATGATAATGATAATGATAATGATAATGATAATGATAATGATAATGATAATGATAATGATAATGATAATGATAATGATAATGATAATGATAATGATAATGATAATGATAATGATAATGATAATGATAATGATAATGATAATGATAATGATAATGATAATGATAATGATAATGATAATGATAATGATAATGATAAAGATAATGATAATGATAATGATAATGATAATGATAATGATAATGATAATGATAATGATAATGATAATGATAATGATAATGATAATGATAATGATAATGATAATGATAATGATAATGATAATGATAATGATAATGATAATGATAATGATAATGATAATGATAATGATAATGATAATGATAATGATAATGATAATGATAATGATAATGATAATGATAATGATAATGATAATGATAATGATAATGATACTGATAATGATAATGATAATGATAATGATAATGATAATGATAATGATAATGATAATGATAATGATAATGATAATGATAATGATAATGATAATGATAATGATAATGATAATGATAATGATAATGATAATGATAATGATAATGATAATGATAATGATAATGATAATGATAATGATAATGATAATGATAATGATAATGATAATGATAATGATAATGATAATGATAATGATAATGATAATGATAATGATAATGATAATGATAATGATAATGATAATGATAATGATAATGATAATGATAATGATAATGATAATGATAATGATAATGATAATGATAATGATAATGATAATGATAATGATAATGATAATGATAATGATAATGATAATGATAATGATAATGATAATGATAATGATAATGATAATGATAATGATAATGATAATGATAATGATAATGATAATGATAATGATAATGATAATGATAATGATAATGATAATGATAATGATAATGATAATGATAATGATAATGATAATGATAATGATAATGATAATGATAATGATAATGATAATGATAATGATAATGATAATGATAATGATAATGATAATGATAATGATAATGATAATGATAATGATAATGATAATGATAATGATAATGATAATGATAATGATAATGATAATGATAATGATAATGATAATGATAATGATAATGATAATGATAATGATAATGATAATGATAATGATAATGATAATGATAATGATAATGATAATGATAATGATAATGATAATGATAATGATAATGATAATGATAATGATAATGATAATGATAATGATAATGATAATGATAATGATAATGATAATGATAATGATAATGATAATGATAATGATAATGATAATGATAATGATAATGATAATGATAATGATAATGATAATGATAATGATAATGATAATGATAATGATAATGATAATGATAATGATAATGATAATGATAATGATAATGATAATGATAATGATAATGATAATGATAATGATAATGATAATGATAATGATAATGATAATGATAATGATAATGATAATGATAATGATAATGATAATGATAATGATAATGATAATGATAATGATAATGATAATGATAATGATAATGATAATGATAATGATAATGATAATGATAATGATAATGATAATGATAATGATAATGATAATGATAATGATAATGATAATGATAATGATAATGATAATGATAATGATAATGATAATGATAATGATAATGATAATGATAATGATAATGATAATGATAATGATAATGATAATGATAATGATAATGATAATGATAATGATAATGATAATGATAATGATAATGATAATGATAATGATAATGATAATGATAATGATAATGATAATGATAATGATAATGATAATGATAATGATAATGATAATGATAATGATAATGATAATGATAATGATAATGATAATGATAATGATAATGATAATGATAATGATAATGATAATGATAATGATAATGATAATGATAATGATAATGATAATGATAATGATAATGATAATGATAATGATAATGATAATGATAATGATAATGATAATGATAATGATAATGATAATGATAATGATAATGATAATGATAATGATAATGATAATGATAATGATAATGATAATGATAATGATAATGATAATGATAATGATAATGATAATGATAATGATAATGATAATGATAATGATAATGATAATGATAATGATAATGATAATGATAATGATAATGATAATGATAATGATAATGATAATGATAATGATAATGATAATGATAATGATAATGATAATGATAATGATAATGATAATGATAATGATAATGATAATGATAATGATAATGATAATGATAATGATAATGATAATGATAATGATAATGATAATGATAATGATAATGATAATGATAATGATAATGATAATGATAATGATAATGATAATGATAATGATAATGATAATGATAATGATAATGATAATGATAATGATAATGATAATGATAATGATAATGATAATGATAATGATAATGATAATGATAATGATAATGATAATGATAATGATAATGATAATGATAATGATAATGATAATGATAATGATAATGATAATGATAATGATAATGATAATGATAATGATAATGATAATGATAATGATAATGATAATGATAATGATAATGATAATGATAATGATAATGATAATGATAATGATAATGATAATGATAATGATAATGATAATGATAATGATAATGATAATGATAATGATAATGATAATGATAATGATAATGATAATGATAATGATAATGATAATGATAATGATAATGATAATGATAATGATAATGATAATGATAATGATAATGATAATGATAATGATAATGATAATGATAATGATAATGATAATGATAATGATAATGATAATGATAATGATAATGATAATGATAATGATAATGATAATGATAATGATAATGATAATGATAATGATAATGATAATGATAATGATAATGATAATGATAATGATAATGATAATGATAATGATAATGATAATGATAATGATAATGATAATGATAATGATAATGATAATGATAATGATAATGATAATGATAATGATAATGATAATGATAATGATAATGATAATGATAATGATAATGATAATGATAATGATAATGATAATGATAATGATAATGATAATGATAATGATAATGATAATGATAATGATAATGATAATGATAATGATAATGATAATGATAATGATAATGATAATGATAATGATAATGATAATGATAATGATAATGATAATGATAATGATAATGATAATGATAATGATAATGATAATGATAATGATAATGATAATGATAATGATAATGATAATGATAATGATAATGATAATGATAATGATAATGATAATGATAATGATAATGATAATGATAATGATAATGATAATGATAATGATAATGATAATGATAATGATAATGATAATGATAATGATAATGATAATGATAATGATAATGATAATGATAATGATAATGATAATGATAATGATAATGATAATGATAATGATAATGATAATGATAATGATAATGATAATGATAATGATAATGATAATGATAATGATAATGATAATGATAATGATAATGATAATGATAATGATAATGATAATGATAATGATAATGATAATGATAATGATAATGATAATGATAATGATAATGATAATGATAATGATAATGATAATGATAATGATAATGATAATGATAATGATAATGATAATGATAATGATAATGATAATGATAATGATAATGATAATGATAATGATAATGATAATGATAATGATAATGATAATGATAATGATAATGATAATGATAATGATAATGATAATGATAATGATAATGATAATGATAATGATAATGATAATGATAATGATAATGATAATGATAATGATAATGATAATGATAATGATAATGATAATGATAATGATAATGATAATGATAATGATAATGATAATGATAATGATAATGATAATGATAATGATAATGATAATGATAATGATAATGATAATGATAATGATAATGATAATGATAATGATAATGATAATGATAATGATAATGATAATGATAATGATAATGATAATGATAATGATAATGATAATGATAATGATAATGATAATGATAATGATAATGATAATGATAATGATAATGATAATGATAATGATAATGATAATGATAATGATAATGATAATGATAATGATAATGATAATGATAATGATAATGATAATGATAATGATAATGATAATGATAATGATAATGATAATGATAATGATAATGATAATGATAATGATAATGATAATGATAATGATAATGATAATGATAATGATAATGATAATGATAATGATAATGATAATGATAATGATAATGATAATGATAATGATAATGATAATGATAATGATAATGATAATGATAATGATAATGATAATGATAATGATAATGATAATGATAATGATAATGATAATGATAATGATAATGATAATGATAATGATAATGATAATGATAATGATAATGATAATGATAATGATAATGATAATGATAATGATAATGATAATGATAATGATAATGATAATGATAATGATAATGATAATGATAATGATAATGATAATGATAATGATAATGATAATGATAATGATAATGATAATGATAATGATAATGATAATGATAATGATAATGATAATGATAATGATAATGATAATGATAATGATAATGATAATGATAATGATAATGATAATGATAATGATAATGATAATGATAATGATAATGATAATGATAATGATAATGATAATGATAATGATAATGATAATGATAATGATAATGATAATGATAATGATAATGATAATGATAATGATAATGATAATGATAATGATAATGATAATGATAATGATAATGATAATGATAATGATAATGATAATGATAATGATAATGATAATGATAATGATAATGATAATGATAATGATAATGATAATGATAATGATAATGATAATGATAATGATAATGATAATGATAATGATAATGATAATGATAATGATAATGATAATGATAATGATAATGATAATGATAATGATAATGATAATGATAATGATAATGATAATGATAATGATAATGATAATGATAATGATAATGATAATGATAATGATAATGATAATGATAATGATAATGATAATGATAATGATAATGATAATGATAATGATAATGATAATGATAATGATAATGATAATGATAATGATAATGATAATGATAATGATAATGATAATGATAATGATAATGATAATGATAATGATAATGATAATGATAATGATAATGATAATGATAATGATAATGATAATGATAATGATAATGATAATGATAATGATAATGATAATGATAATGATAATGATAATGATAATGATAATGATAATGATAATGATAATGATAATGATAATGATAATGATAATGATAATGATAATGATAATGATAATGATAATGATAATGATAATGATAATGATAATGATAATGATAATGATAATGATAATGATAATGATAATGATAATGATAATGATAATGATAATGATAATGATAATGATAATGATAATGATAATGATAATGATAATGATAATGATAATGATAATGATAATGATAATGATAATGATAATGATAATGATAATGATAATGATAATGATAATGATAATGATAATGATAATGATAATGATAATGATAATGATAATGATAATGATAATGATAATGATAATGATAATGATAATGATAATGATAATGATAATGATAATGATAATGATAATGATAATGATAATGATAATGATAATGATAATGATAATGATAATGATAATGATAATGATAATGATAATGATAATGATAATGATAATGATAATGATAATGATAATGATAATGATAATGATAATGATAATGATAATGATAATGATAATGATAATGATAATGATAATGATAATGATAATGATAATGATAATGATAATGATAATGATAATGATAATGATAATGATAATGATAATGATAATGATAATGATAATGATAATGATAATGATAATGATAATGATAATGATAATGATAATGATAATGATAATGATAATGATAATGATAATGATAATGATAATGATAATGATAATGATAATGATAATGATAATGATAATGATAATGATAATGATAATGATAATGATAATGATAATGATAATGATAATGATAATGATAATGATAATGATAATGATAATGATAATGATAATGATAATGATAATGATAATGATAATGATAATGATAATGATAATGATAATGATAATGATAATGATAATGATAATGATAATGATAATGATAATGATAATGATAATGATAATGATAATGATAATGATAATGATAATGATAATGATAATGATAATGATAATGATAATGATAATGATAATGATAATGATAATGATAATGATAATGATAATGATAATGATAATGATAATGATAATGATAATGATAATGATAATGATAATGATAATGATAATGATAATGATAATGATAATGATAATGATAATGATAATGATAATGATAATGATAATGATAATGATAATGATAATGATAATGATAATGATAATGATAATGATAATGATAATGATAATGATAATGATAATGATAATGATAATGATAATGATAATGATAATGATAATGATAATGATAATGATAATGATAATGATAATGATAATGATAATGATAATGATAATGATAATGATAATGATAATGATAATGATAATGATAATGATAATGATAATGATAATGATAATGATAATGATAATGATAATGATAATGATAATGATAATGATAATGATAATGATAATGATAATGATAATGATAATGATAATGATAATGATAATGATAATGATAATGATAATGATAATGATAATGATAATGATAATGATAATGATAATGATAATGATAATGATAATGATAATGATAATGATAATGATAATGATAATGATAATGATAATGATAATGATAATGATAATGATAATGATAATGATAATGATAATGATAATGATAATGATAATGATAATGATAATGATAATGATAATGATAATGATAATGATAATGATAATGATAATGATAATGATAATGATAATGATAATGATAATGATAATGATAATGATAATGATAATGATAATGATAATGATAATGATAATGATAATGATAATGATAATGATAATGATAATGATAATGATAATGATAATGATAATGATAATGATAATGATAATGATAATGATAATGATAATGATAATGATAATGATAATGATAATGATAATGATAATGATAATGATAATGATAATGATAATGATAATGATAATGATAATGATAATGATAATGATAATGATAATGATAATGATAATGATAATGATAATGATAATGATAATGATAATGATAATGATAATGATAATGATAATGATAATGATAATGATAATGATAATGATAATGATAATGATAATGATAATGATAATGATAATGATAATGATAATGATAATGATAATGATAATGATAATGATAATGATAATGATAATGATAATGATAATGATAATGATAATGATAATGATAATGATAATGATAATGATAATGATAATGATAATGATAATGATAATGATAATGATAATGATAATGATAATGATAATGATAATGATAATGATAATGATAATGATAATGATAATGATAATGATAATGATAATGATAATGATAATGATAATGATAATGATAATGATAATGATAATGATAATGATAATGATAATGATAATGATAATGATAATGATAATGATAATGATAATGATAATGATAATGATAATGATAATGATAATGATAATGATAATGATAATGATAATGATAATGATAATGATAATGATAATGATAATGATAATGATAATGATAATGATAATGATAATGATAATGATAATGATAATGATAATGATAATGATAATGATAATGATAATGATAATGATAATGATAATGATAATGATAATGATAATGATAATGATAATGATAATGATAATGATAATGATAATGATAATGATAATGATAATGATAATGATAATGATAATGATAATGATAATGATAATGATAATGATAATGATAATGATAATGATAATGATAATGATAATGATAATGATAATGATAATGATAATGATAATGATAATGATAATGATAATGATAATGATAATGATAATGATAATGATAATGATAATGATAATGATAATGATAATGATAATGATAATGATAATGATAATGATAATGATAATGATAATGATAATGATAATGATAATGATAATGATAATGATAATGATAATGATAATGATAATGATAATGATAATGATAATGATAATGATAATGATAATGATAATGATAATGATAATGATAATGATAATGATAATGATAATGATAATGATAATGATAATGATAATGATAATGATAATGATAATGATAATGATAATGATAATGATAATGATAATGATAATGATAATGATAATGATAATGATAATGATAATGATAATGATAATGATAATGATAATGATAATGATAATGATAATGATAATGATAATGATAATGATAATGATAATGATAATGATAATGATAATGATAATGATAATGATAATGATAATGATAATGATAATGATAATGATAATGATAATGATAATGATAATGATAATGATAATGATAATGATAATGATAATGATAATGATAATGATAATGATAATGATAATGATAATGATAATGATAATGATAATGATAATGATAATGATAATGATAATGATAATGATAATGATAATGATAATGATAATGATAATGATAATGATAATGATAATGATAATGATAATGATAATGATAATGATAATGATAATGATAATGATAATGATAATGATAATGATAATGATAATGATAATGATAATGATAATGATAATGATAATGATAATGATAATGATAATGATAATGATAATGATAATGATAATGATAATGATAATGATAATGATAATGATAATGATAATGATAATGATAATGATAATGATAATGATAATGATAATGATAATGATAATGATAATGATAATGATAATGATAATGATAATGATAATGATAATGATAATGATAATGATAATGATAATGATAATGATAATGATAATGATAATGATAATGATAATGATAATGATAATGATAATGATAATGATAATGATAATGATAATGATAATGATAATGATAATGATAATGATAATGATAATGATAATGATAATGATAATGATAATGATAATGATAATGATAATGATAATGATAATGATAATGATAATGATAATGATAATGATAATGATAATGATAATGATAATGATAATGATAATGATAATGATAATGATAATGATAATGATAATGATAATGATAATGATAATGATAATGATAATGATAATGATAATGATAATGATAATGATAATGATAATGATAATGATAATGATAATGATAATGATAATGATAATGATAATGATAATGATAATGATAATGATAATGATAATGATAATGATAATGATAATGATAATGATAATGATAATGATAATGATAATGATAATGATAATGATAATGATAATGATAATGATAATGATAATGATAATGATAATGATAACGATAATGATAATGATAATGATAATGATAATGATAATGATAATGATAATGATAATGATAATGATAATGATAATGATAATGATAATGATAATGATAATGATAATGATAATGATAATGATAATGATAATGATAATGATAATGATAATGATAATGATAATGATAATGATAATGATAATGATAATGATAATGATAATGATAATGATAATGATAATGATAATGATAATGATAATGATAATGATAATGATAATGATAATGATAATGATAATGATAATGATAATGATAATGATAATGATAATGATAATGATAATGATAATGATAATGATAATGATAATGATAATGATAATGATAATGACAATGATAATGATAATGATAATGATAATGATAATGATAATGATAATGATAATGATAATGATAATGATAATGATAATGATAATGATAATGATAATGATAATGATAATGATAATGATAATGATAATGATAATGATAA
This sequence comes from Eupeodes latifasciatus, assembly GCA_920104205.1. Lineage (NCBI taxonomy): Eukaryota > Metazoa > Arthropoda > Insecta > Diptera > Syrphidae > Eupeodes > Eupeodes latifasciatus. The sequence goes on from OV049924.1 coordinate 243,971,862, forward strand.
TGATAATGATAATGATAATGATAATGATAATGATAATGATAATGATAATGATAATGATAATGATAATGATAATGATAATGATAATGATAATGATAATGATAATGATAATGATAATGATAATGATAATGATAATGATAATGATAATGATAATGATAATGATAATGATAATGATAATGATAATGATAATGATAATGATAATGATAATGATAATGATAATGATAATGATAATGATAATGATAATGATAATGATAATGATAATTGTTTGAGAATGACCATTTAAAAATCTCGATTTAAATTTGATTTACTTAAATTTAAAATATTAAAACATAACTTACTAAAATTTACTTATCTAACTTAACAAAAAACTCTATTGCCGAACATTTGTAAAATTACCCTATGTTAAAATCATATTTTTGTATTCCAAATTATTACATACAAATATTACGTTTTCTGTTAGTCATGATAAAGATATTGTCTCATCTCATTTTTGCTGTTATCTGTTATACACTTGCCTCATTGCAATTTTGTTAAAATGTTTTTTCTATCATTAGTGCTATAACCTTCCTTAAGAAGACATCGTTTAATATTTAATAAATAATTATAACTTATAAAGTTCGATTTGTTTTTTTTCTTTTCGTTCGTTTTGTCATTCGTTCTAAAACATTATTTGGTCCCAAATCGAGCCGGATAAATTTTGCTTGGCAATTGAATACAGTCCACAACACTAATCATCATTCGTATTGCACAATTTTCGTTCTATCCGCAATCCTGATTTATTATTTGTACATATATATATATGTAAAATCCAATCACACAAGATTATTTGATTATAATTTAATAATTAAACCATACACACACAAAACACAAACACAATAATACACAACAACACACCACATCTCACCACACTACACACATCAATTAAAAGTAAGTGAATTAATAAAAAATTTAATAAAAATCCAAAATCTTGGAGCATTTACTTCATTATATGGTGCATATATATACACATACATATATTAAGCGTATGAGGTTAGACCACGTGTTCGACAGTAGGGTTCGCTAGCATTTCGAGTGGAGCTTTAATTCTCTGAATAAAATCAGGATCATACCATCGTGTTTCGTAGCTTGTTGAATTTGTTTTCGTTATGCCCGCATCTGGAGCTGGAGCACCTTCTTTCTCTGCACTTCGTTTAGTGCGAGGACACCTTAAGGCTTCGTTGACCAAATTAGTTAAGTTTACAGAGAGTATAGATGAAAATGTTTCTCTAGAAGATTTAGATGTGCGTTTGTCAAAGGCAACAGTTCTCTGGGATGAATTCAATGCTTCCCAAACTTCCATGTACGAGTTCGCCGACGAAGAGCAATATGTCGACCCGAGTGGGGAATATGATGAATTCGAAACAAAGTATTTAGTCGTGCAATCGGTTCTTGTGTCAGCTATAAGAGAAAGAGAAGCAGCAGCAAAAGCGAAAGACATCGTTGGTCAATTAGCAGAACAACAAAAAAATGTACTTGGAGCATTAGAAAAGTCACATTCTTCATTCTCTAAGGCAGAGTTCTTTTTACCTAAGATACACATTGAGCCCTTTACGGGCGAATATCATGAGTGGCCAACATTCAAAGATATGTTTATGAGTGCTGTTCACAACAAACCAAACCTAACACCTATTCAAAAATTTTTGTTTTTAAAATCGTATCTTCGTGGAACGGTTTTAGGTCTTTTGAGTCATTTACCTTTAACTAATGCAACCTACGATGAAGCATGGGACAAATTAGAAAAACGCTTTGATCGTCCTCGTTTCATTATAAACGGGTTTATTAAAGCATTCATGGAATTGCCGACAGCAAATCGCTCAAATGTTAGCCATCTTCGAAAAATTTCTAATAATGCAGATGAAATATTGAGAGGTCTTTCTGCAGTTGGTTCACTTAATAGAGATCCTTGGATAATTTACATTTTACTGAACAAATTGGACCCTGATACTCGTAAGGAATGATCAGAAGAAAGTTGTACTGATGATCAGCCCAGCGTACGTTCCTTCTTTGAATTTCTCGAACATCGTTGTGATGCTTTGGAAAGTATTTATTCTGGTATTCGTGAAAATGGTAAATCTAGGAACTCTGGAGTAAAAAGTATGCACGTATCTCCGTCGTCGTGCGTTAAATGCGGTGGAGCACATGGGCTTTCCCAGTGCCCAGATTTTTTAAGTCTGAAGGTTAACTTGCGAAGAGATTTTGTCAAATCCAATAGAATTTGTTTTAATTGTTTGCGACCTGGGCATTCTTCAAATAGATGTTCCTCCAAATTTAGATGTCAAGTTTGTAAATCTAGGCATCATAGTCTGGTACATGATGAATCCGTTTATGTTAAACGGAGTGAAAATCCTCCCGCCGCATCTGGCAACAATTCGGTTATTGATCAATCAGCCCGGGAGTTTGTCCCTCAGAAATTGTGCACTCCTTCGACTTCAGAGCAAGCTCTCCTAAATAACCATTCGCTAAACCACGCTCCTGTAGTTCCCCAGACTCTACTTCCTACTGCTATCGGAAAGGTGAGGGATATTAACGGTTTATATCAGGAAGTTCGTATTCTAATTGACTCAGGCTCACAGGTTTCTTTTATTACGGAGTCCTGTGTCCAACGACTTGGACTCAAAAGAAGAAACGCTAGTATACCGATTAATGGTATTGGATCTACAGATGCCGGTAAATCCAGAGGCTTCTTATCAATTATAATAGCGTCGCGCATCGATTTATCTTGTATTTGCGTCAATACATACATACTATCTAGCGTTACCTCGAACTTGCCTACATCATCATTCAACGTAGAAGATTGGGACCACGTAAAACGCTTGGACTTAGCTGATCCTTCCTTCAACACACCTTCGGCCGTGGACATTTTGCTTGGTGCCGACAAAGCTTGGGAAATTCTTTTGGGAAGCGTCATTTGTAGTAAGCAGGGTCACCCTATAGCGCAGAAAACCATTTTCGGATGGGTTTTGGCTGGACAATTGTCACCCTTGAGCAATTCTTGTCTTCTTTCGCATTCAGTCACTCTCAACGTTGAGTCGATTCTACAAGCTTTTTGGACTGTGGAAGAAGTTAACTCTAAAGCAATAGTTTCGAAAGAAGATCAGGAAATTGAAAACCACTTCACTGCAACACATAGTCGTGATCTCAATGGGAAGTATATCGTCGAACTTCCTTTCAAATCGCTTCCAAACTTTGCAAATTCGTTTAATGGCGCCTTTTCGAGACTCAAATCTATGGAAAAGAAATTCGCTTCCAATAAAAGTTTTTTTGAAAACTATTCATCATTTTTGGATGAATATTTAGCCCTAGGGCATATGACAAAGGTGTCAAGTACAGAAATCAGTAATCCAAACGTCTATTATCTGCCACACCACGCCGTTCTAAAACCAGACAGCGCGACGACCAAACTTCGCGTCGTATTCGATGGGTCCTTTAAGGACTCTGGTGGCTGCTGTCTTAATGACTCTTTGCGGGTAGGACCACCTATACAGAGAAATTTGTTTGCTGTTTGTCTACGCTTTCGTCTTCATAAATACGTTTTTTCCGCCGATATCGTTAAAATGTTTCGTCAAATTTGGGTTTCAGAGAAAGACTCGGATTTTCAGCGTATCGTTTGGCGCAAATCGCCCTCTGACCCACTCGAACACTTCCGTCTACGCACTGTTACCTATGGCACTTCATGTGCACCGTATCTTTCGGTAAGAACTTTACAACAACTCGCCATCGATTACAAAAACGATTACCCCGTTGCTTCCGAAATAGTGCTTAATGATTTTTATGTCGATGACGTTGTCTCGGGTGCAAATACTTTAAGTGAGGCCCTATATAAACAGAAATCTTTAATCGAACTTTTATCCAAGGCTGGTATGGAACTGAGTAAGTGGCAAAGTAATTGCCCAGAACTTCTACCAAATAAGGACACTTTCGGAAATAAAAATGTTTTGCTAGACTCGGACACGGATTCGTGGATTAAAATACTCGGTTTATATTGGAATTCACAATCTGATCGTTTTGCATTTCGTTTAAACTACCTATTTACTGAACCCATTACAAAACGACAAATTCTTCGTGACGTAGCTAATTCGATCCCCTAGGATTTTTAGCTCCTACAATTATTTTGTTAAAAATTCTTTTTCAACAACTATGGCTCAGAAAACTAGAGTGGGATGAGGAACTCCCAGATTCATTATCAACTCAGTGGAACAACTATCGAAATGAGCTTTCACATCTTACTAAAATTAGTATTCCTAGAATAATCGGTATTGGTAACGCTGAATTTCAATTGCATGGGTTTTCTGATGCCTTGGAATCCGCCTACGCTGCCGTCATCTATGCACGCTATAAACTTGCAAACGGAAATTATAGTACGAATATCGTTGCTGCAAAATCACGAGTTGCCCCAGTTAAGCAGATCAGCATTCCAAGGCTGGAACTCTGCGGAGCACTGCTCCTCACTAGGCTACTCCTTTCAGTACAGACTGCACTAAATATCACATTTAATGAAGTATATGCCTGGTCAGATTCTAAGGTTGTTTTATCCTGGTTGTCGTCTCCACCCCGTCGTTGGAGTACATTTATAGGGAATCGCACATCAGAAATTTTAAATAGCATCCCTAGAAGTCGATGGTTCCACGTTAAAGGAGAAAGTAACCCGGCGGATTGCGCATCAAGAGGCATCTTACCTTTACAACTTCTTGGACATTCTCTTTGGTGGACAGGTCCGCATTGGCTTAGTAAAGATTCCAACCATTGGCCGATCGATATGGATAAGGAAGATGATCCAAATTGTGCTGTCGAGGAGAAGACACATACAAAAATATCCCTAGCAACGACATCCGAGGAACATCCATTCGAATTTCTCTCGAGACGGATTTCAAAATGGAATATTCTGGTACGAACAGTAGCGAGAATAAATCGTGTTGCCGATCGCTGCCGCAGAATCAAAAATACTTCAACCTTCTTCACTTCATCAGAAATATTCATCGCGAAAAACAAAATTATCATCTGGCTACAAGATCAATACTTCGGAAAGTATATTCAGTATTACAAAAGGTATAATTGTTTTCCTAAAAATTGTAAACTAATCGGCTTACTCCCCTTTATAGACAATCAAAATCTACTTCGTGTCGGTGGTCGAATCGAGAATGTGAACCTTTCGTTTAATGCTAAACACCCTATAATTTTGCCCAAGGACCATGTAATTACAAAGCTTATTCTCGAAGATGCACATGTTCGTTTCTTACACCCGGGTGTGTCAACGCTTTTCGCTCTAATCCGGCAAGAGTTTTGGGTGATCGGTTGCCGCAATCTTCTCCGAAAAATAATCCACGACTGCACAGACTGTTTTCGACAACGAAAGGCTACCATAACACAACAAATGGGCAATCTTCCACATCAACGTATCCGTACGAGTAGACCGTTCGTACATTGTGGTTGCGATTATGCTGGCCCCCTTAACTTAAAAACTAAATCGGGTCGAAAAACAACAATAACAAAGTGTTACATATCTCTGTTTGTGTGCTTAGTTTCAAAAGCGATACATTTAGAACTTGTTAGTGATTTGTCCACCGAATCGTTTCTCGCCGCCTTTCGCCGGTTTGTAGCGCGTCGGGGCAAACCATCAAATATGTATTCCGACAACGGTACTAATTTTCACGGAGCTGCTCGGTCACTTTCAGATCTCCACGATTTGGTTTTATCTGAACATCATAACTCGATCGTTGCGGAATCGTTAGCACGAGACGGTATTTCGTGGCACTTTAATCCGCCTTCAGCACCACATTTCGGCGGTTTGTGGGAGGCAGGTGTGAAGTCTGTAAAGCAACACCTTAGAAGAGTAATCGGTACAGACAATTTGACGTTCGAAGAACTCTATACTCTCCTCACGCAAATCGAAGCCGTTTTAAATTCGCGCCCCTTATGCCAAATATCTGACTTTGACCTAGATCATTTAACACCTGCTCATTTCATTCTAGGTGAATCCTATGCAGCTGTACCCGAGCCAACTTTAGACGTACCTACAAACCGCTTATCAAACTGGCAAAGCTTACAAGCCAAAATCCAAGGCTATTGGAAGCGATGGAGTATTGAATATTTGACGTCTCTTCAAAATCGTCCAAAATGGCAACAAAAGAAACCAAATATAAAGCTTAACGATTTAGTTGTTATTAAGGAAACGAATTTGCCTCCTGGCAAGTGGGCAATGGGCCGAGTTATCGAATTACATCCTGGTAGCGACGGGCATGTTCGAGTCGTCACCTTACGGACTTCAAATGGCAATCTCGTTCGCCCTATACATAAACTGGCGATTCTACCTGTTAGCTGAAACTGTGTTCCAGGAGGGGCGGAATGTTTGAGAATGACCATTTAAAAATCTCGATTTAAATTTGATTTACTTAAAT
>OV049924.1:243978492-244110923 GCA_920104205.1 Eupeodes latifasciatus
ATGACAAGAATTAATTAATTAATAATAATAATAATAATAATAATAATAATAATAATAATAATAATAATAATAATAATAATAATAATAATAATAATAATTATAATAATAATAATAATAACAATAATAATAATAATAATAATAATAATAATAATAATAATAATAATAATAATAATAATAATAATAATAATAATAATAATAATAATAATAATAATAATAATAATAATAATAATAATAATAATAATAATAATAATAATAATAATTATAATAATAATAATAATAATAATAATAATAATAATAATAATAATAATAATAATAATAATAATAATTATAATAATAATAATAATAATAATAATAATAATAATAATAATAATAATAATAATAATAATAATAATAATAATAATAATAATAATAATAATAATAATAATAATAATAATAATAATAATAATAATAATAATAATAATAATAATAATAATAATAATAATAATAATAATAATAATAATAATAATAATAATAATAATAATAATAATAATAATAATAATAATAATAATAATAATAATAATAATAATAATAATAATAATAATAATAATAATAATAATAATAATAATAATAATAATAATAATAATAATAATAATAATAATAATAATAATAATAATAATAATAATAATAATAATAATAATAATAATAATAATAATAATAATAATAATAATAATAATAATAATAATAATAATAATAATAATAATAATAATAATAATAATAATAATAATAATAATAATAATAATAATAATAATAATAATAATAATAATAATAATAATAATAATAATAATAATAATAATAATAATAATAATAATAATAATAATAATAATAATAATAATAATAATAATAATAATAATAATAATAATAATAATAATAATAATAATAATAATAATAATAATAATAATAATAATAATAATAATAATAATAATAATAATAATAATAATAATAATAATAATAATAATAATAATAATAATAATAATAATAATAATAATAATAATAATAATAATAATAATAATAATAATAATAATAATAATAATAATAATAATAATAATAATAATAATAATAATAATAATAATAATAATAATAATAATAATAATAATAATAATAATAATAATAATAATAATAATAATAATAATAATAATAATAATAATAATAATAATAATAATAATAATAATAATAATAATAATAATAATAATAATAATAATAATAATAATAATAATAATAATAATAATAATAATAATAATAATAATAATAATAATAATAATAATAATAATAATAATAATAATAATAATAATAATAATAATAATAATAATAATAATAATAATAATAATAATAATAATAATAATAATAATAATAATAATAATAATAATAATAATAATAATAATAATAATAATAATAATAATAATAATAATAATAATAATAATAATAATAATAATAATAATAATAATAATAATAATAATAATAATAATAATAATAATAATAATAATAATAATAATAATAATAATAATAATAATAATAATAATAATAATAATAATAATAATAATAATAATAATAATAATAATAATAATAATAATAATAATAATAATAATAATAATAATAATAATAATAATAATAATAATAATAATAATAATAATAATGATAATAATAAATGGGTCTAATTCGCCGCTCGTGACTGTGTAAACCCAAATATCAACCTAACTGCACGATCGCAAAACAATAACATAATAAACAACACCTCATCCATCAGGCCATATGATGCACAGTTGTAAAATCATACCACTGCCTAGACCTCCGCTAGGGGACAGTGACCTCATAACAGGACCGTCGTTGGCCAACAAACTGTTGACGAAAAAATGGCCAAAAAAGTACTGGAAAAGGGGCGGAGCCTAACCATGGCTATGGGTAACAATTAAAACTTGCAAAAAAAAGGAATTCATTCGATAATAAGCAGTGATACTGGCGGGGCAAAATAATTTAAAGTGGAAATAAGTGCGCGAGACGATCCATGAAAAGTAAGACAAAGTACACCCCGAAACATTTACGCTAACGTCTGCATGGAATCCTCGGTTCGAAAAAAATGTAGGTAACTATTTTATTGTGACCAAAGTGAAAAAAAATTATTAATTTCCAATTCTAAACTAAAAAAAAAAATAAAACAAATAAAAGAAAGTGTACAATTGGTGTCAAAGTTCTTTTTCCATATATGTATGTACAATGTACATACATACATACATGTAATACCTACCAGTGCCTAGAAACGATCTTAAAATTTAAAATATTATAAATATAATAATACCTACCTTTGCAGTGTGCCTCCTTAAAGAAAAATATATATATATATAAAATAATATTTACCTGTGCCCTGTGCAGTGTGCATCCTTAAAGAAAAAAAAAATATATACCTACCTACCTGTAAAGTTGTATATACATAAAAAATACTTACCCGTGCTTTAAATATATATATATACATACATACCAACCTGTGACCGTGCATCCTTAAAGAAAAAATAAGTATATATATACATTACCTATCTGTGCCCCGCGCCTCCAAAAAGAAAAGTTATACATACATATATACAAAAAATACTTACCCGTGCTCAGTGACCTCTAAAAAGACAATATATACATATTTACCTACCTGTGCCCTGTGCAACGACCTAACACCGTTCTGCAATCCCCCTCATCATCATCATCAGTAGCAGCAGTAGCAGCGCCGCAGCAGCAGCAGCCGTAGCAGTACCCCCAAAATTGTTCCCGGTGAAAGTGAAAAGTGTCCCGGTGTTCCTTCCCACAACCTACTCCATATATATGTACACACTTATCTACTTCCTAACCCCCCCTGAATTTTTTTGTGTGTAATCCCAAGTGCGTGTTTTCGTTACGTGTGTTAAAGTTTGTGTTTAATTATAAGTTTTTTTTAAAGAAAAAAAAAAGGAAAATTCTTAAATTTAAATATAGAAAAAATAAAAATAAAAGAATAAATAGTTAAAAGTGAAGAAATAAATAAATAAAATAAATTAGGTGGCGCAACAGTCCATGAAGGACCAGGGCCTAGTGACTTACAACTCTCAACCATCCCTGTGTGCGAGTAATGTTGTCAGAGATGGAAGGGACCTACAGTTTATATGCCGAATCCGAACGGCCAATTTGAGAAAGCACTTTTTCATGACAAGAATTACTCTTGGAGGATTTTTCAATTCCTCGCAAGAGGCAGTACCCGTGAAAAAAGTTAGGTGGCACAGGCAGGGATTGAACCCAAGACCCCTTGCATGACAGTCCAACGCACTAACCATTACGCTACGGGTACTAAGTGAAGAAATAGAAAGTAAAATTATTAAACCAAAACAAATAAATAAATAGGTCCTTGAAAAAAAAAGATTAATTGCAGGTGGAGGAGCAACCCGGCGTGTAGTGCACTACAGTGGGGCTGCCCACAAATTTTGTGAAACAAAAAAAAGGAAAAAGTATTCCAAAGTAAATTTATTTTCTTTAAACTTTTTAAATTAATTTGATTTTGGTTTACGATTTTTTTTATAATTTCCAAATGATGGTAAATGATACCAGATGGTCTCTCTTCTTTTTGTTTTATTCAATTATTTTTGTTTCTTATTTTTTTTTCATAAATTTTTATTTAATTTCTTTTATTTAATTTTTATTTAATTTTTTTTAGTTATTTAAATTTTTTATTTAATTTTTAGTTAATTTTTATTTAGTTTTTTTTTTTTTTATAGTATTTTAAAGTTTTTTTTTTATAAATTGTAATTTTTTTTGTTAATTTTTATTTAATTTTATGGATTTATAATAAAGAAATTTTTTTGTTATAACGTTTTAAAAGAAAAAAAACATGGTGTTTTATTGACTGAATTTTCAGTTGGTTTTTTTTGTGTTTTGCTGTGGGAAGGCGGTGTTTTCTCTTTTCATTTTAAATTCTAGTTAGGATGGCCAGCTAGATACTCCAGGACGGAGGTGGAGGTGACGCACATGGAGTAAAGTGCGTTTGGCGGAGGATGAGTTAGGGGTTACTACAGAAATAGGAGGTTGTAGTAACCAAGGTGGTATCCGTTGGATACAAAGGGTTGGCAAATCCTCCGAGGGTCAACACCATCAACGACCCTCCCCCTCTATAGGGATCACTTTACCCAATGACAGTTCGGGTCATTTTTTTTTAAATTTATATATACATATATGTATATATGGCATGAAGTCGTAACACAGTCCAGGTCGGCGATAGCAAGAACCCCCCTCCGGCGAGCTAGCTCGTGCTTTATGCAAGCATGCCAAGCTGCCGTTGCCTGGACACCCTCACCTTCCTGCTGCCAGGATCAGCCTCTAGAGCCTGTAGCTAGGGGTAGTAATAGTGGTAAGGTAAGGGAAGGTGAGGTACAACATCTAGTTCGTTACAACTTGTATCAATACTTGCCCTTAAATGTATATCAATCTTATCTTTCTAAAGTCTGAATAAGGAGTGGTTATAGACTTATAGGTCGTAGATCTTTAGGGTGGACTTCGGCTGATCCTGGCAGCAGGAAGAAAGGGTGTTCAGGTCACAAAGGCGTGGCATGCTAGCATAAGCACATCCTAGCTCGTCGGAATGAAGGGTTCTTGCCTTCGTAACGCTGAACGTTTGTTACGCATTTTCATGCCGGGGTAGATATTAAAAAACAGTTCGGGTTCAAAAAAAAGGAGCCCAAATTCGTCCTGATATAAAAACTGGTTACTCAACGAAAGATTCCAAGGAGGAGAGAGCCCGATGGTATTGCCTCTCAGAGGGAAAGCCCACCCACGTTTCGTAAAAGATACGACCATGGCTGATATGTCCTCGATTTTATATCAGCCCCTAATCCAGAGACTACCTACATGTCATCTCATCCAGAAAAACAAAACTCAAAATTCAATTTACATTTTTTTTGACTTGCCTATACTCGGCCTTATTTTTTTACCTAGCGTCACCGCCACATTCACCTAAATCTTCACTTACACGAACTGCATGCTACCAATCCACCGATGTAGTTTGAAAATAATTTCCGAAAAAAAATGAAATCCAACAGAGGATTCAATGAAAGGATTATTTTACAGTTTTTTTTCCAAAAATAGTACCCAAAAGGATAAATTGTATTCATAACCAAAAAGATAAAAATTACATCAAACAAACTAAACGAAATATAAATATAATTTAGAAAATACAAACAAAAATATTATGAAAAAAAAAATCAATCTAACTACAAACAAACCGTCGATAATAATAATGTCAGTATGTATAGGCATCTAAATATAAGTAATTTTTTTTCCAAAATTCCTTAAGGTAAAATTAATTATTATATTTTTTTTTACGGAACTTTTAAATTGTGAAATCTTATCAACCAATTAATTTTTGTAACCCAAATTTAAAAAAAAATGAATTAATAAAAGCGTATATTTTATTTCGACGCAGACTGTAAAAAAAATTTAAGTAAATGTCTCGTATTTTCGTTTGTTTGTTTTTTTTGGGTATTTCTACGTAGGTATGTATGTATGTACATAAGTATATGCAAAATATTACTAGTCTGCAATACAAAATATTGATTGATCAAGTAAAATATAGCATACACTTAGGATAAATTAATGGTTTTAATTAATATAATTTGATGAAATTACTTTTTTTATTGAAATTTTTCCAAACAAATAAAAAAAAAAATCTTATGACTTTAAATACATATTTAATTATTTATTTATTTAATAACTGTCTAGTCGCTTCGTAGTTCACCACGTACCCACAGGCTTACTTTCGCTCTCTTTTTTGTCTGTATGTATTTTTTTAAGGAAAATGTTTGTAGAAAAATTGTATTTACATATATGTATGTCCAAATTGAAAGTTTAAAGATACATTTTTTCACGAAATGACTTACCCAATTTTACTATTCCTGCGGGGAGGTGCACCGCTCCATAGGTTGATTGTACCTTTGTTTGAATGTACTTATGTAGGTATGTCTGCAAAACAAAACACAAACTTTAAGGATGAACACAAAAACAAAATCACTACACTTTTCCGAAAGAATTTCCTCTTTTTTTTTAAACAACAGATAAATTGATCTTTCGCACTTATCTTTTTTTTCGGTTAAATTCAAATTTTTACACGACGATTAATTTATGGTGAACTTATGGTGCACCCGGAAGGATAGAGGTGAATTATTATTAGGGATATTATTCAAAAAAGTAGGAAATTATCTAAAAAAAACTACATAATAATACAATAAAAAAAATACATAATTTAATAATTCAGGAAGTGATGTAAGTGTGGTGAGGAAGCCGATGATGAGGTGGTGAGAAAGTCTCGCTTAGACAGTAGGTACAGTCTGCACTACTGTTTTGGGTACAGTTTGCACTTATGACGTTTCTGGAAGATTACTTTCAAAGATGTTGACGGGTGCTGGGTATTGGTTAAGGGTTTGGTTTAGGGTGCTCCTGTGTCGTAGGCGAAGTTGGTGTCGTCGACTTGGTTTTTTTTTGGGGGGAGGGGGGTGTGCTTTGGAGCAAAGTCTTGCACTTTTTGTCGTTTTTGGTGGAGTTTTGGGCACTTGTGCTGTTTTTTTTTGCTTGGTCACGTTTAGTATTTTTTTTCTCGATAGGGTTATTAATTTTTGTTTTCGTTTTGCATATGCGAGTATTATAGGTTTTCTTTTCTACACTTTTATTCTTTCTACGGTTTTTTGTATGGACTTTTATTTTTTTGCACAACGATCTCGGTACATGCATTTCCGGATTTTTTTTGTTCAATTAGTTTTTGAGTTATTAAAACGAATAAAACTGTAATGGTACTTTGGGTTTCCAGCTGGGGTAAGTACTCAGCGGTGTTTTCCAGGGTTCGGAACTAAAGAAAAGTACTATAAACTTTAGTTTTATTAAATTAGCTTTATTATTTCAATTTAAATATAATTTAGTGTTTTTCTTTAATTGGTTTTGTATAGATGGTTGTCTGCTGGCTGGGCGTGCTGTATGGTCGCCGCAGTAATTTTATCTTCGGAGGTCTGGTACGGTCATGGTTTGCTTCCTTTTATGGTTTTTATTTTAAATCTCGAGCTCATGCCCGGTAGATCGCATTAAATGGTAGATCACGGACTCTTTATGACTGTCCGGTAATCACAGGCTTAACCTGGTTAAATCTCAGTTGATTGTTTAACTGGTGAAATCTCAGATCTTAGTAAATCTGGTACATCACAGATTATTAGTCTGGTATATCACAGTTTACAACTGGTACATCATAGGTTTAGCCTAGTAAAATCACAGTTTACAACTGGTAGTTTTCGCAAAAAAAAATCCAATATTTACCTCTTCTGTAACTCTAACCGCAAGACTATAATTCTTCCTTTCTTCAACTTCGACCGCCGGACTATATTGCTGATTACTCCGTGTGCCTTATCTTTTTCGACCATTTGACATAGCCCTCTTTATGCCATGTTGTTGAAAAGAGAGAGTATAAACTATACCGATTATAAACGAATGTAAGAGCGTATTTTCATTGTTGTTATAGTTCGACACTGTAATAGGCCATATAGGCTTGGTGGCTCGTGGGAGTCGTGATGTGGTGAGTCGGTAGCGGCAGCGGCTTGTTATCTTTCTAATCTTCTATTCCCATTATCTCCCACTATGATTGTTTAACTTACGTTTTTAACTTAGTATGTAATACTGGTTCTCGTATGTAATACCGGTTTGTTGGGTGTGGTGAGCAGTGTTGCCATAATCTCAAATTTCATAATGCTAGATTTCGAATTTTATAATGCTAGATCGTATGGGAGCTCAAAAAACAAAATGCTAGATTTTAAAATCCATATAAAACGTCCATATCGATGATTAAAAAACAAACATCTTAAAAAATGCAAAAGAATATTTATTTTCACATAAAAATACCTAACAAACATAGGTACCTATATAACAAAAAAAAAAAAAAAAAAAAAAAAAAACAAAATTAATTCAAAAATAACAAAACTTAAAGCTTTATATGTAAATAGGTATTAACAGCACAATGTTTTTAAGTATAGGAACATGTTTTATAGTTAATTATTTAATTTTAAATCATTCAGACTTATCACATTCTTATTTATAGTTTTTAAAAATAAATTTCTTATCTATTTTATAATTTTATATAAATAATGAGTTATCCCAAAGTTCTTCATATAAATAGTCTTCTTCGCCCTTAAGTTTTTCATACTTTGCTGAGGCTCCAACTTCATCTATAACAGTTCTTGAAACCTCATAAGAAAAGCAGCATTTATCTTCTATTTTCAGCCCCTCGCGTATTTGGACAATGCTGTTCAATAGTTCTATTCCTATGTTATTACGAATTTTTGTTTTAATTATATTCGATTGGCTGAACAGGCGCTCAACCTCAGCGTTTAACTAATTCGTGATTTGACGTTATTAAGGTTAAATCACAATGGTTTGTAATTAAAAAAAAAAAAAGATGATGATTTTTATTTTTTTTTCCAAATATGATATAATTAATATAATCAATATAATCAGTAGGTAAGGGGATACTTTGGCCTGTGAATTCGGCGTAAGAAAGAGATAGCACTATGTTTGAATGAGAGAGGTGATTAAGATAAAAATTCTTATATTTTTAAATAGTTGTGGTTAACGTTTGCGGTTATAGTTTGAATATATATATATATATATGTGTTTGTTGTTATTGTGGCGCGTGGATAGATGATAAGAAATGTTTAAATGTACCGCATGATGTATAATTTATGATTCATTGTAATTTGTGGTTTGTATTTTGTTTAATGGGTTTATATGTCTACATACATATGTGAGAAAAGAGGTCGGCAGCCTTTGTGGGTAGTGGGTGAGGCGCGTTGGTTGTGTATGGCTTATCAGTATTGATGTTTTGTGGTTAGGAGCGCGTGCCAGTGTGAGTTATAGAAATGTGAAATGGTGTTATCACAATATGTTTTTTTATGATTCATTGTAATTTGTGGTTTGTATTTTGTTTAATGGGTTTATATGCCTACATACATATAGTATCCCATAACAGCTCTGATATAGAGAACATTAATTGGGGGATGATGTTATCACAATATGTTTTTATGATTCATTGTAATTTGTGGTTTGTATTTTGTTTAATGGGTTTATATGCCTACATACATATAGTATCCCATTCTTTTTTTCTAGTAAGAATACTTAAAGAATGTAAAACAGAAAAAAATCTAATGTCCGCTGGAAACATATTTTTTCGGACGCGCAGCTGTTCTATATTTTGTCATAAATAGAAACTGTGGTTTCATAAAAATATGTATGGGAATTTCACAGATTAGATGTGCAAATGTTCTATATTTTGTCGTAAATAGAAATTGTGGTTTCATAAAAATATGTATGGGAATTTCACAGATTAAAGAAAATAATTCTGAGGGTTAAAATACTTAAAGAATGTAAAAAGAAAAAAACAAATATCCACTGGAAACATATTGTTTTTTTTTTTTTTTTGTGGGAAGTACTTCCGTTCTATATTTTGTTCTAAGTGGTTTCATAAAAATATTGACTTTAATTTGTTTTTATCAGAATTATTGAGGTTTTGAAATAATTAAAAGAATTTCAAATGTAGCAATCAAATATCCGTTTGACTAAAAAAAATTTTGTTAGAGTAACATTTTATCAAAAAAAAAAAAAACACATATATAGATTAAGCTAAATGTCTATACTTTTTCGTAAGTATAAAACCAGGGTATACTCAACTATTGAATTCAGTCACTCTTGACAAAGTAAACAAGTGAAGTTAAACTTTTCTAAAAAAATTTTTAAACTAAAAAAAAATGTCTTCAACTATTAACAAAATCAAAGCGAACTCTAAAATCGCTGTGACCAAAGAATTGGTCAGTATGAAAAAGCTGACCCTGAAAAAAAAATATGCGATTGTGGGTGCCAAGAGGTGCACCACGCGCTACGGTCAACAGCTTCGTGTCGAACTGAAGGATTGTTACGTCTTTTTACCGAAAAGGTGTGTCGACTCCTTCGGTGAGGAAGAAATACAGGAGCTGCCTAAACTTTGTTTGGAGGTCGTAGCTCCTCACGAATCAACCTTCGTGATAGACTTTCATGCAAAAGAAAGTAACAATACCACCACCACCACCACTACCACCACCAGCGATGACAACAACATCAACAACAACAGTATCAATGACAACAGTAGCAGCAGCAGTAACAGCAATAATTACAACAACACCAACAATCATAGAGAAGACGAGGAGGAGGTAATGAATCAACATGACTTTGTACAGTCACAGAAAAAATTGTTCTACAACTCTTTTTATTAAAAAAAAATGTTTTTTTGTTAAAATAAAAAAAAAATTAAATACAAATTTTTAAAAGTTTTTTTCTATACCTGCTTGTTTGTTTGTTTCGCTTCTATTTCAAGCAATTAAGGTTTTTTTGTTCACTTTCACTCTTTTCTTTTTCCCCATTTGTATAGCGATTTGAAATAATAGACGAAATGGTGACGAGGATTAAAAGGTTTGGTTTGAACGGAAGAAAAATCCAGTTCAAAATAAAACCTATTCCAGAAAATAGGGAGCCTACTTCATGGATAAGGGAAGGTTTGAACGGCATGTTCAAACATGCTTTGAAAGATCTAGATCCCCTTGATAAAGTGGGAATAACTTTTAGCGGAAAGAGTTTTTCCACTGAACGGGGTAGCGGTTGGATCAACTTTAAAGACTGTTCAGCCATTAAATTTAGCGACATTTGGGAGATGGTCAGTAGAATCTTCCAAAGTAATTCTACAGGACTGAGCACTGATGATTTCAATTTAAGTATAACATCCGTGAAGCTCCCTTCAGGTTCTGGAAAAAAAAGATCTATCATCTATAACACATTTGAAGAGGAATGCATCAAAAGAAAGGGTATTGTATCTGTACACAATACGGATAATTTGTGCTTGCCTCGAGCGCTAGTCGTTGGCAAAGCATATGCCGATAAAGAAAGTGTGTTAAACAAAAAAGCAATAAGAAGAGATATTGGAAAAATTCAAACAAAGAATGCCTTAAAACTAATTAATGAGGCACACATAAATATACCCCCTGAAGGGTGTGGCATTCCGGAATTAAAAATATTCCAACAACATTTAAAGGAATACAAAATAACGGTGTATAACCACGGAACAAGAGGACGTGATATCATATTTGAAGGTGATAAAGATGAGAAAAAAAAAAATCAATTTAATCTACCACAATAATCACTTTAATTTAATAACGTCCTTAACTGCTGCATTCTGTTGCGGTTATTATTGCGAAGATTGCCATGTACCCTACAATATGAAGAGCAAAACATAGGTGTCAAAAAACATGTCCACAATGTCAAAACACACCTCCGTGCCCGAAAATTGCAAAAGAAATTAATTGTGTAGATTGTAATCGAAATTTTAGAGGGAAAAACTGTTTCGACAAACACAAGGCAGTCAGCTCAAAAGGAAACAATATTTGTGAACAAGCTAAAAGATGCATACTATGTTTAAAAACATATAGTGGCAATCGAACTCATATCTGTGGCGAATACTACTGTAAATTATGTAGTAAGCACGTGGAAGAAGATCATTTGTGCTATATACTTCCCGATAGTAGATTACCTAGATGTAAAGACACTCTTTACATTTTTTATGATTTAGAGAGTCGTCAAGAGAGAGTTATCGGCGAAAAAATCATATCTATTGCAGATGATACTTATAATACTCAGGTGAAAATACATGAGCCTAATTTGTGTGTTTTTAAACAAAAGTGTTATGAATGTTTTGATATCCAAAATTTGGCCTTTTGTAATAAGTGCGGTCATTCATTGAACATTGTTCAGGAATCTGAAGAAGAAGAAGAAGGAAATATTATCCCCAAATTCTTAAAACATATTCTGAATGTTCGACAAAAATTTAAAAACGTCATTGTATTAGCACATAACGGACAATCTTATGACCATCAATTTATATTAAATTATATACTGAATGAAACAAATTTAAGTCCGGAATTAATCATGCGAGGCAGTAAAATAATATTAATGATAATAGGAAATATTAAGTTTATAGATTCCTTAAATTATTTCCCTATGGCTCTCTCTAAGCTACCGAAAACCTTCCAGCTATCGTCGGAATTGAAAAAAGGATATTTTCCTCATTTGTTCAATACAAGAGGAAATAGAAACTATATCGGGAAGTTACCAGCCTTAGAATTCTACAGTCCGAATACTATGAAAGCAGAAGAACTTGAAGTATTTTTAAAATGGTACGGAGAACATAAAAACGACATTTTTGAACTCCAACGTGAACTTTTGGAGTATTGCATCAGTGATGTCAATATCCTGACTGAGGCTTGTCTGAAGTTCAGACGTTTTTTTCTTATGGAAAGTAATATTGAGCCATTCTTAGAAGCTACGACTATAGCTTCTTCATGCAATCTGGTGTACCGAAGAAATTTTCTACAGCCGAACACTATTGGGTTAATACCCAAAAATGGATACAGGTAAATTGTTATTTAAATGAATACAATATCTAAAATAAATGTTAAAACAAATGTGTTTTTTCTCAATATCAGGTGCGTCGATAATCAGTCAACGGAAGCAATTAAGTGGTTGATTTTGGAAGAGCAAAGTCGAAAAATCAACATAAAACATTTTGCTAAAGGACGTGAAGCCATAATTAACGGAGTTAAAGTCGATGGTTTCTGCGAAGAAAATAAACAAGTTTTTGAGTTTCATGGATGCTACTATCACGGTCATCCTGCTTGTCTAAAACATAAACGAGACGATCCTCTATCTGATAAAGAACAATACGATACGTTGAATTACAGATACGAGAGAACGATGGCCAAAACAGCACGTTTGAGATCGTTTAATTATGAAGTGATCGAAAAGTGGAGTTGTGAATTTGAGACCCAACTAATTTTTCTAAAAGATGAACAGTTACATTTCTTAAACAATCACCCACTAGTACAGAATGCCCCGTTAAATCCACGAGATGGTTTCTTTGGAGGAAGAACTGGGAATACATTTAATTACTACAAGTGTAAGGAAGGTAAGCAAATAAAATACATTGATGTATGTTCACTATACCCTTGGGTATGTAAAAATGGGAAGTTTCCCATTGGAAATCCAAAAATTCATACAAGTAATGATGATATTTGCTCTAATATGCAACTTGATGGCATCAATGGGCTCATTAAATGTAAAATTCTGCCACCAGAAAACTTATTTCACCCTGTCTTACCCCAAAAACAGAACAATAAACTAATGTTTTCATTGTGTAGAACCTGTAGCAGTGAAAAAACTAAGGAAAGAGTTTGTACCCATTCTGATGATCAGAGGGCCTTGTTAGGAACATGGGTGATTGACGAAGTAGTAAAAGCTATTGAAATGGGTTATAAGCTACTAACTATAATGGAAATTTGGGAATACGAAGTAATCCAATATAACCCTACTACATGTTCTGAAGGATTATTTACCTCAATGATGAATAAATACCTTAAAATAAAGCAAGAAGCTTCAGGGTGGCCAAATATATGTTTATCTGAAGAGGATAAAAACAAATATATAACGGATTTTCTCGAGAAGGAAAAAATCAAGTTGGAATACTCCGAAATAACAGATAATCCTGGCAAGAGATCACTTGCCAAGCTGATTTTAAATTCTTTTTGGGGTAAATTTGGACAAAGAGAAAATCAACAAAAAACCTGTATTATTAATAATCCTTCAGATTTGTTTGATTTGCTTACTCATCCATCTATAGAAGTTTCACAAATTCTACCAATTAATGAAAACAATATTGTGATAAGCTTCGAAATGAAAGAAGAAGCAGCTGAAACTCTATCAACTGTTAATGTTTCTATTGCCGCATATACCACAACTCAAGCTCGCCTGAAATTATATAGCTACTTAGAAAAACTTCAGGAAAGAGTTTTGTACTACGACACTGATTCCGTTATTTATGTTTGTCGTCAAGGAGAATTCGATCCACCTACTGGAGACTTTATCGGTGATATGACAAACGAACTGGATTGCTATGGTCAAGGAAGTTACATTACCGAATTTGTAAGTGGTGGACCAAAAAATTATTCTTACAAAGTATACAGCACAAAGGATAAAAAAGAACACACTGTCTGTAAAGTGAAGGGTATCTTCCTCAATCATGAATCTTCCCAAAAAACTAATTTCGATTCAATAAAAGAATTGGTTTTAAATTCTTCTATACAAGAAGATTCTGAAGAAAGTATTGTCATAAAGTCTAACAATATACGACGTACCATAGAACATCAGGTAGTTACTGTAGAAGAAGTCAAGACATATAAACCAAGAGCTGAAAAACGTCAATTTTTCGACGATCACAGTTCTCTACCGTACGGGTATAAAAGAAAAAAACCCAACCCACCATCATCATCATCATCATCATCATCATCATAATAATCATTATAGTAATAAAAAGTCGCACTTTATGCAAATATTAAAATACAAAAAAAAATTATTTAAAATTTTAAGCAAAAGTTTTTTGTTTTATTTGAAAATATTAATTACAATTTTTAGCTTCTTTAATGTATCTGCTCAAAAGATAAACATTCTGGAGTGCACATATTTTTCCATGATACCAACATTTCAAAGTTATATCTGGATAAATTCTTTTTAGTTCTTTTAAATTAGGACACTTATAGTTAAGATCTTCAAGGTTAATGACTTCAACATTTTCTTTATTAATAAGTTTTTGTAGCCAATGTTTCTTTTCTTTACCCTTGACGTAAACAACATTTTTAATTTTTTTCGAAGATATGACTTAACTTTGCAAAAATCTGTATCTCCTCCATCCCAGGTAAAACCATGATGATACTCACGCAACCAATGAGCTTGTCTTTTGAGGGGTGACGGAAGAAAGTTAGAGTGAAATGGTGGAGTAAGTATGAAATGTTGGTGATATCCATTAAAAAGCACAGCCATTTCCTTTAAGATAAACTCATTGTTCATTCCTCTAAAACCTTGAAAGTCTACAAAACAGGTATACATGTTTAGATCTGTTATAAGCAAATGCACTTTTTCTACTGAAAAAATATAGATTATGACACCAATTTAAATAAGTTTGTTAACTTCTCCAGTCAATGGATTGTACTCGATTATGCGATCATGAAGTATTAAACAATACATAGTTGTTGAAGCAGGAATCGAAGTTAATGTTTTAAGTTCAATTTTTACATCCACAGGACCCGTTTTGACTGACTCATTTTGATGAGAACAATCAATAACCAGAATTGGGGCGATATCTTTAAACTCTTGTCGCGATAAAAGTGGATTTGATTGTTGTTGATGATACGATTGTTGAAATTTACTATACATTTCATAGAGAATAGCATATCGATCCAGTTTATATTTAACATTTAAATCTTCGCGAGGGTAAGATTCGGAATTTAAATGTACTTTTACATTGCTCACATTACAATGATCAAATATGCTAGCATCTTTATTTCGTTGATTTTTTCTATCAGTTTGTAGAGCAATGATAATATATCTTGGTTTCTCAAGCTGACTTGAAGTTTTAACTGTCCATACATGATCAGTGGTGGTTGGTAGTGTTGGATATTCGTACATTTCCCAATTTCGAAAATGAATTTGAATTGGATTTGATTGTATTTGTTTCAATAATGTAAGTTTATTCGAATCAGATAAGGTAATGTGTGGTACTCTCCACTGCAGTTTAAAAATCGAAAGTTTTAATTCTTCGTTGTCTTTAGAAAAATAAGCATTCTCATTAGATCGAGTACGAATTAAAATCAATTCATGTCTTGCATTTGTTATGATCTTCTTATAATCTTCAGCAAATCCTAACAGATATTTTAATTTTATACAAAAATTAAAAGTACCCGATGCAAGAGAAAAACTGCTACCCCCAGTCCATGATCCATTTTCCAAGCTCTTACTTTCATTTTCGTTTAAAGAAATATAATTTTTTAAGGTCGATGTTATTCCCACAATTTTATTGTTGTCAATATTTACTCCATTCAGTTCATATTGTATTTCTTCAAAAAGAAAAGCCATTGCATTATTAGTTAATTTTCCTGCTGAAACAGTTCCATCTGCTTTTGTTAGACTCCCTTCTATATAAATATAGCTTTCACTAGGTAATATACATAAGTCTTGTTGTTGTATGGGAATACGTATTTCATCACTCGGATTGAAGGACTGAAGAAATGGTGAGTAACAATGGTACTCAAACTTAGATATGCTTTTATCAAAGATGGGTCCTTGAGTAATATTTAATATATCGTTCATATTGTAAATTTATTTTAATTTGAATCCCAGTGACAGAAGATAGGCTTTATTTTCAGGTGATAACTTAGGTGTTGACAGTGTTGATGTTCGGGAAGAACTAGTTAAATGGTTACCTTTGATATCTGTTAAATAATTATTGTAGATTATCATTATTCTAATATTGGGGTTAAATGTAATCGAACAGTTATTCTTTCTCCTCTAAAATTTATTAAGTCTCCGTTCTGGTCCACTAGTTTTAATGTTATAGTACTTATTCGTTTGACATTCACAGGTAGATAGATGACATTTTTTGGAACTTCAATGATTTTATACCCTGCCCCTGTTTCTGGTGAGAATTCATGTATTGTATGCATAGGAGTATTATTAAAATAAGAGCCAGTAATGATATTACACTCGACTCGTATTACATTTACCTTGTTTATGTCAACAGGTAAATCTGACAAATGAGTTTTATTACCTTCGAGAACACGTTTACTGAAACCCAATAATTTTCCTATGGTTCTGTTCTTATTGAAATATATGTTCTCGTTGCATTGGATTTGACATTCCATTGTGTTATTATTTGCTTCTATTTCAATAATAATTGAGGAATTTTGCAATAATAATTCTTCGGATATATATTCTGCAATAGCATCAATTTCATACGATCCTATTGGGATTTCAATTTCATATTCGCCCACATGAAACAAATTATTATTCGCATCAACATTCGGTATAGTTGTAATGGGTGATTTTTTAAGAGCTTGAGAACTTTTTTTTAAAAAAAAACGCATAAAGTTTGCAAAATCTCATCGATTCTTTATTTGAAACGTTAGATTGGTCCATGACATTTACTTTTTGAAGATAATTTCATTTAAATGTTGACCGCGGCTGCGTCTTAGGTGGTCCATTCGGAAAGTCCAATTTTGGGTAACTTTTTCGAGCATTTCGGCCGGAATAGCCCGAATTTCTTCGGAAATGTTGTCTTCCAAAGCTGGAATAGTTGCTGGCTTATTTGTGTAGACTTTAGACTTGACATAGCCCCACAAAAAATAGTCTAAAGGCGTCAAATCGCATGATCTTGGTGGCCAACTTACCGGTCCATTCCTTGAGATGAATTGTTCTCCGAAGTTTTCCCTCAAAATGGCCATAGAATCGCGAGCTGTGTGGCATGTAGCGCCATCTTGTTGAAACCACATGTCAACCAAGTTCAGTTCTTCCATTTTTGGCAACAAAAAGTTTGTTAGCATTAAACGATAGTGATCGCCATTCACCGTAACGTTGCGTCCAACAGCATCTTTGAAAAAACACGGTCCA
This sequence comes from Eupeodes latifasciatus, assembly GCA_920104205.1. NCBI lineage: Eukaryota > Metazoa > Arthropoda > Insecta > Diptera > Syrphidae > Eupeodes > Eupeodes latifasciatus. The sequence goes on from OV049924.1 coordinate 243,996,076, forward strand.
ATGATTCCACCAGCGTACAAACCACACCAAACAGTGCATTTTTCGGGATGCATGGGCAGTTCTTGAACGGCTTCTGGTTGCTCTTCACTCCAAATGCGGCAATTTTGCTTATTTACGTAGCCATTCAACCAGAAATGAGCCTCATCGCTGAACAAAATTTGTCGATAAAAAAGCGGATTTTCTGCAAACTTTTCTAGGGCCCATTCACTGAAAATTCGACGTTGTGGCAGATCGTTCGGCTTCAGTTCTTGCACGAGCTGTATTTTATACGGTTTTACACCAAGATCTTTGCGTAAAATCTTCCATGTGGTCGAATAACACAAACCCAATTGCTGCGAACGGCGACGAATCGACATTTCACGGTCTTCAGCAACACTCTCAGAAACAGACGCAATATTCTCTTCTGTACGCACTGTACGCATTCGTGTGGTTGGTTTAATGTCCAATAAAGTAAACTGAGTGCGAAACTTGGTCACAATCGCATTAATTGTTTGCTCACTTGGTCAATTATGTAGACCATAAATCGGACGTAAAGCGCGAAACACATTTCGAACCGAACACTGATTTTGGTAATAAAATTCAATGATTTGCAAGCGTTGCTCGTTAGTAAGTCTATTCATGATGAAATTTCAAAGCATACTGAGCATCTTTCTCTTTGACACCATGTCTGAAATCCCGCGTGATCTGTCAAATACTAATGCATGAAAATCCTAACCTCAAAAAAATCACCCTACGTGTGAAAATCAATCAATCCACAAACATAGTCTTTGTCCAAGTTCAGCGGTGGAAAATATTCAGCTGATAGAAGGGAAGTTCTCCCGCTCAGTGTAAGTGTCATTGCCATGATGATGAAAAACATAATGAAAGCCATTGTATATAAAACTCTTTATTTATTGAAAATAACATTCATATAAAAATCTTAAACATAAATGACCACAGTTAAAAGAGTCATAATCTTGGTATTTTGTATAATTATAATTAATTTTTTCACCCAAATAATTAATAATTTCAATAGGAGGTTGAAGATTTCCAAAACTATCAAAATATTCAATTTGGTTGCCTTTTTTATAATACGCTACCCAGTGTGTTCCAGGGCCAATTGACGAGTCTAGATTTACAATTCCACACTCGTTTTTCAAAGGTTTAGTTTTTGGTAAATTATCTCTCATGAAAACTCCTCGAAAATTCGGAATGAATTTCCTTGCAAAATTTCTCAAATCAATTTCATTTAATGCACGATTGGGTAGCGAACTTAGAAGTTTTTTGGCTGTGGATTTAAATAAAGTCCAAACCCTTTTCTATAAGGTTTAAGGTATAAGCCCTGGCCTACTGCAATGGATTCCATTTGTTGATTATGACGCTTTTTCTCCTCTAAATCTTTTTTGGCAATGCTAATATCGTTGACAGCTTTTGCTACGCCTGCAGCACCTCCCGTTAAAGCTCCAAGAGCTGAAAGTCCAGCAAACAACGGTACAAGAAATGGAATTACACCACCAATTTTCGGTACAGAAATAACTCTGGGTGTCTTAATGTTATTACTGTTTTTTCTTACTGTCTTCTTAGCAGATGATATGGCTATTTGGATTGCCTTTTCCAGATTGAAGGGTTTTTTACGTTTAATATTATTTCCAATAGCTGTTATTATTTTTCTAAATGAGAGTTGCTTAGCATTTTTATCTAAATTTGACTTATTGTCGTTTTCTTTTTTATTTTTCGCTTTTTTCTTAGGCTTTTTGTCTTTATTCTTACAACAACCCATACCGAATTTTGTTTTTGCCTTCAAAAGATTGGTAACCAATAGTGCGTTTGCCTTTTCACCTATACTAGCGTCTCCGGATTGAACTCGTTGCCAAGCTTTTTCAGTTAAAATCCTATCGGCAATGTGTCGATCAGATGTATTTTTAAATTTAGAATAAGATATATCGTGTTCCTTGCACGCTTGATCAAGCAAATTAATTCCCGGATCCCCTCGAGCTAGACGTTGTCGGAGTTTTGTTCCAGGTCCACAGTATTGATAACCAGGTAAATGTAGTTCAAGAGGTAGTGTGTTTATTAAAGTATTTAATATTTATTAAAGTATTTAATAAACCTTTTCCTTTCACAATGTTTCGTCGACTGATAGATTTTTTGGAATAATCAATCATTTCAAAATGATTATCTTAGCGTAAGAATGGTTGGATGTCATATGACACTTTTAAAATATAAACTTATCATTTATAGGAAATCATTTAGTTTTAATAACTATACGTTTCGTTAAACAACAATGCCAGTTACCAGTAATAAATATGGAACTGGCTAACAATATTGAAAGAAAAAAACATGGTAAACTATTCCCTCATAGTATAAGAGGGTTAATTACTGGTCCCTCAAATTGCGGAAAAACAAATGTCATGATGAGTTTGTTACAACATCCAAATGGATTAAAATTTGAAAATATCTATATATACTCTAAATCCTTACATCAGCCAAAGTATGAGTTTTTACGAAAAGCCATAAAACCTATTAAAAATATGGGTTTCTTCACTTTTGCCAATAACAGTGATGTTATTTCACCCGAAGAGGCTAAACCAAATTCTATATTTATTTTTGACGATATTGCCTGTGAAAAACAAGACACAGTTCGAGTTTACTTCAGTATGGGACGGCATCATCATATTGATAGTTTTTACTTATGCCAAACTTATACAAGAATACCCAAACACTTAATTCGAGACAATGCGAATTTACTAATCATCTTCAAACAGGACGATATGAATCTAAAACATATATATAATGATCATGTTAATTCAGATATGACATTTAATACATTCCGAATAGTTTGTGCAGAATGATGGAAGACAAATTACGGATTTGTGGTAATTGACAAGGATAGTCCTTTGAATGAAGGTCGTTATAGAAAAGGCTTTGACTGTTTTCTTAAGTTATAAAACAAATAACACTTTTTGATTTAATACCATATGTATAGAAATGTTCTATGAGAACAGTACAGAGCAGTATAGCGAGCAGATAGTAGCAGTAAAAAGCAGTTCCACCCAGATTGAGACCCAGTATTCTTCAGTTAAGACCAGTAATCTCAATATCAAATTCAGTTTAAAAACTTTTGAACAATTCTTTCAACAACTTCGAAACTTATTAACCACTTGCCTCTGTAGGAAGAAATAAATGTTTACATTATGATGAATATAGATGTAAAACTAACAAAGGAATTAATTAAAACTACAGATGCTCTACGAAAGAAATACAAAGCTCTTAAGATCGGTAGGGAAGCTTACGAAACTCAAATTGAAGAAACTCTTAAACCTCTTACGAAACCACTAAACAAATTAGTAAAAAAATCAAATATCAAACAAGATCAACATAACCTTATAAATGGTCCTTTAAAGAAAATAAAACTCAATTTTGAACATCCTCAATCACAAGAAAATGATTATGATAAGAAGAAGAAACATTTTCATGAAGAATTCACAACCCCCAAGACTTCTATTGATGATGATGATGATGATTCACCAATTTTTTCCGTCGATAGTAATACTACTCCAAAAAGAACAAAGAACAAGTCAAGTCATAGTAGCTTTGCAGAACGCTTGTCACAAGAACAATTTCATGACACACCTAAAAAATATATAGATTTATTTCTAAATAATTCCAACACCCTTGATAAAACCGATGGTGTACATTCAAAAGATGGAAAAATGTACATCGGTAATAGTGAGTTAAACCTTATCGGAAAAGATATAGAAATTAAAAATAAAACCTTCGAACTACAGGACTATATTACATGACACTAATGCTCATAGAATTGATCATAATTCACAGAGACAAGTACACGGCAATAGAGGTTATAAGTATAAAAAAATTATAAGTAAATTATTCGGATTAAGAACAAATACTTCTAATACTCCATCGCCATCATCTTCAACACTACAAATACCTTCAGGAAGTGGAATAATGCAATTATCAAATTTGAAAAAAGACTATATATTTTGGGATAATCCCAATGAACTAGTAGATCGATTGAGACTTCTTATTGGTTCACAACAAGCTGGACACAACAATCACTCTAACGAAATTATTTCAATCATTGAAGAACTTAAAGAAGCCAATATTATCGAATAATAATAAAAAAAAAAAAAGATGAGTGTTGATAAATTTGGTCGTTTCTCAAATAGAACCCCACCCAGAGGACCAAGAGGAAAACAAGGAGAGCAGGGACCACCAGGTGTACAGGGAGAGCGAGGTTTGCCTGGACCAGCTGGAGAGGGATTCCTCAAAACAGAAAGCGGAGATTACAACATACACTTTAAACGGTTAAAAAATGTTCAAGAACCACAAGAACAGGAAGACGCTGCTACCAAAAAATATGTTGATGAAACATACGAACAACTTAAAGAATACATCCAATATGGAGTAGTTGAAAAATTTGAGAAACTACTGTTTGACACAATTGATAATAAGAAAAAAATCTGAAAATGAAAATTGAAGACAATTCTATTAATTATTAAAACTTAAAAACAGTCATTATATAACTTTAGTCTTTAATCTATCTCCTCAGTGTGGAGAACTCAATCATTATGTCTAACATAGATTTTTTATTAATTTTTGATGAAATTCTACAGTTTCTGAAAACAAATCATCATAATATACTGGAAGAACATCATGAAGAGCTTTTGAATTGTGTAATCTTTTTGAAAAGATTTATGAATGTATCTACTACAACATCAAAACATGGATGTCATTTCGATAACTGCCCTCAAACTTATGCAAAAATGGTCCAGATACATGCGCATGTTACATGCTTGAAAATAGACTGTTGAAAATAAAAAAACTGATGTCTTTGTATAAAAGATTGAAATAGTATGACTTAAACTTGTAGTTATTATATAGAAATATTTTTAATTAATAAAATGCATGAACAAATACTTTGTTTTTATCATTCAATAAAAAGATGAGTCAGAGAAACCTTGTTGAAGAACTACATAAGCCTGCTCGAAGGAATTTTCCAAAAAGACGAGTAATTATTAAGGGTCTAGATGATTTATGGCAAGCCGACCTAGTCGAGATGGTTGTGTATTCACCCGAAAACGAAAATTATCGATATCTTCTCACAGTTATTGATACATTTTCTAAATTTGCTTGGAAGGCTCCTATTAAAAATAAAACAGGAACGAGTGTCACTCAGGCTATGGAAGATATATTTAATAAAGGTCGTCACCCAAAAAATTTACAAACAGATGATGGAAAAGAATTTTTCAATGCATCGTTTCAAAAACTTATGAAAAAGTTTCAAATCAATCATTACTCTACATTTAGTGTTCTCAAAGCTTCCATTGTTGAACGATTTAATCGTACCTTGAAAACTTGGATGTGGAAAGAATTTAGTTTAAATGGTTCATATCGTTGGATTGATATTATAGAACAACTAACAAAAACGTACAATAATTCCAAACATCGTACGATAAATATGAAACCATCTGAAGTCAATGCTGCAAATGAAAAAATATTACTCTCCAAGATCTATAATCACATCAAAATACATATTACTCCAAAGTTTAAAACCGGGGATTTTGTCAGAATTAGTAAATACAAACATGTTTTCGATAAAGGATACACACCGAATTGGACCACAGAAATCTTTAAGATAGCCAAAGTGCAACGCTCAAATCCAATAACGTACCTATTGGAAGATCACCAAGGACATCCCATTAAAGGAGGGTTTTATGAGCTTGAACTACAGAAAACTAAGTTCCCCGATACATATCTAGTCGAGGAAGTACTTCAAAGGAAAAAAGATCGATTATTTGTTAAATGGCTCGGCTTTTCACCCGATCACAACTCTTGGATTCCTATACCTAAAATTAATAAATAAGACACATCTTTTTTGTATTTTTTTTTTAATAAAAATCTTTATTGATTATACAATTATACATTTTTATTTTTTATTTTTTATTTACGTTTTTAGGTTTAAAAACGTAATAACTGAGGTTGGTAGGGGGCTTACATCAAACCCCCCTTTATTAGCTTTTATCAGCATGGAATAGAGCAGGTGGGCCACTGCTCTAAGATCATCAACGCTGGTAGTGCCCAATCTACCGATCTCCTCCCAGGCGGTATCCTGCAATTGCTGGAACTCCCAGCATTGGCAGCTATACTGCCTTACCCAATCTTTCATCTCTAATGAAATTTTTGACTGCTGATGTTCCATAGTAGTTTTTTCTAACAGCGATTTTGTTTTAAAATTGAAGACTTTTTTTGAGTGACTGAATTCAATAGTTGAGTATACCCTGGTTTTATACTTACGAAAAAGTATAGACATTTAGCTTAATCTCTATATGTGTTTTTTTTTTTTTTTTTTGATAAAATGTTACTCTAACAAAATTTTTTTTAGTCAAACGGATATTTGATTGCTACATTTGAAATTCTTTTAATTATTTCAAAACTTCAATAATTCTGATAAAAACAAATTAAAGTCAATATTTTTATGAAACCACTTAGAACAAAATATAGAACGGAAGTACTTCCCACAAAAAAAAAAAAAAAAACAATATGTTTCCAGTGGATATTTGTTTTTTTCTTTTTACATTCTTTAAGTATTTTAACCCTCAGAATTATTTTCTTTAATCTGTGAAATTCCCATACATATTTTTACGAAACCACAATTTCTATTTACGACAAAATATAGAACATTTGCACATCTAATCTGTGAAATTCCCATACATATTTTTATGAAACCACAGTTTCTATTTATGACAAAATATAGAACAGCTGCGCGTCCGAAAAAATATGTTTCCAGCGGACATTAGATTTTTTTCTGTTTTACATTCTTTAAGTATTCTTACTAGAAAAAAAGAATGGGATACTATATGTATGTAGGCATATAAACCCATTAAACAAAATACAAACCACAAATTACAATGAATCATAAAAACATATTGTGATAACATCATCCCCCAATTAATGTTCTCTATATCAGAGCTGTTATGGGATACTATATGTATGTAGGCATATAAACCCATTAAACAAAATACAAACCACAAATTACAATGAATCATAAAAAAACATTTTGTGATAACACCATTTCACATTTCTATAACTCACACTGGCACGCGCTCCTAACCACAAAACATCAATACTGATAAGCCATACACAACCAACGCGCCTCACCCACTACCCACAAAGGCTGCCGACCTCTTTTCTCACATATGTATGTAGACATATAAACCCATTAAACAAAATACAAACCACAAATTACAATGAATCATAAATTATACATCATGCGGTACATTTAAACATTTCTTATCATCTATCCACGCGCCACAATAACAACAAACACATATATATATATATATTCAAACTATAACCGCAAACGTTAACCACAACTATTTAAAAATATAAGAATTTTTATCTTAATCACCTCTCTCACTCAAACATAGTGCTATCTCTTTCTTACGCCGAATTCCCAGGCCAAAGTATCCCCTTACCTACTATAATCAAATCAATCTTTTGAAATCAATTTTGGCATTCAAGAATGCAAAACTTAAAAACAATAATGCCAGAAAAGCATTTAGCATTATTTTAAAATTTCATAATGCTTTTCTCTTCTCTATAATGCTAGATCTAGCATTAATAATGCCGTTATGGGAACACTGGTGGTGAGTTTGCGAGTTCTTGTCTTGTCGCTTTGAGTATACGATGTGCAACTTGCTTCTTGTATTAATCTTAGTCAGTCTGTCTTTTAATTAGTTCGAGGTAGGTCATGGCGTTTGTGAGGGTCTGGTGCACGAGATGAAAGGCCAGTGGCGTCGGTCAGAGGTTTTTTTTTGGTTATCTGTAATGCTTCATTACATTCCCCCCTTTCTTTCCAGACGAGAGCAATTTCGGCTTCCTTTTTTTTGTAGCGTACCAAACACCTTTTTTTTGGTAGTTAAATATATTTACGTATGTAGGTACCCTTTTTTCATATGTTTATTTCATTTTTTTTTTTTTAGTTTTTTTTTTTGTCTTTCTGTATTCCGTTCATTTTTTTCAGTAAAGTTCATGTTTTGTTTTTGTTTTGTTTTTTTTTTATTTAAGTTTCTTTTTTTTTTTATAATTAATTTTTTTTTTGTTTTTTTGTGTTTTTTTTTTTAGTAATAATACAAATTCAAAAGTATAATTCAAAAAAAAAAATAAGCATAATCAAAAAATAATCATAATTCACAAAAGCCTCCACATTATCTTCAAAACATAATTGTTTTGGTTTTGTCGCCGCTTCTTAAAAAGGCGCAGCGCCCTTTCACGTTCACAATTATCTGCCCCCATGGTCGCTTGACGAAGAAACGTTGTCGCCGGTATTTCGGGTTGTATTGGCGGCATCTGGTGACATCAAAATCTCCGAAAGGGTCTGCTGGCATCAGGGTCTCTCCCTGTGCTCGTGGCGTATACGTGTTTTTCGGTGTTGCGGGTGGAGTGTATTGTGGTTTACGGTCCGTTATTGAGGCGACTATTCGGCTTGTACTTGGCCCATTGTTCGCCGGTGGTTTAGTCGTGGTATGACTTTCTCTGGGTCTTCGTTTTACTGCTGGGTCGCGTCCTGGTGTCTCGGTCAATTTGGAATTTTGAATAGAGTAAGGGTAACTCTTATGAAATCACTTTAAGTGTTTTTCAAAAACTAAGCGTCAAAGCAATGTCAAGGGACAGCAAGTTTATGAAAAAGTAAGCTTGCCAGCAAATAAGGGCTAACCGCTAGGCGTTGCTGTTGCGGGCTAACCTATCTTAATATTGTCTCGGTCATCTGCACTATGTGTGGCCCTTTTGCTTTTAGCTGGATGACCCTGTTGGTAGTGGTTACAGCGGCAATAAGTTTTTCGGGGTGAGGGTTGACTCGGACTGCGATGGATCGGAGTGTGTTTGGTTTTGTTGACGGTGGTGTTGACAATGGTGTTGACGATGGCGTTGACGGTGGTGTAGCTGGTGGTGGTAGGATCGGGCTTCGTAGTCGTTTTGGAGCGCAAGGGCGTTTTGGTAGGGTTGGCGCGCGAATCCATGGGTCGATGGACAAGATGCGTCGCACTTCTTTCTCGTATGTGAGTTGTTTAGGTGCGTACTCGGCCATGGTTGTACATAAACTAACCTCTTGTGTTTCTTCTGATGCTGAAAATCCGTTCAAATCTTTTACGTGAGAACGAATAAGATTTTGTTTTTTAAATTTGTCACCCTTTCTCTTCAAAAGAACGATAACGGGTGAACAAAGTTTCACAACCTCATACGGTCCATCATATCTCGGCGCTAGTTTTTGAGTGAAATGGTCAACAGCAGATGAGAGTACTCTAAGTTTTTTATAAACTTGCTCTCCTATGGCTGGTCTCCACGCTCTTCTTCGAAGGTTGTAATGTTTAGCTTGATTTTGTGATGCTCTCTGCAAGTTGTTGACTACTAACCTATACAAATCTTTCTGTCTCTCTTGTCGTACGGAGACAGGTTCGGCGCATTCTTCGTCAATTTGAAAAAGGGGACTAGGTTGTCGGGGGGTTCTTAACTCTCTTCCGAAGTTAAGAAAGGCGGGAGTGAATCCAGTGGAGTCGTGTTTACTGGTGTTTATAGCGAATGATAATTCGGGGAGGTGTTCGTCCCATTGACGTTGGTTTTCGTTAACGTATTGTGAAATCATAGTCCTGATTACACAATTAACCCTCTCCGTTGGGTCTTCTTGTGGGGTATACGGTGCAGTTAAATGCTGGGAAATCCCCATTTCGATTAAGAAATTTTTCATTTGTTGGCTTACAAATGGTGTTCCATTATCTGTCAGTAATACTTCAGGTGCCCCAAAATCACTCGTTCGCGTAATGCTTTGATAACACCCACTGTTGTGGCTGTACGTAAAGGTACTACCTCTACCCACTTAGTAAACTTGTCCACTAGTACTAACATACTTGTGTTCCCTTTCATTGATCGAGGTAGTGAGCCCACGAAATCGGCACAAACCACTTCCCATGGCTTTTGGACTGTAGAAGAGTGCATCAAACCGCTAGGCTTTAGCTGATATGCCTTGTGCTGTAGGCAACTGGCACATTTACCCACGTATTTGGCAACGTCGCGATACATGCCGGGCCAATAATACAGCTTCATTAACCTTGACGCCGTTTTGGATACCCCTAAGTGTCCTGCAGTCACTGGATCATGATTTTGTTGAAGTATATTACTACGCTCTACTTTAGGTACGCATATCTTCCAGTGATTTTGTACGTTAGAAAATGGATGGGCATCGAATTTTCGGTACAACTGGCCCTTGCTAATGCGGAAATCTGGGAATTTTTCGGGATTTTCAAGAACTTGCTTCATACGTCGCTGGACCCAATCTTCCGAATCATCGATAATAGTGGCTAGATCACTTTCGGTTAATGGTAGAGGGTCTCTGGATAATGCGTCCGCTACTACATTCATGGCTCCTTTACGGTATTGAATCTCGAAGTTGTACTGTTGTAACTCTATCGCCCACCGTGCGAGTCTTCCGGAAGGGTTCTCCATTGAATGGAGCCATTTTAAAGAGTGATGATCAGTTATTACAGTAAACCGGTAACCTTCAAGATATGGTCTCATTTTTCTGATGCCCCATAAAATAGCTAAGCATTCTTTTTCGGTTACGGAGTATTTTTGTTCTAAATCGTTGAGTGTTCTACTTGCATATGCTATAACCCTTTCTTTACCCTTTGTGTTTTGTGATAAGACTACTCCTAGTCCGTGCTGACTCGCGTCAGTTTGAAGCGTAAAGAGTAGTGAAATTCGGGACACATCAATAGAGGCGCTTCGGTAAGTTTGGTTTTCAGTTCGACAAAAGCGGTTTCTTGTCTAAGACCCCATTCCTTAACTTGTTTTTTCTTTAGGAGCTTCGTAAGTGGGGTGGCTATGATTAAAAAATCTTTAATGAACCTGCGGTACCAAGATGCGATGCCCAGAAGGCGTCGGAGTTCTTTCACGTTCTTAGGCGCTTTAAGTTCTTGTACCGCGGTGACTTTATCGGGATCGGTACTGATACCCTGGTCACTCACAACGTGCCCTAAGTATTTTAGTTCGCGTTTACAGAAAACACATTTTTCCGTGTTTATTTTAAGTTGTGCCTTTTGTAGACGCTTAAAAACTTCTTGTAGATGGGTCTTGTGATCTTCAAAAGTTTTGCTTACTATGATAATATCATCAAGATATGCAAAAGCGTAACTGTCCATATCCGGTCCTATTATCGTATCTAACATTCGTTGGAAGGTGGCTGCTGCTGAATTTAAACCACATGGCATTACTGTCCACTGAAAAAGACCACGTCCCGGGACTGTAAAAGCTGTTGCTGGCCTGGAGTTTGATTCTAAAGGTACTTGCCAATATCCCTGTTTTAGATCGATCGTAGATATAAAATTGGCTTGCTTGAGTTTATCGAGTTTAGCAGAGATTTGAGGCAGGGGGTACGCATCCATAATGGATACTTCATTAAGCTGTCGATAGTCGACGCATACCCTCCAAGAACCTGTTTTCTTTTTGACTAATACGATCGGTGAACTGTATGGGCTGTTAGAAAGCTCGATTCTCCCTCCTCTTATTAATGCATCTATTTCTTCGTCGATGATTTTCTGCATGGCTGGGTTCCTGGGGTAGTATCTTTGTTTAAATGGCTGGTCAGTTTTTAGACGTATCCGATGGACTGCAGCATTCGTTGTGTTCGGTAAATTATCGAATTTTGGAAGTTCGATATCTAATAATGAGGTAAGTTGATTCTCTTGCTCAGTAGAGAGTGGTTTGCCTCCAAGTAGGCATAGTGAGTCTCTTTGTTCTGATGAAGGAGCTTCGATAGCCGTTAGATCTTTGTCCGCTACAAACATTGAGAACCCAAACTGCGAAAGTAGATCCATACCTAGAACTACCTCTTCGGTTAACTGTTGTAAGTAAGTCATTTTTCCCATCATGATCTTATCTCCCAGCCCAAAAGTGACCGTGAAAGATTCTCGGGTACTGACAGGACTACCATTCGCTAGGTGCACTGTATGTTTTTGGTAAACCATTGGAATTTTAAGATGGTAGAAAAGCTGTCGGGTTTCGGTATTAATATATGATTTTGTTGCGCCTGTATCTATAAGGGCTGTCAAACGATTACCATATACGTTGATATATACGAAAGGACGTGGGTCTGTCCATTCGTTCGAAACTTTCTTCTCATATTCTTTCTTCTCTGCTATTGAGGTTGCAGGTTCGCTGTACATTGAGTAATTATTCGGCTCTGTTGACCCTGAAAGTACTGAAGTGATGGGAAGTACGTACTTTGGCATTTCTTCTATGACATTTGAACCAATGGGTATGACTGACGAATCCGATAAATCATAGATTACCAAAGCTTGATGAGTATGACAGGGGCAATCTTTGGCTAAACGCCCATCTTCCCCGCAATAAGAGCAGAATAATTGAAACGTCCGGTTACAGGTGCTCTTGGTATGCCCCCTTTGTTTCCAATTCCAGCAATGCGTAAACCGGTCGTACGAAGTTGCTGGTCTATTGAAAGGGTTACCTTGTCTTTGTGTCTGTGGTTGGGCCTGTACCTGATGGCCACCGAACGTTGGCCTTACTGACTGTGATAACCTATTGGATGACGAACTCGAAGCCTGATTTCGTTCTTCACGCTTAATGTTTTCGTATTCGTCGGTAAGTTGTATTAACTCGGCGAGGGTCTGAAAGTCTTTTCTGCGAATATACATGTGATATCCAGGGAGGAGACCATCATAGATTCGATCTATGTTATCATCAACTTTCATTTGAGGATGCTTATGGATTAGGTACTGGGTTGCTTGTATAAAGTCTCTGGCCTTTTCCTTGAATCCCTGTTTCTTTCTTGCTATTTCATCTTCTAGCTTGGGTATATACCTAGCAGGTAGAAAGTTTTGTAGATAAGCTTCTTCGAAGTCTTTCCAAGTATGGAAACGGTCGCGGTTGATCCTATACCACTCTAGAGTAGTACCAACTAATACTTCAGGAAGTGTTCTAACTATCTCGTCAGGGTGAAGATTGAAACCGGAGGTGAGCTCCTCGCATCGCTTCAAGAATTCAATGGGGTCACTAGTGGATCTAAACTTTACACCCCATTTCCTTATTACGTTCATTACATTTGCTTCTCGGCTAACTGAAACTCTGTCCCTGGACCTTGGTTGAGCATTGTCAATTTGAATAGGGGATAACCTATTTTCTCTGGCTATGCTGGCAGTGTTGTAGCTCATGCCCGGTAGGTCGCATTAAATGGTAGATCACGGACTCTTTATGACTGTCCGGTAATCACAGGCTTAACCTGGTTAAATCTCAGTTGATTGTTTAACTGGTGAAATCTCAGATCTTAGTAAATCTGGTACATCACAGATTATTAGTCTGGTATATCACAGTTTACAACTGGTACATCATAGGTTTAGCCTAGTAAAATCACAGTTTACAACTGGTAGTTTTCGCAAAAAAAAATCCAATATTTACCTCTTCTGTAACTCTAACCGCAAGACTATAATTCTTCCTTTCTTCAACTTCGACCGCCGGACTATATTGCTGATTACTCCGTATGCCTTATCTTTTTCGACCATTTGACATAGCCCTCTTTATGCCATGTTGTTGAAAAGAGAGAGTGTAAACTATATCGATTATAAACGAATGTAAGAGCGTATTTTCATTGTTGTTATAGTTCGACACTGTAATAGGCCATATAGGCTTGGTGGCTCGTGGGAGTCGTGATGTGGTGAGTCGGTAGCGGCAGCGGCAGCGGTTTGTTATCTTTCTAATCTTCTATTCCCATTATCTCCCACTATGATTGTTTAACTTACGTTTTTAACTTAGTATGTAATACTGGTTCTCGTATGTAATACCGGTTTGTTGGGTGTGGTGAGTTTGCAAGTTCTTGTCTTGTCGCTTTAAGTATACGATGTGCAACTTGCTTCTTGTATTAATCTTAGTCAGTCTGTCTTTTAATTAGTTCGAGGTAGGTCATGGCGTTTGTAAGGGTCTGGTGCACGAGATGAAAGGCCAGTGGCGTCGGTCAGAGGTTTTTTTTGGTTATCTGTAATGCTTCATTACATTCCCCCCTTTCTTTCCAGACGAGAGCAATCTCGGCTTCCTTTTTTTTGTAGCGTACCAAACACCTTTTTTTTGGTAGTCAAATATATTTACGTATGTAGGTACCCTTTTTTTCATATGTTTATTTCATTTTTTTTTTTTTTTTTAGTTTTTTTTTTTTTGTCTTTCTTTATTCCGTTCATTTTTTTCAGTAAAGTTCATGTTTTGTTTTTGTTTTGTTTTTTTTTATTTAAGTTTCTTTGTTTTTTTTTTTATAATTAATTTTTTTTTTGTTTTTTTGTGTTTTTTTTATAGTAATAATACAAATTCAAAAGTATAATTCAAAAAAAAAATAAGCATAATCAAAAAATAATCATAATTCACAAAAGCCTCCACATTATCTTCAAAACATAATTGTTTTGGTTTTGTCGCCGCTTCTTAAAAAGGCGCAGCGCCCTTTCACGTTCACAATTATCTGCCCCCATGGTCGCTTGACGAAGAAACGTTGTCGCCGGTATTTCGGGTTGTATTGGCGGCATCTGGTGACATCAAAATCTCCGAAAGGGTCTGCTGGCATCAGGGTCTCTCCCTGTGCTCGTGGCGTATACGTGTTTTTCGGTGTTGCGGGTGGAGTGTATTGTGGTTTACGGTCCGTTATTGAGGCGACTATTCGGCTTGTACTTGGCCCATTGTTCGCCGGTGGTTTAGTCGTGGTATGACTTTCTCTGGGTCTTCGTTTTACTGCTGGGTCGCGTCCTGGTGTCTCGGTCAATTTGGAATTTTGAATAGAGTAAGGGTAACTCTTATGAAATCACTTTAAGTGTTTTTCAAAAACTAAGCGTCAAAGCAATGTCAAGGGACAGCAAGTTTATGAAAAAGTAAGCTTGCCAGCAAATAAGGGCTAACCGCTAGGCGTTGCTGTTGCGGGCTAACCTATCTTAATATTGTCTCGGTCATCTGCACTATGTGTGGCCCTTTTGCTTTTAGCTGGATGACCCTGTTGGTAGTGGTTACAGCGGCAATAAGTTTTTCGGGGTGAGGGTTGACTCGGACTGCGATGGATCGGAGTGTGTTTGGTTTTGTTGACGGTGGTGTTGACAATGGTGTTGACGATGGCGTTGACGGTGGTGTAGCTGGTGGTGGTAGGATCGGGCTTCGTAGTCGTTTTGGAGCGCAAGGGCGTTTTGGTAGGGTTGGCGCGCGAATCCATGGGTCGATGGACAAGATGCGTCGCACTTCTTTCTCGTATGTGAGTTGTTTAGGTGCGTACTCGGCCATGGTTGTACATAAACTAACCTCTTGTGTTTCTTCTGATGCTGAAAATCCGTTCAAATCTTTTACGTGAGAACGAATAAGATTTTGTTTTTTAAATTTGTCACCCTTTCTCTTCAAAAGAACGATAACGGGTGAACAAAGTTTCACAACCTCATACGGTCCATCATATCTCGGCGCTAGTTTTTGAGTGAAATGGTCAACAGCAGATGAGAGTACTCTAAGTTTTTTATAAACTTGCTCTCCTATGGCTGGTCTCCACTTCCCATGGCTTTTGGACTGTAGAAGAGTGCATCAAACCGCTAGGCTTTAGCTGCGATGCCTTGTGCTGTAGGCAACTGGCACATTTACCCACGTATTTGGCAACGTCGCGATACATGCCGGGCCAATTATACAGCTTCATTAACCTTGACGCCGTTTTGGATACCCCTAAGTGTCCTGCAGTCACTGGATCATGATTTTGTTGAAGTATATTACTACGCTCTACTTTAGGTACACATATCTTCTAGTGATTTTGTACGTTAGAAAGTGGATGGGCATCGAATTTTCGGTACAACTGGCCCTCGCTAATGCGGAAATCTGGGAATTTTTCGGGATTTTCAAGAACTTGCTTCATACGTCGTTGGACCCAATCTTCCGAATCATCGATAATAGTGGCTAGATCACTTTCGGTTAATGGTAGAGGGTCTCTGGATAATGCGTCCGCTACTACATTCATGGCTCCTTTACGGTATTGAATCTCGAAGTTGTACTGTTGTAACTCTATCGCCCACCGTGCGAGTCTTCCGGAAGGGTTCTCCATTGAATGGAGCCATTTTAAAGAGTGATGATCAGTTATTACAGTAAACCGGTAACCTTCAAGATATGGTCTCATTTTTCTGATGCCCCATAAAATGGCTAAGCATTCTTTTTCGGTTACGGAGTATTTTTGTTCTAAATCGTTGAGTGTTCTACTTGCATATGCTATAACCCTTTCTTTACCCTCTGTGTTTTGTGATAAGACTACTCCTAGTCCGTGCTGACTCGCGTCAGTTTGAAGCGTAAAGAGTAGTGAAATTCGGGACACATCAATACAGGCGCTTCGGTAAGTTTGGTTTTCAGTTCGACAAAAGCGGTTTCTTGTCTAAGACCCCATTCCTAAACTTGTTTTTTCTTTAGGAGCTTCGTAAGTGGGGTGGCTATGATTAAAAAATCTTTAATGAACCTGCGGTACCAAGATGCGATGCCCAGAAGGCGTCGGAGTTCTTTCACGTTCTTAGGCGCTTTAAGTTCTTGTACCGCGGTGACTTTATCGGGATTGGTACTGATACCCTGGTCACTCACAACGTGCCCTAAGTATTTTAGTTCGCGTTTACAGAAAACACATTTTTCCGTGTTTATTTTAAGTTATGCCTTTTGTAGACGCTTAAAAACTTCTTGTAGATGGGTCTTGTGATCTTCAAAAGTTTTGCTTACTATGATAATATCATCAAGATATGCAAAAGCGTAACTGTCCATATCCGGTCCTATTATCGTATCTAACATTCGTTGGAAGGTGGCTGCTGCTGAATTTAAACCACATGGCATTACTGTCCACTGAAAAAGACCACGTCCCGGGACTGTAAAAGCTGTTGCTGGCCTGGAGTTTGATTCTAAAGGTACTTGCCAATATCCCTGTTTTAGATCGATTGTAGATATAAAATTGGCTTGCTTGAGTTTATCGAGTTTAGCAGAGATTTGAGGCAGGGGGTACGCATCCATAATGGATACTTCATTAAGCTGTCGATAGTCGACGCATACCCTCCAAGAACCTGTTTTCTTTTTGACTAATACGATCGGTGAACTGTATGGGCTGTTAGAAAGCTCGATTCTCCCTCCTCTTATTAATGCATCTATTTCTTCGTCGATGATTTTCTGCATGGCTGGGTTCCTGGGGTAGTATCTTTGTTTAAATGGCTGGTCAGTTTTTAGACGTATCCGATGGACTGCAGCATTCGTTGTGTTCGGTAAATTATCGAATTTTGGAAGTTCGATATCTAATAATGAGGTAAGTTGATTCTCTTGCTCAGTAGAGAGTGGTTTGCCTCCAAGTAGGCATAGTGAGTCTCTTTGTTCTGATGAAGGAGCTTCGATAGCCGTTAGATCTTTGTCCGCTACAAACATTGAGAACCCAAACTGCGAAAGTAGATCCATACCTAGAACTACCTCTTCGGTTAACTGTTGTAAGTAAGTCATTTTTCCCATCATGATCTTATCTCCCAGCCCAAAAGTGACCGTGAAAGATTCTCGGGTACTGACAGGACTACCATTCGCTAGGTGCACTGTATGTTTTTGGTAAACCATTGGAATTTTAAGATGGTAGAAAAGCTGTCGGGTTTCGGTATTAATATATGATTTTGTTGCGCCTGTATCTATAAGGGCTGTCAAACGATTACCATATACGTTGATATATACGAAAGGACGTGGGTCTGTCCATTCGTTCGAAACTTTCTTCTCATATTCTTTCTTCTCTGTTATTGAGGTTGCAGGTTCGCTGTACATTGAGTAATTATTCGGCTCTGTTGACCCTGAAAGTACTGAAGTGATGGGAAGTACGTACTTTGGCATTTCTTCTATGACATTTGAACCAATGGGTATGACTGACGAATCCGATAAATCATAGATTACCAAAGCTTGATGAGTATGACAGGGGCAATCTTTGGCTAAACGCCCATCTTCCCCGCAATAAGAGCAGAATAATTGAAACGGCCGGTTACAGGTGCTCTTGGTATGCCCCCTTTGTTTCCAATTCCAGCAATGCGTAAACCGGTCGTACGAAGTTGCTGGTCTATTGAAAGGGTTACCTTGTCTTTGTGTCTGTGGTTGGGCCTGTACCTGATGGCCACCGAACGTTGGCCTTACTGACTGTGATAACCTATTGGATGACGAACTCGAAGCCTGATTTCGTTCTTCACGCTTAATGTTTTCGTATTCGTCGGTAAGTTGTATTAACTCGGCGAGGGTCTGAAAGTCTTTTCTGCGAATATACATGTGATATCCAGGGAGGAGACCATCATAGATTCGATCTATGTTATCATCAACTTTCATTTGAGGATGCTTATGGATTAGGTACTGGGTTGCTTGTATAAAGTCTCTGGCCTTTTCCTTGGATCCCTGTTTCTTTCTTGCTATTTCATCTTCTAGCTTGGGTATATACCTAGCAGGTAGAAAGTTTTGTAGATAAGCTTCTTCGAAGTCTTTCCAAGTATGGAAACGGTCGCGGTTGATCCTATACCACTCTAGAGTAGTACCAACTAATACTTCAGGAAGTGTTCTAACTATCTCGCCAGGGTGAAGATTGAAACCGGAGGTGAGCTCCTCGCATCGCTTCAAGAATTCAATGGGGTCACTAGTGGATCTAAACTTTACACCCCATTTCCTTATTACGTTCATTACATCTGCTTCTCGGCTAACTGAAACTCTGTCCCTGGACCTTGGTTGAGCATTGTCAATTTGAATAGGGGATAACGTATTTTCTCTGGCTATGCTGGCAGTGTTGTAGCTCATGCCCGGTAGATCGCATTAAATGGTAGATCACGAACTCTTTATGACTGTCCGGTAATCACAGGCTTAACCTGGTTAAATCTCAGTTGATTGTTTAACTGGTGAAATCTCAGATCTTAGTAAATCTGGTTCATCACAGATTATTAGTCTGGTATATCACAGTTTACAACTGGTACATCATAGGTTTAGCCTAGTAAAATCACAGTTTACAACTGGTAGTTTTCGCAAAAAAAAAAATCCAATATTTACCTCTTCTGTAACTCTAACCGCAAGACTATAATTCTTCCTTTCTTCAACTTCGACCGCCGGACTATATTGCTGATTACTCCGTGTGCCTTATCTTTTTCGACCATTTGACATAGCCCTCTTTATGCCATGTTGTTGAAAAGAGAGAGTGTAAACTATATCGATTATAAACGAATGTAAGAGCGTATTTTCATTGTTGTTATAGTTCGACACTGTAATAGGCCATATAGGCTTGGTGGCTCGTGGGAGTCGTGATGTGGTGAGTCGGTAGCGGCAGCGGCAGCGGCTTGTTATCTTTCTAATCTTCTATTCCCATTATCTCCCACTATGATTGTTTAACTTACGTTTTTAACTTAGTATGTAATACTGGTTCTCGTATGTAATACCGGTTTGTTGGGTGTGGTGAGTTTGCAAGTTCTTGTCTTGTCGCTTTAAGTATACGATGTGCAACTTGCTTCTTGTATTAATCTTAGTCAGTCTGTCTTTTAATTAGTTCGAGGTAGGTCATGGCGTTTGTGAGGGTCTGGTGCACGAGATGAAAGGCCAGTGGCGTCGGTCAGAGGTTTTTTTTTGGTTATCTGTAATGCTTCATTACAAAACTTTATACACGAATTTTTAAATTATTTTTAGTGTTCAGGTAAAAAAAACGTGAAATTTTGCACTAAAACATGTATATATTTTTATTTTTTTTCAAACAAATTTAAATAATTTCTGAATGAAGAAAGCGACCCGGCAAAAATGATTGACACAAAAGAGGCTGACGTTTGGCAGTCACTCCTTTTTATAGTCAGACGGCAACCCTCAGCGTGTCAGTCATTTTGGACTAGAGAGCGTTTTAAATACGGTGCCGGAAGCAATTCCGAAAGGACCTTTTTCCGGCCGTATTTTTGACAAAACATAAATCTTTTTATTTTAAAAATCATTTTCATTTTTTTAATAAATATATGTGAAAAAAGTTAAATTTTCTGGTCGAAACCGGCGCAGAAAATTCATACGGAAGCACTTCCATTGCAGAATACATTGATGCCTTGCAAATGTATTGGTTCTCATTTAATCAGAATATTGCCATCTCAATTTTATATTTCTCTTAATCCAACTCTCTTTTAAGGCAAATGGAGGATTTCAGCCCATTGCTTGCATTGACCGCTCTTCAAGATCCTCTTAACTCACCACACCTATATTCACCTCCATCTTTATCAATGCCACTGTATTGTCTTAAGGTTGTACAATAATTAATTTAACTTGAATGGAATTGAAAGAACAGAAGGTTTGAATGTTGGCTATGTGTCTACCGGATGACCTCAACTTAAAAAAAAAAAGAAGATAAAAGTACATAGAAATTAAAGGCGTTTCCTACAAAACTTATACATTTTTGACAGTTAACGTTAGAAATGGAGAAGAAAAGAAACGATTATGAAATATAGTATCAACCCACGCCCGAGAATAAGTCACATGTTCGGATTGAAGTAAGGCGGGTTTATTAAGAATAGTATCCACCTCTTAATGTCCTTTTGAGGGAAATACCCCTAAAAGATTACCGTTTTCATGCATCGCTCAAAACAAAATTTCTTTTATTGACTACGTCACCAACGTTGTACTGCACATTTTTGCTTCGAGTATTGTACGTATGCTCGTACGTTTCATGAGCCTTTGCTAGATAATCCTTGATGGCTGAATGTAATATGATCATCTTCGATGACTTTGGAATGACGTTCATTTCAGAGTTGTTAACACAGTCAAGTTTTCGTAAGAGGTTATAATCTGAATCATGCTCCACCATTCTGTGGCCAAGCAAGGCTTCGTAAGGTGACATACCGATGGCCGAATGGGTAGCTGTCCTAAGAGCGCAAACGATGGCAGGAAGATGTACATCCCAATTTCTCTGATCTTTCCCTATGTATGACCTGATTGCAGAAAGGATTGAACGGTTGACGTGCTCACTGGCATTGGCTTGCGGAGCATAAAAGGCAGTTCTAATATGCTGAATGTAGTACCCATGGCGTGATGGTTAGTGTGTTGGACTGTCATGCAAGGGGTCTTGGGTTCAATCCCTGCCTGTGGCACCTAACTTTTTTTCACGGGTACTGCCTCTTGCGAGGAATTGAAAAATCCTCCAAGAGTAATTCTTGTCATGAAAAGTGCTTTCTCAAATTAGCCGTTCGGATTCGACATGTAAGCTGTAGGTCCCTTCCATCTCTGACAACATTACTCGCAGGAACACAGGAATGGTTGAGAGTTGTAAGTCACTAGGCCCTGGTTCTTCATGGACTGGTGCGCCACCTAATTTATTTATTTATTTAACATGCTGAATACCATATAAGGATAACAATTTTGTAAATGCTGAACCGATAAATTGCTTACCATTATCTGTAAGGATAGATTCGGGCACACCAAACAAGCATAGGATTTCTTCGTTTAAAAACCTAACTGCCGTTTCCGACGTAGCATTTCTCAAAGCTTTTAAAATGACAACTTTCGTTAGCTGATCGAGAGCGATTAGTATGTAGATATTTCCGTTTTTAGACTGAGGATATGGTCCAAGAAAATCCATGTATATGTGTTGGAAAGGACGTTCCACCACGAAAGCCTTCCCCATAGGTTGTGTTAAAATTTGGTTGGAAGCTTTTGACATCTTACATACCTCACAACTTCCTACGAAAAACTTAACCTGTGTCGCCATGTTCGGCCAGAAAAATCGCTGTCGGAGCCTGTTAAGAGTTTTACCTATACCGCCATGCGCAGCCCTTGGCGGCCGATGAGCCAAAGTAATCAGTCGATTGGTTAGCTGCGATGGAATCCATAACTTCCATCCTAGGTCATCCTCCTAAGGACTTCGTGTGCTGTGTCTGACCTTCTTGTACACAAAATTGTCCGAGACTTGAAGGTCGGGCAGCTGTTCTTTTTGTTTTGTGATGTTGTCAATGATCTTACCATATTCCGCAGATTTAAAACTGGAGTCTGATAGATCTATGTGCAGCACATCAGAAGGACATTTCTCCGACGAGGCATCTAGGTTCAATTCGTCTGCCGCAAAAACTCTAGACAGAGCGTCTGGTACGACATGTTGCGATCCTTTACGATGCTCTATGTTGAAGTCATAACCTTGAAGTTTAAGACTCCACCGAGCTAACCTACCGCTGAGGTCCCTTTGATTCATCAACTACCTTAAACTAGCGTGATCAGTCACTACTTTAAAGTGGTATCCCTCTTCATAGGAACGAAATTGTTCTATGCTCATAACAGCAGCCAAGCATTCCCGTTCAGTGACGCTATAATTACACTGGACTTTGTTCAATTTGTGTGAATAGAAGAAAATATTACGTTAGTTGCCTTCTTCATCCTTTTGACATAATACGCCACCGATGGCAGTCGATGACGCATCACACAAAATGATGAAGGGCTTGGTGTAATCAGGGTTCACTAAAACGGGTGCCGAAGTTAGAATATCCTTAATCTTTTGAAAAGACTCTAGCGCTTCATTATTAAATTCAAATTTAACGTTCTTTTTTAAGGTATTAGTGATAGGGGTGGCAAGAGTGCTATAATCTCTTATGAATCTGCGATACCACCCAAACATGCCAAGGAACCGACGTACCTGTCTTTGTTTTTGTGGAACCGGAGATTAAATGAGGAGCTATATCAAAAGACTTCCAAAAATGTATCCCAAGATACAACTGTTGCTGTAGCGAAGGAACTAAATGCATTTCAATCTTTTTAGTTATGTTTTTGTAGGTGATATCAGCTACGAATTTACCCTATATAGGTTGATTACGACCATCCGCTGTTCTAACATTGGACGAAAACCGTGAGCAAACAACTTTATGTTTGTTCAGAAAATCATCACCATCCATGCCCAAGCAACTTATGCTAGAACCACTGTCTAGCAATCCCATCATGCTTTCACCAAAAATGTTTACCTTGGCATAGGGGCGAGGATCATCAGAACAACACAAAGTGGTTGCTTCTATACTTTTAAATGCGTTTCTTCTATTTTTCTTTCGTTCTCGAATCCGAGTTATTCTATTAGAAACTGGAGGTTTTGAACTACCGAAAATCCTATCTCTGGCAGCATAATATCTTATTTGTCGTTCGTGAAGACTTTTCAATGGAGGTGAACTCGTAGCTTTCGGAAGTGAAATATCTGTTTCTAACTTTTCTTCATTAACAAGTCTTTTTAAAATCTGTACCTACTTGAAAATTTGTGTTTTTGCAATCGAGGTTGGAATTTTAATATAATGCAAATCCGGTTTCTGGTCTCGCGAGCAAGCCATCCCGGTCGACGGATTGCTCTTGCGAGAGTTTCCCGCACATTTAAGACTTGTGCATTGAGGTGAAGTTGTACCTTCTTTTCCGCAGCGGTAACAAAACAAGGACCTTTGTGAGTCTGGACACTCCATATAGCCGTGACCTAACTTTTTGCAGTTCCAGCAGGTATAATTGCTGGTATCTCTTTGCATCTGCATGGCTTTCACAGAAACTGTTTCTGGATCTGCGACTACTTCGGCTACCCTAAACTCACTAACATTTCTAGGAAAGGGTGGACTTACGGTATTTTTAATCTTCTGTTTGTTTTGATCTTTGATGTATTTTTCCATATTACGGCAAACATAAGCCAATTCATTAAGGCTCTGGGTCCTAAAAGTCAACAATAACTCTCCCATTCGACTGTTCACGTTTTGTTTGATCAGAATTAGTAATTCATGATTTGGCTTTGGACAAAGCAAACGCATATTCAACTTTTGAATAGCCAAAAAAAAAATCGTCAAAACTTTCGTTGGGTTGCTGACGATGTTCATATAATTTCATTGAAAGCTCAGCATCAGTCTCAAGAGACCGAAACTGATCTATCAATGCATACCTAAGTCCAGGCCAATCTATTCTAGGATTGGATTTGCGGAAAACCCAATACCAATCTTCAACTTGTCCGGTTATGAAATGGTGAAAATTCGCTACAACCTCAGGCCATGATGACAAATATGTTTCCTTTAAAATCTCTAACTTAAAAAGAAAATCATCAACCGTCATTTTGATATTATCATATTTCAATCAAACTTGTGGTAAGCAAGAAATTTGTAATTGGAACCAGAATTATAATTCTGTCGTGATTGACTGGGTTGTTGGTTAGTACAGGTGTCATCTAAATTCATGTTTCTGATACGCGTCAGAAACTCGTCTGCATTGGGGTTTAGACGTGGGTAATTTACTCTTGATGCTGAGTCAGCAATATTATGAGCAGTAACATTGGGTTCTGTAGCTGGATGAGCTCGCCTGCGGACTTCATATTCGCTTGGAACAGAAGGAGTTGTTTGTCTTAGGGTTTCTCGGATGATCTCTGCCATTTGATTTTTCATTTCGACCCTATTGGCTTCTAATTCTTTGCGAATAACCTGCAGATCCTCTAACCTACTCCTATCGAAGCAATTACAAGACCCTGAATGTAAGCTGGTAAGTCTAGTTCGCCCTGGTTGTTTAATGGCTGGGTGGGCGGTATCCAACTATCCCTTTTTTTAAGAAGCGCTTGAGATCCCATTGGTATGTCTGGGTTGGCATTCTTTGCAGAGAGGTCTCCTTCTGGAGGGGCTTGATTTGGGGGAACAGTGGACGGTGATCTTAATCCTTAGTTGTGTATATCCGGGTTGGAATTACTAGCCATGGCTTCGAGTGGAAGGCTTATGTTGTTAGAACCATGGATTGCTTTATTGTTCCCGCGACCACATAGTTTTTGACCTGATCCGCGCCCAGGAGCGTATAGACTAGATCCACGACCACCAAGAGATTGAATGGGTGCATGACCACGAGAAGAACATAAATTATAAGGTTATTTAACTAACGTGAGCTTCTAAACCTTTTTCATAATAACAACCAGATCGAAAAGAAATAAAATAAAAATATCTAAGTGATTGATTAAATTACTTAAAGAAAAATTCAAAGGAAAATCAAATAGGATTATACCAAAAGGAAATTATAAAAAAAATAAAGGAAGCAAATTCTAATTGCTAAAAAAAACTTGAACTAAATAAAAAAAAAATGAAATTTGAAACTAATAAGCAAATGATTCAATTGAGCTTAGAAACAAACGATAAAAAAAAATCTATCAAAAGAAAAAGTATTTGTTTGTGAAAACGGTTCTAAAATATGTCTGGTGGATGTGACGGATCAAGGTAAGTATCTAAAGATCGAATAAAAGTTTTTCTGTTATAATATACTCACTTGGAATTTTTGTATGGAAGGGGAAGCTGAACATAAATTATGTGTTACAAAACACAAAACTTACTTGACTGTTATAATAAACAGAGGTAATTTTTATAAGAAATCTAAGAAAACGAAACAACTCGCTACGGACATAGTACGTGACTACCAAAGCTCATACTATCGGTCGACATTGCTTCTTTCCTTTAAAAAAAAATCAAAAGAATAATCTGCACAACTATAAATTCAGCTGAACCAAAAGATACGGATACAAAACTAATCGATTGAAAATTCTGGTTATATCAGATATTGATTTTGATTGAAATGTATGATTGTCGCAACAGGCTAAACAGGGAAAGACTTCAAACCCATTTACTGGACGTCCGCTCACCACTTCAAATCTCACAATAAATAAAATGAAGGTACCATCAATGCAAAAAAATAATCAAATAAATTCTGTAAAATTTTCGTAATAAAAGAATGGAAAATTATCTCAACTTTTTTTTTTCGAAACAAGAATTTCAACTTCGAACCAGGAATAATGAAAGACGAATCGGCCCCACGTTGGTCGCCACCTGTAACGGAACCGAGGTGTTGTCGGCAAAAGGACTCTCGACAGTAAGTTCCATATTCCCTCATATGGTAGGGGTGGTATTATCCTCAAAACACAATCACATAGCACATGGTCGGAACATGTAGGTTAGAGTGCCTTTATACCTTCCTTCCCTTACCACCATTACAACTCTCTACTTACAGGTGCAGCGAGCTGATCCTGGCCGCAGGAAGGAAGGGTGTGCAGGTCACAAAGGCGTGGCATGCTAGCATAAGCACGTCCTAGCTCGTCGGAATGGGGGGGTTCTTGCCTTCGTAACGCTGAACGTTACGTGTTAAATACGTGTTACGTATTTTCATGCCGGGGTAGATATTAAAAAAAAGTTCGGGTTCAAAAAAAAGGAGCCAAAATTCGTCCTGATATAAAAACTGGTTACTCAACAAAAGGTTCCAAGGAGGAGAGAGCCCGATGGTATTGCCTCTCAGAGGGAAAGCCCACCCACGTATCGTAAAAGGTACGACCATGGCTGATATGTCCT
Source organism: Eupeodes latifasciatus (assembly GCA_920104205.1). Lineage (NCBI taxonomy): Eukaryota > Metazoa > Arthropoda > Insecta > Diptera > Syrphidae > Eupeodes > Eupeodes latifasciatus. Next base: position 244,022,436 of record OV049924.1, read on the forward strand.
CGATTTTATATCAGCCCCTAATCCAAAGACTACCTACATGTATAGTGACCAGATATTTTTTAAGACAATGCGGGACACAATTTTTTTAATTTATGAAAGTATTTTATTTTCTTTTTAAGTACTACAATAAATAAATAATAAAAAATACATCAACATGTACAACATATTTCATAGGTTGATATAACTAATCAGTCTTTAAGATACAAAAAATCACAAAACTTAAACAAATTTCTTCTTTATAAAATAAAATAAAAAAATTAACATAAATATACTTAATATTCTGTAAAAAAATATTTTTTGCCCAGGTCGTTAGTTATATTTTTCACTGGTGTGAATTTTTTCTAAAACTTCACCATTATTCTTAATAGAATCATAAAAAAAAACTACATTCGGGTTTTTTCTTGCATCCACAAAATGATTTATTATCGAAAATATTCGTTCAATGGAAGCATTTGTTCCAGGAAGACTCAAAATATATTCGATAACCATTAATAGATTTTTGTAAGGTACTCGTACATTACTTTCGCCGAAATATTTAAATATCTCCAGCCACCTTAAATCAATTGAGCAAGCATGGTCGATCCATTGTTCGACTTTTGCGGAATAAAATATTTTTTTTAAATAAGAAATTTCGTCAACCAAGTCGTTCTCAGCAATTGAATCGTTTGCATTTTCTAGTATGAACGACAATCCTTTTTGAACTTCCTGCCACTCAATTGATTTTTGGAGACATACCCATTGAAAATATTCGGCGTACTTACATTGAGAAGTCCACTTCTCGAGGTATTGCAAGCAGTTTTTGTAAAAGTTTTTAATATGAGAAGTGAACCACGTTCTATTAATGGCACCACATTCTTCCAAATTATTTAAAATTTCTGTCATTGTGATTGAAATGAACTGTTCCTCAGTTCCTTCTTTCAATTTGAACTTTAGTCTCGCAATTTGTTTCCATGATGGTTTTGTTATCGCCTTCTACCTGCAAAATTGCATTATGGAACAAAGAGGACTGGTTATGCAAGAATATCAACCATAACTCTGATTTTGGGTCTTCAAAAAAATGTTTTAAAACGTTTGGACATTTGTCAAGGGATACAAAATATGACGAAGAGTTGAGATGTGCAGATGTGCATATGAGCAACTTTTTCATTAGATATTCTTGAATATTTTGGTTTGGCGGGACTTTGCGGGACAAATTAATCAATGCAGGACATTTTGCGGGACAATTTATGGTGCGGGATAACTATGTGAAATGCGGGACAGTCCCGCACAATCCGGGACGTATGGTCACTATACCTACATGTCATCTCATCCAGAAAAACAAAACTCAAAATTCAATTTACATTTTTTTTGACTTGCCTATACTCAATCTATTTTTTTAACCTAGCGTCACAGCCACATCCACCTAAATCTTCACTTACACGAACTGCATGCTACCAATCCACCGATGTAGTTTGAAAATAATTTCCGGAAAAAAATGAAATCCAACAGAGGATTCAATGAAAGGATTATTTTACAGTTTTTTTTCCAAAAATAGTACCCAAAAGGATAAATTTTATTCATTACCAAAAAGATGAAAATTACATCAAACAAACTAAGCGAAATATAAATATAATTTAGAAAATACAAACAAAAATATTATGAAAAAAAATCAATCTAACTACAAACCAACAGTCGATAATAATGATGTAAGTATGTATAGTATAGGTATCTAACCATAAGTAAATTTTTTTTCCGAAATTCCTTAAGGTTAAATTAATTATTATATTTTTTTTTACGGAACTTTTAAATTGTGAAATCTTATCAACCAATTAAGTAGGATATGGGACGGTTCAGACTGGGAACCAAATTATGCAAATGAGTAAATTGGGTTTTATTAATGACTTTTATTACACTGACTTTTACGCGGGTGTGCCCTTTGATGTGAAAAGGTGTGAATTAATTTTATTACACTGATGAGCTGAGCTGGTGATCCTTTTTTCGGGGGTGATCTTTGATGTAAAAAAAAGGTGTCATGAATATGAGGAAAACAGAAATAAAAGATTTTCCAAAAGAGGAATTTGAATTTAAATCTGATAAGATTTTTTTTAATAATTGAAGTGAACCATGGTGATGGACCTAGGTGGTAATTTTTTTTTATTTCTAATAGGTTTGTCGTTTGTAAGTATTGTTATGGGTGCTGTTTTCATTGCTTTGGAAAGCAGAATAGAAAAACTTACAAATGTGTAGAAGGAAATTTCTTTGATCAATTAAAACAATTTCTTTTGAACGTTCTTAAACCAAAACGTAAATTACGTTCTTAACACAAGACATAAATTACGTTCTTAACCCAAAACATAAATTACGTTCTTAACCCAAAACGTAAATTACGTTCATAACCCAAAACGTAAATTACGTTCTTAACCCAAAACGTAAATCACGTTCTTAACCCAAAACGTAAATTACGTTCTTAACCCCAAAACGTAAATTACGTTCATAACCCAAAACGTAAATTACGTTCATACCCCCTAAAACGTAAATTACGTTCTTAACCCAAAACAAAATTACGTTCTTAACCCAAAACGTAAATTACGTTCTTAACCCAAAACGTAAATTACGTTCTTAACCCAAAACGTAAATTACGTTCTTAACCCAAAACGTAAATTACGTTTAAGTTCTAATCCAAAATGAGAGAAGGGAGGCTTTTAAAAAGGAAGATATGTGATTATGGTGAGCACAGCTGGTTTCAAGAAGTTATCAAGAGAAAACATTATTCCTCATTATCATCGTCATTATGTATTTCGAGGAAGCTGAATATTCTATCTTTACCCTGGATGATTTTGCTGTAAGAGAGGCAAACTCAATAAACGAGAACGTCGCTTTCAAGCCATCGAAAAAACTGTCTGATTTACAAATGAATTTTAGATATAATATTTTTTTACTACAAAAAGTAAAAACACGGTGGGGCGATCGGATTGTAGCAGATCTTGGAGAATATAAGGTACGTTTTTTTTTTTTTATTATTTATTATAAATTAAATTGTTTTATAGGTTTTCTTACCGACCAGATATTCAGATCTTTCAGCAAGCTGCATAGCAGCAATTGGTGGAGGAGGATATGTCTTCAAAATAACTAAACAACTTGGAGCAACTTATGAGCTTAAGTTTATGAAAATGAAATAACGTGTAATGCTAATGTATAGAAATACATGCTTAGAAAATATGAACATACTGTATAAATAAAATTACAAATTTTAATGTTTTAAAATCAGATTTATTTTTATTATAACCCTTCTATTTTACAGAATTTCGTTTTTATTGATCCATGAGTTATGTTCTGGGGAGAATCCCAACCATTTCACTAAAACTTTATTTCCCCTCGCTTGTAGAACTTTTTCAACTAGGAATACATCTGCGCATCTAGTTTTCATCAGTTCTGCTTCGTAAAAACCACCTTGAACTGGTTTTCCTTGATAGTCTTCAAGAAGATATGTGACTGGTTTTGTTAATTGGACTTTTCTTATTTTAAAAACCTCAGTAGTCCAATTGGGTGTATAGCCTTTTTCAAATACATGTTTGTACTTTCTGATTCTTACTTTGTCTCCAACTTCAAATTTTCGTGTGCTTAGTTTTTCTTTCTTGATTTTGAAAATTGGTAATAGTGACTTTGAATTTTGTTTGTTAACATCTGCAGGTTTACATTTAATGGTTCGATGAATAGAGTGATTGTATTCATGAAGTATTTTTTTGTAAATATTTATCCACTTATAACTGCATGCCGTTGAAACTAAATTCTTTCCACATTTTATCTTTGAAAGTTCTATTAAATCTTTCAACAATTGAAGCTTTTAATGAACTAAATGTGGAATAATGGTTAATTTTATATTTTTTCATTAAGCTTTTGAAGTTTCTATTGAAAAATTCTTTTCCATCATCCGTTTGTAAATTTTTAGGAATCCTAGAAGAATGGATAAATATTTCCTCCATTCCTTTAGAAATAGTGATACCTTTTTTGTTTTTCATTGGTATGACCCACGCGAATCTGGAGAAGGCATCAATGACTGTCATTAAATAATTGAACCCTCTGTTTTGTCCACTATAAGGTATCATTTCAACTAAGTCAGCTTGCCATAAATCATCAAAGGCCTTGATAATAACACAACGACGTTTAAAATTTATGCAACTCTTCAACAACCTTCCGCTTGCTCATATTTGTAAAGAGTGAATTAAGCTTAATAAAAAAGAAGATTTATATGTTTTTTATTTTTTTTTATTGCAATCTCTTATATAACAACATTAGTTTCTTAATTCTAGCTAAAAGTTTTTCTATAACGTAACAGGAACAAGTATCTGGGCCTAGTTTACATTGGTTGGATGACCAGCAACAATTAGAGTAGTGATGTCCATGAGTAGGAAGAAGGTCGCATGAAACTGGGAATTCGGCGTAAGAAAGAGACAGCACTATGTTTGAGTGAGAGAGGTGATTAAGAATACTTATATTTTTAAATAGTTGTGGTTAATGTTTGCGGTTATAGTTTGAATATATATATATATATGTGTTTGTTGTTATTGTGGCGCGTGGATAGATGATAAGAAATGTTTAAATGTACCGCATGATGTCTAAGATTTAAATTTTCGAATGGGAAGAAGATGATAAGAACATTTGAATTATTGTAAAGAGGTGATAAGAATACATTTTAAAAAATAGTTGGGGTTAACGTTTTCGGTTATAGTTTGAATATGTATATATTTATATATGTGTTTGTCATTATTGCGGCGCTTAGATAGATGATAAGAAATGTTTAAATGTACCATGATCTATAAGATTTAAATTTTCAGATGGGTAGAAGATGATAAGAACATTTGAATTATTGTAAAGAGGTGATAAGAATACATTTTTAACATAATTGGGGTTAACGTTTTCGGTTATAGTTTGAATTTATATATATATATGGTATTATTGTGAATAGGTGATAAGAATACATTTTAGAAATAATTGGGGTTAACGTTTTCGGTTATAGTTTGAATTTATATATATATATATATATATATATATGTGTTTGTCATTATTGTGGCGCTTAGATAGATGATAAGAAATGTTTAAATGTACCATGATGTGTAGTAATGAGAGAGTCGGTTAGAAGATAAATTGAATCTTAAAAGATTAAAGGGAAGTTGAGAATTTAAAAATTAGGGTTGAGAGGTGATAATAATAAATTTTAAATAGTTGTGGTTAACGTTTTCGATTATAGTTTAAATATATATATATATTTTTTGGAGGTTAGATTGGATATATGATAAGAAATTTTTAACAATTAATATTAGTAATTAGTTTACATTTTAACTGTTGTATTGTTTACTATAAATTAAAAAATTAGTCAATATTGTCAGCAGTCTTTGAATATCTTTTGGTTAGCAAACATTTCATCAGTTTGATAAAACATTATTTCTGAAAATGTTTAACTATTTATCGCTCGTTATATATAGCGTAATATTGCCGTATTTTATTCTGGGGGTACCAATACCGTTTGATTTAAATCTATCTAATGCTTCAAATAATCTGTCGTTTGCTCTAAGCTTGCCTAATAATGATACAGTAACAATAGGGTTGTCATTAAAGCTGTTATCATATTATCCTGCTGGACTCCTTAAAAACGCGTCAAATTCAGTTCCAGTATTCTAAAATGGCGCAGAAGATTCAATGACTACACAAAAAACAACAACATTGAAAAATGAGGAAAACAAAGTCATAACTGTGGACGAAGCAATCGAAAAATTTAGGCAAGACCTGATAAAAAAGGAGATCGAAATATCAGGAATCATTCAAAGTAAAGAAATATTTTATAGGCATTTTAAACTGGAGTTCAACGATGACCAGGCACTCACCATCCGATGCTCATATTCATATGACAGTAATTTTAACCTACGTACACTGAACATTAAGTGTTATGAATATCATCAATACGAAACAGAGAGAGTGTTAAGTAATGGAGAAATGGAAGTCTTTATGAAAGAGGATCTTGAGTACAAGTCTGATGTAGAATTGATAGATTTTAAAACAATGAAACAAACTTACACGATGAGTGTTTCTTAGATATTAAGAATATCAATGTTTATTTTATGGAAATAAAAACAATTTTTGTATGTTAATAAAACATTTATTATTAAAAATTAAATAAGATTTTTGTATTTATTTTTGATTAAAGGGATCCAGGAGTTGTGATCGGGTGAAAATCCCAACCATTTAACAAATATTTTGTCTTTTTTCTTTTGAAGCACCTTTTCAATTAAATATGTATTAGGAAATTTTGTTTTTTGTAGTTCCAGTTCATAAAACCCACCTTTAATGGGGTTTCCCTGATAATCTTCTAACAAATATGTAACTGGATTAGTGAGTTTTGCTTCAACTATTTTAAAAATGTCTGTTGTCCAATTGGGAGTGTACCCTTTTTCAAATACATGTTTGTATTTACTTATTCGGACTAAGTCACCAACCTTGAACTTTGGTTTTAAACGAATTTTTATGTAATCATATATGTTTGTGAGTAGTTGTTTTTCGTTTGCAGTATTAACTTCAGATGGTTTCATTTTAATTCTACGATGTTTTGAATTGTTATATTTTTCAGTTAGTTTCGCTAATATATGTATTTATCCATCTATAATTGCCATTAACAGAAAATTCTTTCCACATATGAGTTTTCAAGGTTCGATTAAATCGTTCAACAATTGATGCTTTTAGATGAGTATACGTTGAATAGTGATTGGTTTTATATTTTTCCATAAGGTTTTGAAATGTCCGATTGAAAAACTCTTTGCCATCATCTGTTTGTAAATTCTTTGGCCAGCGACCTTTATTGAATATGTTCTGCAAAGCGGTAGTGACTTCATAGCTTGTTTTATTTTTAATGGGAGTAGCCCAAGCAAATTTTTAAAAAGTATCAATGACTGTGAGAAGATACTTAAAATTTCTATTTTCTGATGAATATGGAATCATTTCCACTAGATCTGCTTGCCACAATTCGTCTAAACCCTTGATAACTACTCGTCTCTTCGAAAAATGTTTACGAGTAGGCTTATGAAGTTCCTCGACAACTTCTCTTTTATTCATCTTTATATGGAATGGTTCAAATAAAAAATACATGTGTGTTTTTATAATACAAAATTAACATTTAATTATATCAATCTCTCTTATACAGTGCCATCAATTTTTTTATTTTAGATATTTTTGTTTCGAGCATGTAACAAGCGCACGTGTCAGGTCCATTTCGGCATAAGTTGAAAGATCAAGGACAGTTCTCAAAATGACATCCATGATATGAATTCTTGCATACATACATCGACAAATTGTTTAAAAAAAATTATACTGCTTAGGAATTCCCAATGATGCTCTTCAATAATATTATTTTTATATTCCTCAAGGAATTTTTCGATGTCTTCTACTAATATTTTATAATTAATGTTAAACATAATGAATTACTTTCAAGTTCACTGTTTCAAAGATGATTGGTGTGATTTTCGGGGTTTTTCATGGTTTTATTCAATTCATTTTGAAAGTATTTTTTAATCATATCTATTTCTTGATCAACATAATGTTTTGTAGCACCGTCTGAATTTTCAATTGGCTCATGAAGATTTTGTAATCGTTTCCAGTTCATATTAAAATCGTTGTTTTCGGTTTTAAGAAAACCCACCCCAGTTGGCCCAGGAGGTCCAGGTAACCCTTGCTTTCCCTCTACACCGGGTGGCCCTCTTTCTCCTCTGGGACCCCTCGGTGGAGTTCTATGTGAATAACGACCGAACTTATCAACACTCATTTTTGGTTATTCAATAATACTTGATTCTTTGAGTTCTTCAATAATGGATATAATTTCGTTAGAATGATTACTGTGTCCAGCTTGCTGTGAAGCAATAAGAAGTCTTATTCGATCTACTAGCTCATTGGGATCATCCCAATATATATATTGTTTCTTGAAATTTGAAAATTGCATAAGGCCACTTCCTGAAGCTAATAGCTGGTGTGATGATGTCGGTGATATTGGTGATAAAAATTGTGTTACATTATCAGATAATCCTAATAAATTTTTTATTATATTTTTATATTTATATCCACGATTTCCATGTATTTGATTTTGTGAATCATACCCTATTCGATAGGCATTGGAGTCATTTAATATGGTTTTGTAATTTTTTAAATCTGTTTCAGTGTAGGCGTTTTTATTTGGAATTTTCTTAAATAACAGTTCATACGAGTATAACCCTGTTGTTCCTTCAAAGGTATTGTTTTTAATTTTAATATTTTTCTCACGAATACTTAGTTCTTCGTTACCGATATACCATTTCCCATTTCTGAAATATACACCATACGTTTTATCAAGCTTAGTTGAATTATTTCTAAACAAATCTTGATATTCTTGGGGTAGTTGATACATTTTTTCTTGTGATATCTGGTCGACCAATATTCGACGTTTTCTTATTTTATCCTTTGAGCTATTGCTGCTTGAAACAGATAGCAAACCATCCATAGTAGATTTAGGTGTTACGAAGTCGTCTGTGCTAAGTTTATTCTTCACAAGATCATTGTCATGTTTGGAGTAGTTATAGGCTTCAGAGATTCCTCATTTTGAGTTTCGTAAGCTGCTCTACCATTTTTAAGAGCTTTATATTTCTTACGTAGAGCGTCTGTAGTTTTAATCAACTCTTCTGTTACTTTAAGATTTGTATTAAACATATTAATTGTTTTTATTTCTTATGACACAAACAGCAGGCGAATAAATTTCGTTTTAAAAAAAATCGTTCGATGAGTTTAAGACTAAATTTGATATTGAGATTATTAGATTTAACTGACGAAAAATGTGTCTCAAATTTGTTTGATTCACTTTGTAGTGATATAAATTTGTCCTCAAATTGTTCCGTACTGCTTTCATATATCATTACTATACTAATAAAATTGCTCCTCACAACTGCTTAAACTGCTTTTTACTGTTATAAACTGATCTTTTAATGGCTATGTACTGCTTCCACTGAACATTACTATACATATGGTTTGATTTATATAAATATAGTCTATTTATAGTTTAAGGAAACAATCAATGCCTTTTCTATAACGACCTTCGTTCAAAGGACTTCCCTTTTCGATAACCATAAAACCGAAACTTGTATTCCAACACTCTGCACATACATTTTGAAATGATTTAAACGTCATATCTGAATTTACATGATCCTTGTAAATATGTTTTAAATTCATTTCGTCTTGTTTGAAGATGATGAGAAAATTTGTATTATCTCGAATTAAGTGTTTTGGTATTCTTGTATATGTTTGACAAAGGTAAAAACTATCAATGTGATGATGTCGCCCCATACTAAAGTATTCTCGTACTGTGTCTTGTTTTTCGCAGGCAATATCATCAAAAATGAATATAGAATTTGGTTTAGCTTCTTCAGGTGGAATAACATCACTGTTATTGGGAAAAGTAAAAAACCCAATATTTTTTACTGGTTTAATGGCTTTACCTAAGAATTTATATTTTGGCTGATGTAGAGATTTAGAATATAAGTATACATTTTCAAATTTTAATCCATTCGGATGCAGTAGTAAGCTCACCATGACATTAGTTTTTCCACAGTTTGAGGGTCCAGTAATTAAACCTCTTATACTATTTGGAAATAATTCACTATGCTTTTTCCTGACCTTAGAAGTCTTAATAAGATCCAAATTTTCTACTGGTAATCGACATGCTTGTTTGATAAAACGCATTATGATGCAAACTAAATAGTTTTCTATAAAAATGAGGTATTTATATAAAAAAGCATCATATTAGGTCGGATCATTCTTACGCAAACAACCTAAATATAAAAATGTTTGATTATTCGAAAAAATTATACATTCAACAAAATATAAGAAAAGGGGGAGGTTTAATAAATTCATTAATAAACAAGCTTCCACTTGAACTACATCTACCTGGATATCAATACTGTGGACGAGGAACAAAACTAAAAGAACGTCTAGCTCGAGGAGATTCTGGAATAAAGATTCTTGATCAAGCGTGTAAAGAGCATGATATATCTTATTCCAAATTTAAAAGTACTCCTGATCGACATATAGCTGATAGAATATTAACTGAAAAGGCCTGGCAACGTGTTAAATCGAAAGACGCTAATATAGGTGAGCGCGCAAATGCACTATTAGTTACAAACCTCATGAAAGGGAAAGTTAAATTTGGTATGGGTATGGGTGGTGCCAACGTAAAGAATAAAACAACTAAGCAAAAAAGAAAAAACAATATGAAATCAAAGAAGCTCTCCTTTAAGAAAATGATTAAAATGGTAGAAAATAATCTTCAGAAGCGTAAAAAGTCTTTATGTTTAGAAAAAACTATTAAGACAGCAATATCATCTGCTAAGAAAACACTTGACAAAACTAATAATATAAACATTCCAAGAGTTATACCAGTGCCGAAAGATGGTGGGGCTATTCCCTTTCTTGTTCCTCTATTCGCTGGACTATCAGCTCTTGGAGCCTTAATAGGTGGCGCTGCAGGAGTAGCTAAAGCTGTCAATGATATAAATATTGCTAAAAAAAACCTAGAGGAGAAACAACGTCACAATCTTAAAATGGAATCTGTCTCCGTTGGACATGGTTTACACCTTAAACCTTATAAAAAAGGATTTGGACTTTATTTACAACCTCAACCTAATACAAAAAACTTCTAAGTACGCTACCCAACCGTGCATTAAATGAAATAGATTTAACAAATTTTGCTATGAAATTTATTCCAAATTTTCGTGGTGTGTTCATGCGTGACAACTTGCCAAAAATAAGGCCAATGAAAAACGAGTGTGGAATTGTTAACCTCGATTCCTCAAATAATTCAGGAACACATTGGGTAGCGTATTATAAAAAAGGTAATCAAATTGAATATTTTGATAGCTTTGGAAACCTTCAGCCTCCTGTTGAAATATTAAACTATTTAGGTGAAAGCATTAACTATAATTATACACAATATCAAAGTTATGACTCCTTTAATTGTGGGCATTTATGTTTGAAATTTTTATACGATTGTTATTTCAAATAAATAAAGAGGTTTATGCAAGATAATTTCATTGTGTTTATCATCATGTCGTTGACACTTACACTTAGCGGAGCAACTTCTGTCCTTTCTGTTGAATATTTTCCTGCTATAAACTTAGATCAAGACTACGTTTGTGGGTTAATTGATTTTCATTCGTATAATTCTATACCAAACATTGACGAACGCAACAACTTATTCCATATAGGGGGGCATGAAATTGAAATCCCTACAGGAACATATGAAATCGAAGATATTCAAAAATATATTTCGTAACAATTATTATTACAAAATTCTGTCATTGAAGTTCACATAGAAGCAAATAACAACACAATGAAATGTGAAATTAGTGGAAACGAAAAAATATTTTTTAATAAAGAAAGAACAATTGGAAAAATATTAGGTTTCGGCAATTCTATTCTTTCTGAGGATGTTGTACATGTTTCAGATTTACCTGTTGATATAAACAAGGTAAACGTTATACGAGTTGAATGTAATATTACTACAGGTTCCTATTTAAATAACACCCTTGTGCATAAAATTCATGAGTTTTCCCCTGAAACAGGAGCAGGGTATAAAATCATAGAAGTTCCAAAAAATGTAATCTATTTACCAGTGAATGTCAAGCGAATAAGTACTCTTACTTTAAAACTTGTAGATCAAGACGGAGAATTATTAAATTTTAGAGGAGAAAGAACAACAATCCGATTACATTTAACTCCAGCACCGAAATAATGTTAATCTACAATAATATAACAAACACCAAAGATCATAAATCAATTAGTTTACCTAAAGCAGTAAAACTGTCAACACCAAAACTATCACCTGAAAACAAAGCGTATCTTCTTCAATTAGGATTTAAACTTAAATAACCACGGACCTAGCTATGATAATAGTATAACTAAAATCGAGTATCATAGTTATTCACCTTTTCTTCAGTCATTTAATCCAAGTGATGAGATACATATCCCTATACAACAACAGGATTTATGTATTTTACCTAGTGAAAGCTATATTTATCTTGAAGGAAGTTTAACTAAAGCAGATGGAACATTTTCTACAGCAAAATTAACTAACAACGCTGTACCGTTTCTCTTCGAGGAAATACATTATGAACTCAACGGAATAAACATTGAGAACAATAAGAACGTTGGGATTACAACAACATTGAAAAATTACATATCTTTGAACGAAAATGAGAGTAAAAATTTATAAAATGCATCATGGTTTGTTAATTCAAGTACATCCATCACATCGGATACTTTTAATTTTTGCATTCCTCTTAAAATTCTATTTGGATTTGCTGAAGACTATAAAAAAATCATTGTAAATGCAAGGCATGAACTAATTCTAATTCGTACTCGAACTAATGAAAATGCTTACTATGTAAAAGATAACGAAGAATTAAGACTTTCTATTTTCAAACTACAATGGAGAGTTCCTCATGTAACCTTGTCCGACTCAAATAAGCTATCTTTATTAAAACAAATTCAATTGAAACCAATTCAAATTCATTTTCGAAATTGGGAATTGTATGAATATCCAACACTACCAACTACAACTGATCATGTATGGATTGTCAAAACATCAAGCCAACTTGAGAAGCCAAGATATGTTATTATTGCTCTACAAACTGATAGAAAAAATCAAAGAAATAAGGACAGCAGCAAATTTGACCATTGTGATATAAATAATGGAAAATTGCATTTAAATTCTGAATACTACCCTCGTGAAGACTTAAATCTTAAATTTAAATTAGACAGATATGCTGTTCTCTATGAAATGTACAGTAAATTCCAAGAATCATACTATCAAAAGCAGTCACACCCTCTTTTATCACGACAAGATTTTAAAGAAATAGCACCAATTATAGTATTTGATTGTTCTAGACAAAATGAAACAATAAAAACTGGACCAGTGGATGTAAAAATTGAACTTAAAACAAATGTTGCGATACCACCTTCAACTACTTTATACTGTCTCATTCTTCATGATCGTATAATTGAATATAACCCTGTTACTAGAGAGGTTCAAAAACTTACATAAATTGAATGTTATGATCTATAACATTGTCAGTACATAAAGTGAATTTATCGAGAACATACAACTACTACTAACGTTATTATGAATAGTTTTGTTGTAGACTTTCAAGGCTTTGGAGTATTCAATAAGGACTTTATTTTAAAAGAAATAGCTCTACTACATAATGGACATCATTTTCATTTTATTGTTACACCCCCATGTAATTTGAGCCAGTTGCCTACAGCACTTAAGAGGCAAGCTCATTGGTTGTACAATAATTATCATGGACTGAGTTATAATGGAGGATGGATTAATTTTACAAAGGTTAAACTATTTCTTCAAAACAAAATCCAAAATGGAACCATCTACGTAAAAGGAATAGAAAAGGCGCAATGGTTAAGGGAATTACTTAATAATGAAAATGTTGAAGTCAAAAACGTTGAAGACTTTTTTAACTGTCCAAATTTAAGGGAACTCAAAAGAAATTATCCTAAGCAAATAAAATGCCAAAACCATTCAAATTGTTGTGCACTTCAAAATGTTTACCTTTTGAGTAAGTTCTTAAGTGAACGAAAAGTAATATGATGAATTTCTTTTAAAATAAAAAACATTTTTCTTGTATAAACTTTTAATAATTTTGTTTTATTGATTCAGAAGTTTTCTGATGTATAACTAGTAGGTATTGGAAACTGTCTTCTATATCCGTACGGCAGGGAACTGTGGTCTTCCAAAAATCGACGTTTTTCCGCTTTCGGCTTGTATGTTTTCTTTTCCGATATGGTGATAACTTCATGTTCTTGAGTTCTCCGAATGTTATTTGATGTTATTAAAATAGAATTTTCATTATTTAATTTAGAAGAATTCAATACTGCGTTCTTAATTGAATCAAAGTTGACTTTCTGTGATGATTCATAATTCAGAAAAATGCCTTTCACCTTGCAGACAACGTGTTCAGTATTATCATTGGTTCTAAATACTTTAAAAGCATAATTTTTAGGGCCTCCGCTAACAAACTCAGTAATATAACTTCCAACTCCATAAGGTGCTAAGACGAGCTAAGGTAGTAGTAAAAGCAGCAATACACACATTTACTGTCGATAAAGAGTCGGCTTTCATCTCGAAGTTCACAACAATATTTTCCTCATTTATTTGAAGAATATGCGAAACCTTCACCGATGGATTTGTAAGAAGATGAAATAATATTGAAGAATTATTCAAAATGATTGTTTGAACTTGATTTTCATGCTGCCCAAATTTTCCCCAAAATGAATTCAAAATCAACTTAGCCAGTGATCTCTTGCCAGGATTGTTGCAAATTTCAGAATATTCCAACTGAATATTTTCTTTTTCAAGAAAATCGTTAATATATTTCAATTTTTCTTGTTCAGATAAACAATCACTTGGCCATCCTGATGCTTCTTGCTTAATTTTGAGAAATTTATTCATCATGGAAGTGAAAAGTCCCTCAGAATTCCTTTCTAAATCGTATTCCGCTACTTGATATTCCCATATTTCAAAGACTGTTAGCATAGTATACCCTTTTTGGATTGCTTTTACAACCTCATCGATTACCCAGGTACCAATCAAGGCCCTTTGATCATTGGAATGAGTACACATTTGGCCTAAATATTTTTCTTCGCTACAGCTTCTGCACAAGGAGAACATCAATTTGTTGTTTTGTTTAATCGGTAATACTGGGTGAAGTAGGTGCTCTGGAGGAAGAATTTTACATGTTACAATTCCATCCATATGTTGCAGATTTGTAGTTGAGCAGTCAGCATCACCATATACATGAATTTTAGGGTGACCAATTGGAAATTTTCCGGTTTTACACACCCATGGATAAAGTGAACATGTATCTATGTATTGAATTTTCTCACCAGGTTTGCATTTATAGTAATTGAAGGTATTCCCTGTACGTCCACCATAAAAAGCATCGCGAGGATTCAATGGCGAATTCTGAATTAGTTTATGTGTATTGAGAAAATCTAATTCTTCTTTGTTCAATTTCTTAAGCAAATGATGGAATTCACAAGACCACATTTCAATAACTTCGTAGTTAAAGCTCCTTAAACGTTCAGTTTTAGCTTTTGTTCTTTCATACCTCTGATTTAACGTATCTGTTATATTTTCGTGTAAAGGCTCGTCGCGTTGGTGTTTCTAGCAAAGAGGATGACCATGAAAGTAGCATCCATGAAACTCAAAAATTTGTTTTGTTTCCTTACAAAAGCCATCTACTTTTACCCCATTGATAATTTCTTCTTTCCCTTTGTACGCATGTTTGATGTCAATCTTTCTCATTTTTTCTTCCCAAACCATCCACTGAAATGCTTGGGTAGATTGATTATCTACACACCTGTACCCATTCTTAGGTATCAATCCGATCGTGTTTGGTTTTAGAAAATTTCTTCTGAATAGAAGATTACATGCTGATGCAATAGTAATCGCTTCTAAAAATGGTTCTACATTGCTTTGACTAAGAAATAATTTTCGAAATTTTAAGCAAGCACCTGTTAGTATCTTAACGTCGCTCTTACAATATTCCACTATTTCTTGTTGCATTTCAAAATTATCATTTTTATGTTGCGAGTACCATTGCAAGAAGTTATCTCGTTCCTCGGTTGTCATAGTATCAGGGGAATAAAACTCCAATGGTGGTAGTTTCCCAACGTATTTTTCGTTTTCTTTTGTATTAAATTAATACGGGAAATAACCCTCTTTAAGATCACATGCTAAATCAAAGGCTTTCGGGAGTTTTGATAATGCCATTGGAAAATAATTAATCGAATCGATGAATTTTACGTTGCCTAGATACATTGCCAATATTTTTGTCCCTCGCATGATTAGTTCAGGGCTTAATTGTGTTTCTTTTAAAATATAATTTAAAATAAACTGATGGTCATAGGCTTGACCATTATGAGCAATCACAATTACTTTTTTAAATCTTTTTCGCACTTCAAGTACGTGTTGTAGAAGTTTTGATATGATCATATCTCCTTTCAGCGTGTTTATTGATTTCTTACAAACTTGACAAAAATAGAAGATTATCAGGGAAACCCCATTAAATGTGGGTTTTATGAACTGGAACTACAAAAAACAAAATTTCCTAATACATATTTAATTGAAAAGGTGCTTCAAAAGGTGCTTCACCCGATCACAACTCCTGGATCCCTTTAATCAAAAATAAATACAAAAATCTTATTTAATTTTTAATAATAAATGTTTTATTAACATACAAAAATTGTTTTTATTTCCATAAAATAAACATTGATATTCTTAATATCTAAGAAACACTCATCGTGTAAGTTTGTTTCATTGTTTTAAAATCTATCAATTCTACATCAGACTTGTACTCAAGATCCTCTTTCATAAAGACTTCCACTTCTCCATTACTTAACACTCTCTCTGTTTCGTATTGATGATATTCATAACACTTAATGTTCAGTGTACGTAGGTTAAAATTACTGTCATATGAGCATCGGATGGTGAGTGCCTGGTCATCGTTGAACTCCAGTTTAAAATGATTCCTGATATTTCGATCTCCTTTTTTATCAGGTCTTGCCTAAATTTTTTGATTGCTTCGTCCACAGTTATGACTTTGTTTTCCTCATTTTTCAATGTTGTTGTTTTTTGTGTAGTCATTGAATCTTCTGCGCCATTTTGGAATACTGGAACTGAATTTGACGCGTTTTTAAGGAGTCCAGCAGGATAATATGATAACAGCTTTAATGACAACCCTATTGTTACTGTATCATTATTAGGCAAGCTTAGAGCAAACGACAGATTATTTGAAGCATTAGATAGATTTAAATCAAACGGTATTGGTACCCCCAGAATAAAATACGGCAATATTACGCTATATATAACGAGCGATAAATAGTTAAACATTTTCAGAAATAATGTTTTATCAAACTGATGAAATGTTTGCTAACCAAAAGATATTCAAAGACTGCTGACAATATTGACTAATTTTTTAATTTATAGTAAACAATACAACAGTTAAAATGTAAACTAATTACTAATATTAATTGTTAAAAATTTCTTATCATATATCCAATCTAACCTCCAAAAAATATATATATATATTTAAACTATAATCGAAAACGTTAACCACAACTATTTAAAATTTATTATTATCACCTTCAAGCCTAAAATCCCTTTAATCTTTTAAAATTCAATTTATCTTTTAACCGACTCTCTCATTACTACACATCATGGTACATTTAAACATTTCTTATCATCTATCTAAGCGCCACAATAATGACAAACACATATATATATATATATATATATATATATATATATATATATATATAAATTCAAACTATAACCGAAAACGTTAACCCCAATTATTTTTAAAATGTATTCTTATCACCTCTTTACAATAATTCCATATCTTAATATATATAATTCTTCTGTGAGTGTGTATGTCACTGAACTTCTCTTAAACGACTGGACCGATTTTGATGAAATTTTTTGTGTGTGTTCAAGGGGATCTGAGAATGGTTTAGATTCACATTTTGGAATGTTTTACATTGGATCCGACAGAAGGTTTTAAAAAAATAAAAACCGATTTTACGGCCCTAGCTCCATCTAGCGGCAAAGTGCTATTGGGAACGCGCACCGTTGCACCTTAAGGGTCTATGGCGCGATGTAAGCTTTCTATAAAAGCGCCATCTAGCAGTTATATGTAACAAGCATCTCAACAACTGCGTGACCAAATTTTATCAAGTCTGTCCCGACAGTTAGCGCTGCGATCAAATTAAAAAAATGTTTTAGTCAAACATCGATGCACCGTCATGATGTCACTGCACGTGTCTTTAAACAAAAATTAAAATCTTTGATGAATAACGTTTTCCAAAACCATGTGAAACTGATACTATCACCAATATGGACGATTATCCATCTTATCGACACGTAGAGACGTAGATAATGGTAGTCAATCATATGAATTGCGTCTGTCAAATGGTGTGAGAGTAGATATTGATAATCGCTGGGTAGTTCCATATTCGCCATTGCTGTGCAAAACCTACAAAGCGCACATAAACGAAGTCTATCAAATACATTTGTAAATATGTTCACAAGGGTAGTGATAAAGTTATATTTGCTGTTAACGACAATGACAAAATAACACGTTATCAAATGGGTCGATACATAAGTAGCAACGAAGCTATTTGGCGCATTTTTACGTTCCCTATACATGAAAGGGATCCTGCTGTTATACACTTGGCTGTGCATCTTGAAAACGGACAGCGTGTTTACTTTACAGAAGAAACTGCACTACAACAGGCTTTGACGGCTCCAAAAACAACTCTTACTCAATTTTTTAACCTTTGTAGTCGACAAGATGCTGTTGGTCAATTCGCAAGGACGTTGATGTACACTGATGTTCCTAAATTTTTTACATGGAATAAACAATCAAAGAATTGGGAACTGCGGAAACGAGGCATTCCAGTACCAGGATTCGCTGATATATTTATGACAAAAACTTTGGGTCGATTATATACAGTTCATCCTAAGCAATGCGAATGTTTTTTTGCGTTTATTACTGGTTAACGTCCCTGGACCGACGTCCTTCCAATATTTGCGAAAAGTCAATGGTACTTCATACGACTCTTTCTTCGATGCGTGTCGTGAGTTACATTTATTGGAGGATGATAACCATAGGGATCTCACACTTGCAGATGCAGCACTGAGCTCATCTCCACAACAAATTCGTCAATTATTTTCAATAATATTGAAAACGTGTTTTCCGTCTGATGCATCTGCTCTGTGGAACAAATGTAAAGACTCAATGAGTGAGGATATTTTGCATCGGACTAGAATTACTAATCAAAATCTTAATATTGAATTCTCCGCCAAAATATACAACGAGTCATTAATAATGATTGAGGATATTTGTATTCTTATTTTAAACATGCCGCTCATCCATTTTGGAATGCCAGCGCCGAATCGCCCAGCAGTAGACATCATCAACAGCGATGTTCAACGTGAACACCAGTTCGATAAGACTTCTTTGGCTACTTTTGTTGCGGAAAATGAACAATTGCTTACTGCTGAACAACGAAATGTATATGATCAAATTAACGTTTCAATAGCAGCACAACAAGGTGGATTCTTTTTTTTAGACGCTCCAGGTGGCACTGGTAAAACATTTCTTATCGCACTGATACTTGCGCGGATTCGATCTCAAAATCATATTGCATTGGCCATTGCTTCATCAGGCATTGCAGCAACGTTACTTGATGGTGGACGGACTGCGCATTCAGCACTTAAATTACCTTTGAACGTTCATACAAATCCCGAAGCAATGTGTAACATAAAGAAGCATTCATGCATGGCTGAAGTTTTGAGAAAATGTAAAATTATTATCTGGGATGAATGTACAATGGCCCACAAGCATTCGCTTGAAGCTCTCGACAGGTCCCTGAAAGATATCAAAAATAATGCTCGGCTTTTCGGTGATGCTCTACTGCTGCTGTCTGGTGCTTTCAGACAAACATTACCAGTCATTCCACGCGCGACATATGCAGACGAAATAAACGCATGTTTGAAAGAATCTTATCTATGGCCAACTGTCACTAAATTATGCCTTACTATTAATATGCGCGTTCGACTTCAAAATGATCCATTAGCGTCAGGATTCTCTGAACAATTGTTAGACATTGGCAACGGTAAAATTCAATTGTATGAAGATACACAATATATTCGACTTCCAGAGAACTTTTGCAACATGGTGGCTACCAAAGATGAGTTAATAACAAGTATCTTTCCAGATTTAAGACATAATTATACTAATCATGAATGGCTGCGAGAGCGAGCTATTTTAGCCGCAAAAAATTTAGATGTTGACGCCATCAATTTTAAAATAGGTACAACAGTCATTGCCTGGTGATGAAATTACATTTAAATCGATTGACACTGTTGTTGATCCTGACGAAGTTGTCAACTATCCTGTAGAGTTTCTAAATTCACTAGATTTACCTGGAATGCCACCACATAATTTGCGACTGAAAATTGGCTCACCTATAATTTTGCTTCGAAATTTAAATGCCCCAAAATTGTGTAATGGCACGCGATTAGTTGTAAAAAAATCATGGGCAACATTCTTGAAGCCACTATTTTGAGTGGAAAATTTCAAGGTGAAGTTGTACTTTTACCACGGATCCCAATGATTCCTTCAGATTAAATAAATAAGTCACAAGGCCAAACAATGACAATTTGTGGCTTAGATTTAGAAAACCCATGTTTTTCTCACGGCCAATTATATGTTGCGTGTTCCAGAGTTGGAAAACCATCGAATTTATTTATTTATACACCTCAGGGTTTAACCAAAAATATTGTACATCCAATGGCATTACGATAAATTAAGTTTTTGTAAATAAAAAAAAATATTTTTTAAATAAAATAGTTTGAGTGTAAGCTTTTTTACCTTTAATTAAAACAAGTTGAAGATTTCATTACACATACTCACACGCTATCGATTAGTCTAATTGTAATAAATTTACATGTAATGACGTTAGATATTGTCATAACATTTGAATAATAATTTTCATCAAAATGGTCCAGAATGTTTTAGCTTATTAAAAAAAGTTTGAAATTTTCAAATTAAAGACGTGTAGACAAGACAACGTCTGTCGGGTCCGCTAACAACTAACATGCGAGAAACTGCAAATGTGCTTGCGAAGCAGTTGTTAGATATGGGAAATAATAAAGTTGTAATAGACACCTTTACCGGATTCATCACATTACCCACAGATTTCTGTCACATCACAGATTCAAAAGAGGAGCTTATTCAGCGTGTTTTCCCAGATATAGCGCAAAAGTTCAAAAACCATAATTGGCTGGGTGAACGAGCAATATTGGCAGCGAAAAATAAAGATGTCGAGGATCTCAATGCGACCATTCAGAATTTTCTTCCAGGACAGTTGGTTTCCTTTAAATCAGTCGACACCGTTATGAACCAGGATGACGTAGTCAACTATCCCACGGAGTTTTTAAATTCACTGGATTACCACCTCACAATTTGCAGTTAAAAGAAGGATCAGTTGTCATCATGCTGCGTAACATTAATCAACCTCGACTATGCAATGGAAAAAGACTGGCTGTGAAAAGGCTGATGAATAACGTCATTGAGGCAACAATCATAAAAGTAAAATACAAAGGAGAGGATGTCTTGATCCCGCGAATACCGATGATTCCAACGGATTTACCATTCGATTATAAACGCTTACAATTTTCAGTACGCCTGGCCTTTGCGATGACAATAAATAAATCGCAAGGACAGTCTTTAGAAGTTTGCGGAATCAACTTGGAGTTTCCCCGTTTCACGCATGGACAATTATACGTCGCGTGTTCGCGCGTCGGAAAACCGTCTTCTTTGTTTATTTACGCACCACAAAACAAAACAAAAAATATAGTTTATGAGAAAGCTTTAAATTGATTAACAAACTGTATCATAACAGTGTGTGTCTGTTAATAAAAATTTAAACCTTATTTATAAATAGCCAGTATTTAACGAAAACTCTGTGTTTTTAAGTAAGCAACATGATGTGTCGAAAATAATAATAAAACTTCATGCTTAATTAAAAAAATGCTTTTTTATTCAATACGTTTTGTTTGTTTGGAAATTAATTTATATAAAAATTTAGGTCTTTTATTTATCGATTGAGGCAGTATGAAGTCTGCAGGGTCAGCTAGTATATATATAAATTCAAACTATAACCGAAAACGTTAGCCCCAATTATGTTTAAAATGTATTCTTATCACCTCTTTACAATAATTCAAATGTTCTTATCATCTTCTACCCATCCGAAAATTTAAATCTTATACATCATGGTACATTTAAACATTTCTTATCATCTATCTAAGCGCCGCAATAATGACAAACACATATATATATATACATATTCAAACTATAACCGAAAACGTTAACCCCAACTATTTCTTAAAATGTATTCTTATCACCTCTTTACAATAATTCAAATGTTCTTATCATCTTCTTCCCATTCGAAAATTTAAATCTTATACATCATGCGGTACATTTAAACATTTCTTATCATCTATCCACGCGCCACAATAACAACAAACACACATATATATATATTCAAACTATAACCGGAAACGTTAACCACAACTATTTAAAAATATAAGTATTCTTAATCACCTCTCTCACTCAAACATAGTGCTGTCTCTTTCTTACGCCGAATTCCCAGTCTCATGCGACCTTCTTCCTACTTCCATGCGATGATTCCATGTATGCAGTATTTTTAAATTTACTAACCATTGAAATACAGTTAGTAAATTCTCCATAGTGTTCATCCAGTATTGATTCGCCATTTGTTTTTAAAAAAACAAAAATATCGTTTATTATTTTATCAGTGTCCATTTTGAAAGTTCCTTGTTGTTCAAGTGTTGAATGCTAACTAACAAATTTTATTTTA
The DNA here is from genome assembly GCA_920104205.1 of Eupeodes latifasciatus. Taxonomy (NCBI): domain Eukaryota; kingdom Metazoa; phylum Arthropoda; class Insecta; order Diptera; family Syrphidae; genus Eupeodes; species Eupeodes latifasciatus. The sequence goes on from OV049924.1 coordinate 244,044,942, forward strand.
TTTTATGAAAATTGAAAATGTTTTCTTCATTTTCACTTATACATTATGTATATACATATAACATACAACATTTTTTTTTTTTACTTATTTTAATCCATGGGTATAAAGGGTACATTAGGAAACATCGTCTTCATTATATGTTCAACTTTATTTTTTATTTTCTCGTCAACATGCTTTTCTTCTTCTATGGATCCTTTAAGTTTTTGTGAAATTAATTGTGATGCTTTGTTTTCTTGTTCCATACTTTTTATTGTTTCCTTTATCGTAGAGTCTATGTGGTTTTTTAGCATATGAATTTCCTTATTAAAAGTGGATAAAACTTCCATTAAAGAAGAATTTATGTGGTTTATAATGCTTGATTCCTTAAGACTTATTTGATCATCAACATATCCTTTGCACACGGCTTGGGGGGGGTATTCAGGATTACTTCCAACATTGTTTAAATATCTACTTTCTATATCAAAATCACCAGACGATAGAAGTTTAAAACCTATTCCTGGAGGTCCCACAAGACCTTTATTTTTTGGAAGAGGCTTGGAGTTCCTACCGAACTTGTCGACGTTCATTGTTTATATGCAAAGTTACTAGATTGAAAAGCTAATATATAATATTTGATTCTTTTAGCTCTTCAATTACAGAATTTATTTCATTCTGATGGTTATTATTACCAGCATTTTTGGATGCTATCAAAAGTCTTAACCTATTAACAAGTTCATTAGGATCGTTCCAGTATACATATTCGATATCTTTGTTTGTATTATTCATTTCACTTATATTATGAGTATAAGATCCTCCTTTTTTTTCTTTTTTAAGTCTAGCAACAAGTTCTTTAATCAGATGGTTATATTTAGCACTTCTATTACTATTTATTCGAGAAGCACTATAATGATTACGCATATGCGCATTCGTTTTTTGTAAGATTTTCCCATATTGTTCTAGGTCATGACTATTATATATTTGTTTACGAGGATTTTTCTTTAGCATCAGTTCAATAAGACCAGGAGTTCGAGCAAACATTTCATCGTCTATGAAAATCTCATGATCATTCATCGCAAAGCTACATTTCCCCATTTTTACAGATTGTGTATTAGCATCGAAATACGGACCATAAATTGTATCACGATTTGATTCTGACAAAAGTTTTTTTTATTACCGAAGATGATTTATTAGGGGTATCAAAACTCTTAGGTGTACTATAGAAAAAAGTATTATCTGGACTATCCAACTCTAGTGATGGTGAGTCTATTCGTTCATGATCTTTTTCCTCAGCCTTTTCATTAAAAGATTTGAAATGCAACTTGCGACGTCGTTTAGGTGTTTTAACATCATCCTCTTGTGGTGATTCTTCTTTTTTAATATTTCCGACCAATTTTTTCAGTGGTTCAACAATGGGTTTGAAAGTGTCTTCCAACTCAGTTTCTCTCATCATTTTACCAGTTCTAAGTTGAAAATATTTATTTTTTAACACATTTTTTGTTTTTATTAGATCATTTAGCACACTCTCTTCCATTTCTATAATATAAAATAGTAAATGATTTCCTGTATAGTATGTTTACTGAAGACAAGTTTCCCAAACAGCGTTGACGATGTAATGTGTTGCTTTTTAAGTGATAAATGTATATTTATAGTATCGCAATTTTGTGAAAAATGTTCTTATATCGACCTTTTTTAATACTGCTTTCCTTGTCTATAACCAGAAATCCAAAATTATCAGACCAACAGTGTAAACACAATTCTTTAAATTGATTGAATGTCATATCAGAGTTTATGTGATCTTTGTAAACATACTTTAAATTCAATTCATCTTGTTTGAAAAGAATAATAAAATTAGCATTGTCTCTAATTAAATGTTTTGGTATATGGGTATAGGACTGGCATAAATAAAAACTGTCAACTCCATTATGACGACCCATGCAAAAATATTCTCTTATGTTATTTTGTTTCTGACATGCGACATCGTCAAATATAAATATAGAATTATTTTTAGCGTCTGATGGGGGCATTATCTCACAATTATTTGAAAATTCATTATATTCCATTCCTTTTATAGATGTAGTTAGTTTCTACAGATATAGATATTTCGGTTGATGTAGTGATTTAGAGTAAATATAAATATTTTCAAACTTTAAACCGTTGGGGTCTAAAAGAATGCTTAGCATTACATTTGTTTTCCCACAGTTTGAAGGTCCAACTATAATTCCCCGAATACTGTTTGGAAATAATGAGCCATGTTTTTTTTTTTTATTTTGACATTTGAATCAAATTTTTTTACTTTAATGACTTCGGACTGCTCTACAAAACGCATATTGATGACTAACAGCTTTTGAATAAAACATTTCGTTTTATATACTTGCTTTCATACATGTTTCAAACCTCAACTAGGAAGGTACGTTTATCATAATATGATTGAACACAATACCCAAAATCAGTGTCATAAAAAAGAAAATCAACTAAAGGCGAAGGGCTTTTGAATAAAGTTATCGACAAACTGCCGTTTGAACTACATATTCCCTCCTATAATTACTGTGGCCCCGGAACGAAATTGGAAGAACGTTTAAGAAGGGGCGATAAAGGAATCAATCAATTGGATGAGGCTTGTCGCCTTCACGATATTGCATATTCTAAAAGTAGCTCTCTCACAGATCGACACGCTGCCGATAAAGTTCTTACCGAGCAGGCGTGGAAAAGATTCAAAGCAAGCAATTCATCAGCCTCTGAAAAACTAAGTGGACTCTTAGTCACCAACATGATGAAAGCAAAAACGAAATTCGGAATAGGTAGTAAAAGAACTGAAAACAAAACTAAGAGAACTAATAAAACAAAAACGAAAAAGGTTTGCAAGAAAAATTTGTTCAAGAAGGCCATAAGCGAAGCAAGAAACGCTATCAAAAACAATATCAATTGTTGTGGTACAACATCTATAGCAAATATTGCTGTGAAGGCTGCAAAAAATGTTTTAAAAAACAAGAAAAAACAGCATTATCAAACGCCGAGAATAATTCCACTTCCAAAAAGTGGTGGTTTTCTACCATTTCTAGCTCCAATTCTAGCTGGTTTATCAGTTGTTGGATCATTAACAGGTGGAGCAGCTGGTGTCGCAAAAGCTCTGAATGATATACGAGCCGCTAAAAGACAGCTTGAAGAAAACAAACGGCATAATAAGGCTATGGAAGCAGTTGCTATTCAACGAAATGGGTTATATTTACAACCATATAAAAAAGGCCTGGGTCTTTTCCTAAACACATGTAACCCAAAAAACTAATTGAACTGCTACCCAATCGACCCTTAAACAATTTCGACATTGAACGATTTGGAAAGAAACACTTACAATATTTTAGAGGAGTTTTCATGAGAGACTTATTGCCAAAAGTACCATTAGGTAGGGAATGTGGTGTTATAAATTTGGATCGTGAAACTGGCGCTGGCACTCATTGGGTGGCATATATTAGAAATAAAAAAAAATAATATAGTAAAATATTTTGATAGTTTTGGAAATTTAAGACCTCCAACTGAAGTAATAAGCTATCTTGGTAATAAAATTAATTATAATTATATTCAAGAACAAGACTTTGATACATATGTATGTGGACATTTATGCTTAAGATTTTTATTAGAACAATGTAAAATGTTTTCAAACTGAAATAAGAAATGAATAATTATGTCATTCGTCTTTTAATCGACATGTCGTTAACACTAACTTTAAGTGGAAATGAATCCATTCTTAATGCTGAGTATTTCCCACCAATTGTATTGAAATCTAATTATGTATGCGGACTCATAGATTTACAAACATATAACTCTATACCAAATGTGGATGAGTCTAATAACTTGCTGCATATAGGTGATAGCGTTATATCTTTTCCTATAGGCTCATATGAGATAGAAGATATAAATAATTTAATACAAAAAAAACTTGTTGAAATTAACAAAAAAAAGAAAAGTGCATTAAGAAAAAGTGAAATTAAAATCAAGGCAAATAACAACACTCTGAAATGTGAAATTCACAGCTCGGAAGACATTGACTTCTCTAAACTAAATTCTATTGGTTCTCTTTTAGGGTTTAGCAAGAAATTGTTGAAGTCAAACTTATTACATGAATCGGATCTTTACGTTGACATAAATAGAGTTAATGCCATTCGCGTTGAATGTAATATTATAGATGGAGCGTATGTAAATAATCAATCTGCACATATCTTACATGAATTTGCTGTTAAAGTAAGTCCTGGCTATAAAATTATAGAAGTTCCAAGAAATGTTATTTATTTACCTGTGAACGTCAAACGAATAACATCGTTGTGCTTAAAGTTCGTTGATCAAGACGGTAAAGACATTAATTTTAGAGGAAAAAAAATAATTGTTCGATTACATTTACAACCAGAATTATGATTGTATATGGAAATATAACTGACTCAACCTCTTATAAAAACATTGTTGAAAATACTAGTTTGTTCAATCAATCTTCAAACTCAGCTGTGGTAACACGTCGTCGTCATCGTCTTACAAAACATAATCAAGACTATTTATTATCATTAGGATACATCCTAAAACATTAAAACCATAAATATGTTAAACATTTTTCAAGAACCTGAAATCAATGAAAGCATTTCTAAATATGAATATCATACTTATTCACCATATCAAAACAATTTACAGATTTGTATACAACATCAAAATCTTAATGTCCTTCCTTCAGAAAGTTTTTTATATGTTGAAGGCTCATTATCGAGGACAGATGGAAAAGACCCCGTAAAAGAAGAAATAGCCACCACAAAACTAGCAAACAATGCAATGTCTTTTCTTTTTGATGAAATTCGCTATGAACTGAATGGCAAGGAAATTGACTACAATCGAAATTTTGGAATCACTTCAACGCTCAAAAACTATTTATCTTTAACTAAAAATGAAAGTGAGTAGTATAAATAGGTAACTCCTACTCCACGGCACGGCACCGCACGGCACCGCACGGCACCGCACGGCACATCCCAATTGGGATGCATTCCCAAGTTTCTAATTGGGAATAAGTGTCAGTGGTTGGATTTCTAGCGCCTTTTGTATTTTCATTTGAATATTGGTTGTGGGATTGGATTTTCTGTGATAAATTGGTTGTGGGATATGCTTTTGTAGTTGGATTTCTAATTCAAAAATTAAATTTTTGTTGGAATATTGATTTTTTGGTTGGGTAGCTCCTATTCCACCCAATTCAAAACCTATGTCACTCCTACTCCACCCAATTCAGAATCTATGTCACTCCTACTCCACCCAATTTGCATTCCCAATTCTAATTGGGAATAAGTGTTAGTGGTTGGATTTGTAGCACCATTTGTATTTTCATTTGAATATTGGTTTTGGGATATACTTTTGCAGTCGGATTTCTAGTTCAAAAATTAAATTTTTGTTGGAATATTTCAAGTTTGATTCTAATTAGGAATAATTATTATCAGTGGTTGGATTTCTAGCACCATCTGCATTTTTTTTTTCATTTTTCAACATTAGTTGTGGGATTGGATTTTCAGTGATAAATTGATTGTGGGATATACTTTCATAGTTGGATTTTTTGGATAGCACAATCTTTGTATATAAAAACTAACGTTCTAGACCATGCTTAGCAAACGTTAGAACGTAAAAACGTAAAATTCACGTTAAAACGCAAAAAACGTAAAATTCACGTTAAACGTAAAATTCACGTTCACGTTAAAACGCAAAAACGTAAAATTAACGTTCACGTTAAAACGCAAAAACGTAAAATTCACGTTCGGAACGCAAAAATCACCATAGGAAACTGAACAAAATCATGAACAGAACATGATGTTTAAGAGTTAAGTTTTTTCAGAAAAGGTGGTCCATATGAGTGAAGAGAGAAAAGAATCGTTAAGTAAAAAGACATGTTAATTTTTTAAATATTTTTTTTATTTTTTAATTAAATTTTAAGGCCAATGCCACAAGATCAGTATTACATTTCATTTTCAAGTTCTATTCGATAATGACGCCAAGCTAGTGTATTTATATTATTGGTACATATAAATCTTTTGTCATCAGAACAACTTAAACTTAATTTGTTTATACATTCGGTGTATATAGTATGGTGTTTAGATCTAAAGTTCAACATTTTACTATAGAAGTTTTGTTTGTGTAGCAAACAGTCTCTGTAATTTTGTAAAGACATTTTTTTACAGCTGCTGATTTGACACCCTTAGCCTTTTTTATTAGTGGTGCATCTTCTATGTCTATACTATACATTTTAGCTCTTAATCCTATAAATTCCTTCATTATTCTATCATTATTTTCATCCTTCATAAATCCTAACTTTTTCACATTGAGCTGGGGCAATACCGTAGCGGTTTTGGGGTGGATAGTCTGAAGTATCAAATTTATCTATTATATCATTTCTTATATCATTGTAAAAATCATCTGTTTTTATTTTATAAATAAATGAGTCGGTATCCATGTAGGCCAGATGTAGGTTGTCAGTAAATTTAGGTTTCGTGTATGCGAAAGTCGTACATTTTATACTTTGAAATCTCCAAAACACAAAAACCTAAGTATATAGGCTTATTATATATACTGTAAATTCGTTTTAACTGAATAGCAGCCATGGTTTTCATTCTAATATGCTATGAAAATTAGGTTTAGCTATAGGAGCGCGACTACCGAGATGGGTGCCTTTGCTTTCTATTGAATCGACAATTCGAACATCTTTTCGTTTGTCTACATTTTCCATAGTTTTTCCGAATACAGCATTATTGCAAAGTTTACGCTGATCCTTTTCAAACTTTGTGGTGGTTTTTTTTCTTAGTTCATTGTTCAAATCAATATATTTTTTCAGCCATTGAGATTGTTTGAATTGCATCACTCTATGAATTTTTTTAAGCACCAAACCATTATCAAGGCATTGAATTAATGTTTTGTGATGAATTATATAATTAACTTTATTATTCAAATCAGCAATCTGATGCTTCAGAATTTTTGAATGCAATAAATTTTGAGGATGTTTAAAGTCAACGGAAATAAAAATATTTTAAAAATATTTAAATAGGGTTAGCACTATATTTCTATAAGGATGAATGCCGACAATTAAAATTTACGATTATAATACATGCATTGATATATCAAGACCCTGATACATCGTTACCATCATGTCACTCATCTGACTAATAGGACTTGACCATCTATATCTATTGCTTTAGGATTTTTCCTGTATTGAGCTAATAATTAGTGTAACAAAAGCCTAATACCTCACTACCATCATATCATTCATTTGTCTAATAGGGCTATACCTCCTTTATCTATTGCTTTGCCAGCATCATGTCAATCATATTACTAAACCATGTCCCTGAAAAATGGTCCAAGGGTTATTTTTATTGCGGAATACAAATGTATGTCAATAAGGTCAACACATTATTTTATCTATAGGGATGGATGCCGACAATTAAAATATGCATTCATGATGATCGCAATACATAAATTTATCCAACTGCTTCCTTATATACACCGATGATATTCCAAGTGTCAACAATAAAAATTTATGATAAGGTTAACTACATGAATGAATGCGGCGAAAAACTCTATTGTTCTACTATTAGCAATCAATATGATATAAGCATGCATTATTACCCCAATACTTCTTTTCATTAGTTACTTTTCACCCCAAAGAAACCTTTTGCAATGTGTAATACGACATTTAGGATCATATCCTGTATATGACTACTTTCCTACCCCCGATGAAGCAGAATACTCCGTTTTTACTCTGGATGATTTCGCTGCTTTTGAAGCGAATTCATTAACCCTAGCCAGTGGATTCAAGCCAACAAAGAAGTTATCGGAGTTGAAAATGGATCTAAAATATAACATTTATACCTTGCGAAAGGTTACGACACGGTGTGGGGTGATAGAATCGTAGCGGATCTTGGCGAATATATGGTAAGATACAATTTTTCTCGTTATGCTTCCTTTATACAAAATACTTGAAAATTATTTTTTTTCTCTTATAGGTCTTTTTACCGATAAGATACTCAAAGCTGTCCACAGAAAGCATATTACTAATTGGAGGAGGCTCTTATGCGTTAGAGAAAACATATCAACGTGGATCAACGTTTGAGCTGAAATTTACAAAAATATAAATAATTTTATGTTAATATAATTTATAAGCATATATGTATATGTATATATACGTATAAGAAAAAGAGTCAAAATTAAAATTTTTAAAAATCAAATTTATTTCTTTTATTAATTTTACAGAATTTTGTTTTTATCGATCCAAGAGTTATGTTCTGGTGGGAATCCCAACCATTTTATAAAAACTTTATTTCCTCTCGTTTGTAGAACTTTTTCAACTAGATATACATCGCCACAATCAGTTTTCAGCAGTTCTAGTTCATAAAAGCCTCCTTGAATAGGTCTTCCTTGAAAGTCTTCGAGAAGATATGTTATAGGTTTTGTTGCTTGGACTTTTCTTATTTTAAAAACCTCAGTAGTCCAGTTGGGTGTATAACCTTTTTCGAATATATGTTTATACTTGCTAATTCTTACGTTATCACCAACTTTTAATTTCCTTTTACTAAACACTTCTTTCTTATTTTTGAAATGTGATAACATTGACTTTGAATTTTTCTTGTTTACATCTGCAGGTTTACATTTAATGGTTCGGTGGTAGGAATGATTATAATCATAAAGCAATTTCTTATAAATATTTATCCACTTATAGCTTCCATTGAAACTACATTCTTTCCACATTTTTTCCTTATAGGTTCTATTAAATCTTTCAATAATTGAAGCCTTCAATGAGCTAAATGTAGAATAGTGATTAATTTTATGTTTTTCCATCAAACTCTTGAAGTTTGTATTGAAAAATTCCTTTCCATCATCAGTCTGCAAGTTCTTTGGAATCCTAGAAGAATTAGTAAATATTTCATCCATTCCTTTTGAAATAGTAGTGCATTTTTTGTTTTTCATTGGGACAACCCAAGCAAATTTTGAAAAAGCATCGATAACTGTCATCAAATAATTAAATCCATTGTTTTGGTCGCTGTAAGGTATCATTTCAACCAGATCTGCTTGCCACAAGTCATCATACCCCTTTATGATAACATGACGACGTTTGATCATAATTTTCAAGTATTTTGTATAAAGGAAGCAGAACGAGAAAAATTGTATCTTACCATATATTCGCCAAGATCCGCTACGATTCTATCACCCCACACCGTGTCGTAACCTTTCGCAAGGTATAAATGTTATATTTTAGATCCATTTTCAACTCCGATAGCTTCTTTGTTGGCTTGAATCCACTGGCTAGGGTTAATGAATTCGCTTCAAAAGCAGCGAAATCATCCAGAGTAAAAACGGAGTATTCTGCTTCATCGGGGGTAGGAAAGTAGTCATATACAGGATATGATCCTAAATGTCGTATTACACATTGCAAAAGGTTTCTTTGGGGTGAAAAGTAACTAATGAAAAGAAGTATTGGGGTAATAATACATGCTTATATCATATTGATTGGTAATAGTAGAACAATAGAGTTTTTCCCCGCATTCATTCATGTAGTTAACCTTATCATAAATTTGTATTGTTGACACTTGGAATATCATCGGTGTATATAAGGAAGCAGTTGGATAAATTTATGTATAGCGATCATCATGAATGCATATTTTAATTATCGGCATCCATCCCTATAGATAAAATAATGTGTTGACCTTATTGACATATGTACATTTGTATTCCGCAATAAAAATAACCCTTGGATCATTTTTCAGGATTTTAATGATAAGGGACAGGGTTTAGTAATATGATTGACATGATGCTAGCAAAGCAATAGATAAAGGTATAGCCCTATTAGACAAATGAATGATATGATGGTAGTGAGGTATTAGGCTTTTGTTACACTAATTATTACCTCAATCCAGGAAAAATCCCAAAGCAATAGATATAGATGGTCAAGTCCTATTAGTCAGATGAGTGACATGATGGTAACGATGTATCAGGGTCTTGATATAGCAATGCACGTATTATAATCGTAAATTTTAATTGCCGGCATTCATCCTTATAGAAATATAGTGCTAACCCTATTTAAATATTTTTAAAATATTTTTATTTCCGTTGACTTTAAACATCCTCAAAATGTATTCCATTCAAAAATTCTAAAGCATCAGATTGCTGATTTGAATAATAAAGTTAATTATATAATTCATCACAAAACATTAATTCAATGCCTTGATAATGGTTTGGTGCTTAAAAAATAGAGTGATGCAATTCAAACAATTTCAATGGCTGAAAAAATATATTGATTTAAACAATGAACTAAGAAAAAAAACCACCACAAAGTTTGAAAAGGATCAGCGTAAACTTTGTAATAATGCTGTATTCGGAAAAACTATGGAAAATGTAGACAAACGAAAAGATGTTCGAATTGTCGATTCAATAGAAAGCAAAGGCACCCATCTCGGTAGTCGCGCTCTTATAGCTAAACCTAATTTTCATAGCATATTAGAATTTTCGGGAAACCATGGCTGCTATTCAGTTAAAACGAATTCACAGTATATATAATAAGCCTATATACTTAGGTTTTTGTGTTTTGGAGATTTCAAAGTATAAAATGTACGACTTTCATTATGCATATATGAAACCTAAATTTACTTACAACCTACATCTGGCCTATATGGATACCGATTTATTAATTTATAAAATAAGAACAGATGATTTTTACAATGATATAAGAAATGATATAATAGATAAATTTGATACTTCAGACTATCCACCCCAAAACCGCTACGGTATTGCCCCAGCTCAATGTGAAAAAGTTAGGATTTATGAAGGATGAAAATAATGATAGAATAATGAAGGAATATATAGAAGATGCACCACTAATAAAAAAGGCTAAGGGTGTCAAATCAGCAGCTGTAAAAAAATGTCTTTACAAAATTACAGAGACTGTTTGCTACACAAACAAAACTTCTATAGTAAAATGTTGAACTTTAGATCTAAACACCATACTATATACACCGAATGTATAAACAAATAAAGTTTAAGTTGTTCTGATGACAAAAGATTTATATGTACCAATAATATAAATACACTAGCTTGGCGTCATTATCGAATAGAACTTGAAAATGAAATGTAAAACTACTGATCTTGTGGCATTGGCCTTAAAATTTAATTAAAAAATAAAAAAAATATTAAAAAAATTAACATGTCTTTTTACTTAACGATTCTTTTCTCTCTTCACTCATATGTATCATCTTTCTGAAAAAACTTAACTCTTAAACATCATGTTCTGTTCATGATTTTGTTCAGTTTCCTATGGTGATTTTTGCGTTCCGAACGTGAATTTTACGTTTTTGCGTTTTAACGTGAACGTGAATTTTACGTTTTTGCGTTTTAACGTGAACGTGAATTTTACGTTTAACGTGAATTTTACGTTTTTTGCGTTTTAACGTGAACGTGAATTTTACGTTTTTACGTTCTAACGTTTGCTAAGCATGGTCTAGAACGTTAGTTTTCATATACAAAGGTTGTGCTATCCAAAAAATCCAACTATGAAAGTATATCCCACAATCAATTTATCATTGAAAATCCAATCCCACAACTAATGTTGAAAAATGAAAAAAAATACAGATGGTGCTAGAAATCCAACCACTGATAATTATTCCTAATTAGAATCAAACTTGAAATATTCCAACAAAAATTTAATTTTTGAACTAGAAATCCGACTGCAAAAGTATATCCCACAACCAATATTCAAATGAAAATACAAATGGTGCTACAAATCCAACCACTAACACTTATTCCCAATTAGAATTGGGAATGCAAATTGGGTGGAGTAGGAGTGACATAGATTCTGAATTGGGTGGAGTAGGAGTGACATAGGTTTTGAATTGGGTGGAGTAGGAGCTACCCAACCAAAAAATCAATATTCCAACAAAAATTTAATTTTTGAATTAGAAATCCAACTACAAAAGCATATCCCACAACCAATTTATCACAGAAAATCCAATCCCACAACCAATATTCAAATGAAAATACAAATGGCGATAGAAATCCAACCACTGACACTTATTCCCAATTAGAAACTTGGGAATGCATCCCAATTGGGATGTGCATTCCCAATTGGGATGTGCCGTGCGGTGCCGTGCGGTGCCGTGCCGTGGAGTAGGAGTTACCTATTTATACTACTAAAGTGGCATGCTTTTAAACGCATCTTGGTCTCCTGATTCTCCTATTAATATTTCAAAACCGTATTATTTTAATTACTGTATACCATTAAATAAACTTTTGGGGCTCGCTGAAGATTATAAGAAAATTATTCCGAACGCTCGACATGATCTTATTCTAACTCGAGCCAGAATGGATGAAAACGTTTTAATCTCACAAACAGATGAAAATGTACAAGTAAAACTTCATAAGGTACAATGGAAAGTTCCACACGTGACTTTGTCAGACTCTATGAAATTGAATTTATACAAATCTATAAATAAAAACAGTGCTATGAAAATTACTTTCCGAAACTGGGATCTTTATGAATACCCTATGCTACCAACCTCTGACCATCACATATGGAATGTAAAGACAACAACACAAATTGAAAAACCTAGATATATTGTCTTTGCTCTGCAAACTGAGAAAAATAAAAAACTATCTGCTGATCCTACAACGTTTGATCATTGTAATCTAACAGACTTAAAAGTATATCTAAACTCTGATGTTTATCCACATGAAGATCTCAATGTTTCTTTTGATAAAAATAGATATAGTCTGTTTTACAAAATGTACACTGATTTTCAAAAAACTTACTACAATAAAACCATCACTGAGCCTCTGCTTTCTTGGGGTCTATTTAAATCACGCGCTCCAATTTTCGTTATAGACTGCAGACATCAAAACGAATCTATGAAAACAGGCCCCATCGATATACGTTTGGAGATGAAAACATCACAAAATATTCCTGTTAACACTTCAGCTTACTGTCTTATGCTACATGATCGTATAATTGAATATAATCCGCTTGATCAAGGAGTCACACGAATTGTTTAAAGTTTGGAAAAGATAAAAATAAAAAAGAAAACTATCATGGTAATTGGTTGTCCTCGTCAAGACGAATCAAATAAAACCGAATTATTAAATCCAAGCTGAATTATGAAAGTACCATTCTACCTCAATCAAATGTATCTATCTATTATGGATGAAGCTGAACAAAAAGGATTTAAAAGACCCCAACAAGTTTCCTAAACAAGTCAGAAATAAACTAAACAATGTAATGAAATTTCTTTTCAAATAAAAAGTACAACAACAAGTTTCAATAATTTTTTTATTTCATAATTTTGAACAGAATTGTTTGAATGACAACATTGTCTTTTAAATCCATATGGCAAAGAGCTATGGTCTTCAAGAAAACGACGTTTTTCCGATTTGGCTTTGTAGGTTTTAACTTCTGGTATGGTAAGTACTTGATGGTTTCTTGTCCGACGAATATTATTAGATTTAATAATAATGCTTTCACTATCTGAGGAAGAACACGAATTTAAAGCAGTGTCTTTAATGGAATCAAAGTTGATTTTTTGCGATGATTCATGATTGAGAAAAATCCCCTTCACTTTGCAGACAGCGTGTTTCATCTTGTCTTTTGTACTGAACACTTTAAATGCATAATTTTTAGGACCTCCGCTGACGAATTCTGTTATATAACTTCCGATTCCATACACTTCTAATTCGTCAGTCATATCACCGATAAATTGACCAGTAGGAGGTTCAAATTCCCCCTGATGACTTACATATATTACCGAATCGGTATCGTAATATAGAACTCTTTTATTTAACCTCTCCAGGTAGCTATACAGTTTAAGCCGAGCTAAAGCAGTCGTGTAAGCAGCAACACAAACATTTACTGTCGATAAGGATTCGATTGCTTCTTCTTTCATCTCGAAGTTAACGACAACGTTTTCTTCATTTACAGGAAGAATGTGTAGTACTTCAATTGACGGAACCGTAAGCAGATGAAATAAAGTTGAAGGGTTATTCAGAACGATAGTTTGAAGTTGATTTTCACGTTGTCCAAATTTCCCCCAAAACGAATGCAAGATCAGCTTTGCAAGTGACCTCTTTCCTGGATTGACACATATTTCTGCAAATTTCAACTGAATATTTTCTTTTTCAAGAAAATCAGAAATATATTTTTCCTTTTCTTGTTGAGATGAACATTCAGCTGGCCATCCAGATGCTTCTTGCTTGATTTTTAAAAACTTGTTCATCATAGATGTAAACAGACCGTCATCAGGATTTCTGCCTGGGTTATATTGGACTACATTATATTCCCAAATTTCAAAAATGGAAAGTATAATGTAGCCTTTTTCAACGGCTTTTATGACCTCGTCAATTATCCAAGTCCCAACCATTGCTCTTTGCTCATCAGTATGAGTACACAATTGTTCATTGTTTTTTTCATCACTGCAACTTCTACAAAATGAAAACATGAGCTTGTCATTTTGTTTCATTGGTAATACCGGATGCAACAGGTTTTCTGGAGGTAAAATTTTGCACTTAATGAGTCCATTAACTCCCTCCAATTTCGTTGTTGCACAGACTGCATCGCCAGTAGTGTGGATTTTAGGGTGGTCAATGGGAAATTTTCCGTTCTTACAAACCCAAGGGTATAGAGAACATACATCTATGTATTTGATTTCTTCACCTTTTTTACATTTGTAGAAACTGACAGTGTTTCCGGTTCGTCCACCATAAAAAGCATCGCGGGGGTTTAGGGGGAAACTTTGAATCAGTGGATGCATATTTAAAAAATTTAATTGATCTCTACCAAATGATTTCAGACGAGCTTGAAAAACACAAGACCACATTTCAATTACCTCGTAGTTGAAATTTCTCAATCTTTCAGTTTTAGCAATGGTTCTTTCATACCTCTGATTTAATGTATCATTTTCGTTTTCGTGTAGAGGTTCATCCCGTTTGTGCTTCAAACAGATAGGGTGACCATGGTAATAGCATCCATGGAATTCAAAAATCTGTTTAGTTTTTTCACAAAAACCATCAACTTTTACACCGTGTATATACGAATGTTGGATAGTTATGTTCCTTTGCTGCTCTTCCCAAATCATCCACTTGATAACTTCTGTTGACTGGTTGTCAATGCATCTGTATCCTTTTTTAGGTATTAACCCGATGGTGTTTGGCTTAAGAAAGTTACGTCTATATAAAAGATTGCAAGCTGAAGCAATCGTTACGGATTCTAAAAATGGTTCAACGTTACATTGGGTAAGAAATAATTTTCTAAATTGCAAGCAAGCCCCCGTCAAAATTTTGACATCACTCTTGCAGTATTTTACAAGTTCTTGCTTCATTTCAAAAGAATCATTTTGATGTTCTGAATGCCATTTTAAGAAAGTATTACGCTCTTCCGACCTCATAGAATTAGCACTGTAATATTCTATTGCTGGCAATGTTCCTTTGTATTCTTCATTTTCAATAGTGTTGAAGAGGTATGGAAAGTAACCTTTCTTTAAAACAGGTGGCAAGTCGAATGCCTTTGGGAGTTTTGATAAGGCCATAGGAAAGTAGTTTATTGAGTCGATAAATTTTACATTTCCTATTAACATCAATATTATCTTTGTTCCTCGCATAATCAATTCAGGGCTTAGTACTGTTTTCTCTAAGACATAGTTTAAAATGAACTGATGATCGTAGGCTTAACCATTGTGGGCAATCACAACCACATTTTTAATTTTTTTCCGAATTTCAAGTATATATTGAACAAATTTAGGTACAACGTCTTCTCCTTGTAGAACGTTCAATGACAATTTACAATATTTACAGAAATGCAAATCAGGATACTCCACGCAATGACTACATTTGGTTTGAAACACGCATAAATTTGGTTCATGTTTTGTTATAAAAGCTTTGTTTGTTGTTGTTGCTTCATCTCCGTCATTCCAAATTTTTTCTCCAATTACTTTTTCTTGGCGACTTTCTAGATCATAAAATACATACAAGAAATTTTTCAAATCAGGTTTTCTCGTATTAGGTATAATGAAACACTTATGGTCTTCAGGAACATGTACTTTACAGTTCTTGCAAAAGAACTCTCCACAAATATGTTGTCGACTTCCTCCATAGGATTTTAAACAAGCAAGACATCTTTTTATTTGCTCACAGATAGACTGTTTTCCTGACGAGCCGCTCGTTTTGTGGTTGTCATAGCATCTTGTTCCTTTAAAATTTCGATCACAGTCTTGACAAAGAATTTTTTTCGGTGTTTCTTCACATTTTGGAGAATACTGGCATTGCGATTATAGACCAAGACAGCCATGATGAACATCTTTCGTGTTAAACGGAGAATGACAAATCTCGCAGTAATAACCACAGCAAAATACGGCGGTTAAGGAAGTTATTACATTGTAATGATTATTGTAATACATTAAATGTATTTTTTTATCACCAATGTCGTTTGAAACCCCTTCGTAAATTATTTTGCGACCCTTCGTTTTGTATTCGTAGACTGTTATTTTGTAATTTCTTAAATGAGCTTGAAATGATTTGAACTCATTTATTCCACAGCCTCCTGGTGGTATATTGATTTGAGTTTCGTTTAGTAGTTTTATGGCTCTCTCCGTCTGAATTTTCCCCGTGTCTCTTCTTATATTGACCAAACTATCTTCCTTGTCTGCGTATGCCTTCCCTACAACCAAAGCTCGAGGCAGACATAAATTGTCTTTGTTTTGAATTACTATTATTCCCTTGCGACGGAAACATTCTTCATGGAACGAGTTGAACATAACAGAGGATTTTCTATTATTTCCTTCACCAGTTGGCATCTTTACGGAGGTAACTGACAAGCAAAAATTATCCGAACTCAATGCTCCAGAGTTGCTTTGAAAGATTTTGGCTATCATCTCCCACACATTTTCAAAGCTCAGATCTGCACAGGTTTTGAAATTGATCCAACCACTACCTCTTTCATGAACAAAACTTTTTCCTCCAAAAGTAACCCCAACCTTATCTGTTTCGTTGAGCCCCTCAACGGCAAATCGTAGTATAGCTTCTATTGAGGCTTTAAACCATGAAGCGGGCTCTTCATCTAGCGGGACAGGGTTGACCTTGAATTCAATTTTCCGCCCTTTTAAGTTGAACCTCTTTACTTGGGTCACATGATCACCCAATATTGTAAATCTCTGAAACCAAACCGAAAGGAAAAACGTTGTATTTTTTTTTTTTTAATTTTTATTTAAATTATATATTATTTATCTAAAACAGTTTTTTTGAGAATTTAACAGAAGATCATTTTCAAAAAAGAGGGTCGGAACGTTGGTATTTACCTCTTCACTCAAAACGTTCATCTTCTGTTTCCTCCCCTTCTGTTTATGCTGCTGTTGTTGTTGCTGTAGCTGCTGTTGCTGTAGCTGTTGTTGCAGTTGCAGCTGCTGTTCTAACTGCTGCTGTTGATGCAATAGCAACTGCTGTTCCAATTGTTGTTGCTCCTGCTGTTGTTGTTGTTGTTGCTGTTGTTGTTGCTGCTGCGTGCGTTGCACCGTTTTGGGAGGAAAACCTAAATAAAAGAAAAAAATTGTGGGTAAGGTTTCAACCTAGGAAGATTAAGATTTATTTACCTTATAGTCTTCCAATTCGACCATTATCTGGTCCCCAAATTTGGTACAAAGTCTTTTTGCACTGGTGATTGGGAAGCGTTTATTTTTGTATAAGTTTACTCAAACTTAAAATTTTCTTCGTTTTTGAAGAAGAATTAGCGTTGCTAATGCTTACGGCTGATTTTATTTTAGAAATGAACGACATTTTACGTTTTGAAGGGAATTGTTAACTAAATTGAAAAACCTCAGAACGTTTGCTTTTATAAAAGAAATTTCCTTCTACACATTTGTATCTTTTCTATTCCAACTCCCCAAAGCAGTGCAATCAATACACATAATGATACCTACTCACTAGGCACAAACAATATAAAACAATTAAATAAAAAAAACACCACCAAAATCCACAACCACTTTTCAAAAAAAAAAAAAAAAAAAAAAAATGCAACAGTTACTCTTATCAGATTTAAATTCAAATTCCTCTTTTGGAAAATTTTTTATTTCTGTTTTCCTCATATTCATGACACCTTTTTTTTACATCAAAGATCACCCCCGAAAAAAGGATCACCAGCTCAGCTCATCAGTGTAATAAAATTAATTCACACCTTTTTACATCAAAGGGCACACCCGCGTAAAAGTCATTAATAAAACCCAATTTACTCATTTGCATAATTTGGTTAGTTTAAAAATCCAAAACTTCATTATCAGACTTGGATTTATGTACCTACACATTTGTATCTTTTCTATTCCAACCCCCACAAGAAAAAAAGATCACCAGCTCAGCTCATCAGTGTAATAAAATTAATTCACACCTTTTTACATCAAAGGGCACACCCGCGTAAAAGTCAGTGTAATAAAACTCATTAATAAAACCCAATTTACTCATTTGCATAATTTGGTTCCCAGTCTGAACCGTCCCATATCCTACTCAATTAATTTTCGTAACCCAAATTAAAAAAAAAAATAATTAATAAAAGCGTATATTTTATTTCGACGCAGACTGTAAAAAAATTTTAAGTAAATGTCTCGTATTTTCGTTTGTTTGTTTTTTTTTGGGTATTTCTATATAGGTATGTATGTATGTATGTACATATGCAAAATATTACTAGTCTGAAATACAAAATATCGATTGATCAAGTAAAATATAGCATACACTTAGGATAAATTAATGGTTTTAATTAATATAATTTGATGAAATTACTCTCGGTCTCCTGATTCTCCTATTAATATTTCAAAACCGTATTATTTTAATTACTGTGTACCATTAAATAAACTTTTGGGGCTCGCTGAAGATTATAAGAAAATTATTCCGAACGCTCGACATGATCTTATTCTAACTCGAGCCAGAATGGATGAAAACGTTTTAATCTCACAAACAGATGAAAATGTACAAGTAAAACTTCATAAGGTACAATGGAAAGTTCCACACGTGACTTTGTCAGACTCTATGAAATTGAATTTATACAAATCTATAAATAAAAACAGTGCTATGAAAATTACTTTCCGAAACTGGGATCTTTATGAATACCCTATGCTACCAACCTCTGACCATCACATATGGAATGTAAAGACAACAACACAAATTGAAAAACCTAGATATATTGTCTTTGCTCTGCAAACTGAGAAAAATAAAAAACTATCTGCTGATCCTACAACGTTTGATCATTGTAATCTAACAGACTTAAAAGTATATCTAAACTCTGATGTTTATCCACATGAAGATCTCAATGTTTCTTTTGATAAAAATAGATATAGTCTGTTTTACAAAATGTACACTGATTTTCAAAAAACTTACTACAATAAAACCATCACTGAGCCTCTGCTTTCTTGGGGTCTATTTAAATCACGCGCTCCAATTTTCGTTATAGACTGCAGACATCAAAACGAATCTATGAAAACAGGCCCCATCGATATACGTTTGGAGATGAAAACATCACAAAATATTCCTGTTAACACTTCAGCTTACTGTCTTATGCTACATGATCGTATAATTGAATATAATCCGCTTGATCAAGGAGTCACACGAATTGTTTAAAGTTTGGAAAAGATAAAAATAAAAAAGAAAACTATTATGGTAATTGGTTGTCCTCGTCAAGACGAATCAAATAAAACCGAATTATTAAATCCAAGCTGAATTATGAAAGTACCATTCTACCTCAATCAAATGTATCTATCTATTATGGATGAAGCTGAACAAAAAGGATTTAAAAGACCCCATCAAGTTTCCTAAACAAGTCAGAAATAAACTAAACAATGTAATGAAATTTCTTTTCAAATAAAAAGTACAACAACAAGTTTCAATAATTTTTTTTATTTCATAATTTTGAACAGAATTGTTTGAATGACAACATTGTCTTTTAAATCCATATGGCAAAGAGCTATGGTCTTCAAGAAAACGACGTTTTTCCGATTTGGCTTTGTAGGTTTTAACTTCTGGTATGGTAAGTACTTGATGGTTTCTTGTCCGACGAATATTATTAGATTTAATAATAATGCTTTCACTATCTGAGGAAGAACACGAATTTAAAACAGTGTCTTTAATGGAATCAAAGTTGATTTTTTGCGATGATTCATGATTGAGAAAAATCCCCTTCACTTTGCAGACAGCGTGTTCCATCTTGTCTTTTGTACTGAACACTTTAAATGCATAATTTTTAGGACCTCCGCTGACGAATTCTGTTATATAACTTCCGATTCCATACACTTCTAATTCGTCAGTCATATCACCGATAAATTGACCAGTAGGAGGTTCAAATTCCCCCTGATGACTTACATATATTACCGAATCGGTATCGTAATATAGAACTCTTTTATTTAACCTCTCCAGGTAGCTATACAGTTTAAGCCGAGCTAAAGCAGTCGTGTAAGCAGCAACACAAACGTTTACTGTCGATAAGGATTCGATTGCTTCTTCTTTCATCTCGAAGTTAACGACAACGTTTTCTTCATTTACAGGAAAAATGTGTAGTACTTCAATTGACGGAACCGTAAGCAGATGAAATAAAGTTGAAGGGTTATTCAGAACGATAGTTTGAAGTTGATTTTCACGTTGTCCAAATTTCCCCCAAAACGAATTCAAGATCAGCTTTGCAAGTGACCTCTTTCCTGGATTGACACATATTTCTGCAAATTTCAACTGAATATTTTCTTTTTCAAGAAAATCAGAAATATATTTTTCTTTTTCTTGTTGAGATGAACATTCAGCTGGCCATCCAGATGCTTCTTGCTTGATTTTTAAAAACTTGTTCATCATAGATGTAAACAGACCGTCATCAGGATTTCTGCCTGGGTTATATTGGACTACATTATATTCCCAAATTTCAAAAATGGAAAGTATAATGTAGCCTTTTTCAACGGCTTTTATGACCTCGTCAATTATCCAAGTCCCAACCATTGCTCTTTGCTCATCAGTATGAGTACACAATTGTTCATTGTTTTTTTCATCACTGCAACTTCTACGCAATGAAAACATGAGCTTGTCATTTTGTTTCATTGGTAATACCGGATGCAACAGGTTTTCTGGAGGTAAAATTTTGCACTTAATGAGTCCACTAACTCCCTCCAATTTCGTTGTTGCACAGACTGCATCGCCAGTAGTGTGGATTTTAGGGTGGTCAATGGGAAATGTTCCGTTCTTACAAACCCAAGGGTATAGAGAACATACATCTATGTATTTGATTTCTTCACCTTTTTTACATTTGTAGAAACTGACAGTGTTTCCGGTTCGTCCACCATAAAAAGCATCGCGGGGGTTTAGGGGGAAACTTTGAATCAGTGGATGCATATTTAAAAAATTTAATTGATCTCTACCAAATGATTTCAGACGAGCTTGAAAAACACAAGACCACATTTCAATTACCTCGTAGTTGAAATTTCTCAATCTTTCAGTTTTAGCAATGGTTCTTTCATACCTCTGATTTAATGTATCATTTTCGTTTTCGTGTAGAGGTTCATCCCGTTTGTGCTTCAAACAGATAGGGTGACCATGGTAATAGCATCCATGGAATTCAAAAA
Organism: Eupeodes latifasciatus; assembly: GCA_920104205.1. Taxonomy (NCBI): domain Eukaryota; kingdom Metazoa; phylum Arthropoda; class Insecta; order Diptera; family Syrphidae; genus Eupeodes; species Eupeodes latifasciatus. The sequence goes on from OV049924.1 coordinate 244,066,529, forward strand.
TCTGTTTAGTTTTTTCACAAAAACCATCAACTTTTACACCGTGTATAACTACCTCTTTGCCTCTATACGAATGTTGGATAGTTATGTTCCTTTGCTGCTCTTCCCAAATCATCCACTTGATAACTTCTGTTGACTGGTTGTCAATGCATCTGTATCCTTTTTTAGGTATTAACCCGATGGTGTTTGGCTTAAGAAAGTTACGTCTATATAAAAGATTGCAAGCTGAAGCAATCGTTACGGATTCTAAAAATGGTTCAACGTTACATTGGGTAAGAAATAATTTTCTAAATTGCAAGCAAGCCCCCGTCAAAATTTTGACATCACTCTTGCAGTATTTTACAAGTTCTTGCTTCATTTCAAAAGAATCATTTTGATGTTCTGAATGCCATTTTAAGAAAGTATTACGCTCTTCCGACCTCATAGAATTAGCACTGTAATATTCTATTGCTGGCAATGTTCCTTTGTATTCTTCATTTTCAATAGTGTTGAAGAGGTATAGAAAGTAACCTTTCTTTAAAACAGGTGGCAAGTCGAATGCCTTTGGGAGTTTTGATAAGGCCATAGGAAAGTAGTTTATTGAGTCGATAAATTTTACATTTCCTATTAACATCAATATTATCTTTGTTCCTCGCATAATCAATTCAGGGCTTAGTACTGTTTTCTCTAAGACATAGTTTAAAATGAACTGATGATCGTAGGCTTAACCATTGTGGGCAATCACAACCACATTTTTAAATTTTTTCCGAATTTCAAGTATATATTGAACAAATTTAGGTACAACGTCTTCTCCTTGTAGAACGTTCAATGACAATTTACAATATTTACAGAAATGCAAATCAGAATACTCCACGCAATGACTACATTTGGTTTGAAACACGCATAAATTTGGTTCATGTTTTGTTATAAAAGCTTTGTTTGTTGTTGTTGCTTCATCTCCGTCATTCCAAATTTTTTCTCCAATGACTTTTTCTTGGCGACTTTCTAGATCATAAAATACATACAAGAAATTTTTCAAATCAGGTTTTCTCGTATTAGGTATAATGAAACACTTATGGTCTTCAGGAACATGTACTTTACAGTTCTTGCAAAAGAACTCTCCACAAATATGTTGTCGACTTCCTCCATAGGATTTTAAACAAGCAAGACATCTTTTTATTTGCTCACAGATAGACTGTTTTCCTGACGAGCCGCTCGTTTTGTGGTTGTCATAGCATCTTGTTCCTTTAAAATTTCGATCACAGTCTTGACAAAGAATTTTTTTCGGTGTTTCTTCACATTTTGGAGAATACTGGCATTGCGATTATAGACCAAGACAGCCATGATGAACATCTTTCGTGTTAAACGGAGAATTACAAATCTCGCAGTAATAACCACAGCAAAATACGGAGGTTAAGGAAGTTATTACATTGTAATGATTATTGTAATACATTAAATGTATTTTTTTATCACCAATGTCGTTTGAAACCCCTTCGTAAATTATTTTGCGACCCTTCGTTTTGTATTCGTAGACTGTTATTTTGTAATTTTTTAAATGAGCTTGAAATGATTTGAACTCATTTATTCCACAGCCTCCTGGTGGTATATTGATTTGAGTTTCGTTTAGTAGTTTTATGGCTCTCTCCGTCTGAATTTTCCCCGTGTCTCTTCTTATATTGACCAAATTATCTTCCTTGTCTGCGTATGCCTTCCCTACAACCAAAGCTCGAGGCAGACATAAATTGTCTTTGTTTTTAATTACTATTATTCCCTTGTGACGGCAACATTCTTCATGGAACGAGTTGAACATAACAGAGGATTTTCTATTATTTCCTTCACCAGCTGGCATCTTTACGGAGGTAACTGACAAGCAAAAATTATCCGAACTCAATGCTCCAGAGTTGCTTTGAAAGATTTTGGCTATCATCTCCCACACATTTTCAAAGCTCAGATCTGCACAGGTTTTGAAATTGATCCAACCACTACCTCTTTCATGAACAAAACTTTTTCCTCCAAAAGTAACCCCAACCTTATCTGTTTCGTTGAGCCCCTCAACGGCAAATCGTAGTATAGCTTCTATTGAGGCTTTAAACCATGAAGCGGGCTCTTCATCTAGCGGGACAGGGTTGACCTTGAATTCAATTTTCCGCCCTTTTAAGTTGAACCTCTTTACTTGGGTCACATGATCACCCAATATTGTAAATCTCTGAAACCAAACCGAAAGGACAAACGTTGTATTTTTTTTTTTTTTTAATTTTTATTTAAATTATATATTATTTATCTAAAACAGTTTTTTTGAGAATTTAACAGAAGATCATTTTCAAAAAAGAGGGTCGGAACGTTGGTATTTACCTCTTCACTCAAAACGTTCATCTTCTGTTTCCTCCCCTTCTGTTTATGCTGCTGTTGTTGTTGCTGTAGCTGCTGTTGCTGTATTCAAAAGAATCATTTTGATGTTCTGAATGCCATTTTAAGAAAGTATTACGCTCTTCCGACCTCATAGAATTAGCACTGTAATATTCTATTGCTGGCAATGTTCCTTTGTATTCTTCATTTTCAATAGTGTTGAAGAGGTATGGAAAGTAACCTTTCTTTAAAACAGGTGGCAAGTCGAATGCCTTTGGGAGTTTTGATAAGGCCATAGGAAAGTAGTTTATTGAGTCGATAAATTTTACATTTCCTATTAACATCAATATTATCTTTGTTCCTCGCATAATCAATTCAGGGCTTAGTACTGTTTTCTCTAAGACATAGTTTAAAATGAACTGATGATCGTAGGCTTAACCATTGTGGGCAATCACAACCACATTTTTAAATTTTTTCCGAATTTCAAGTATATATTGAACAAATTTAGGTACAACGTCTTCTCCTTGTAGAACGTTCAATGACAATTTACAATATTTACAGAAATGCAAATCAGAATACTCCACGCAATGACTACATTTGGTTTGAAACACGCATAAATTTGGTTCATGTTTTGTTATAAAAGCTTTGTTTGTTGTTGTTGCTTCATCTCCGTCATTCCAAATTTTTTCTCCAATGACTTTTTCTTGGCGACTTTCTAGATCATAAAATACATACAAGAAATTTTTCAAATCAGGTTTTCTCGTATTAGGTATAATGAAACACTTATGGTCTTCAGGAACATGTACTTTACAGTTCTTGCAAAAGAACTCTCCACAAATATGTTGTCGACTTCCTCCATAGGATTTTAAACAAGCAAGACATCTTTTTATTTGCTCACAGATAGACTGTTTTCCTGACGAGCCGCTCGTTTTGTGGTTGTCATAGCATCTTGTTCCTTTAAAATTTCGATCACAGTCTTGACAAAGAATTTTTTTCGGTGTTTCTTCACATTTTGGAGAATACTGGCATTGCGATTATAGACCAAGACAGCCATGATGAACATCTTTCGTGTTAAACGGAGAATGACAAATCTCGCAGTAATAACCACAGCAAAATACGGAGGTTAAGGAAGTTATTACATTGTAATGATTATTGTAATACATTAAATGTATTTTTTTATCACCAATGTCGTTTGAAACCCCTTCGTAAATTATTTTGCGACCCTTCGTTTTGTATTCGTAGACTGTTATTTTGTAATTTTTTAAATGAGCTTGAAATGATTTGAACTCATTTATTCCACAGCCTCCTGGTGGTATATTGATTTGAGTTTCGTTTAGTAGTTTTATGGCTCTCTCCGTCTGAATTTTCCCCGTGTCTCTTCTTATATTGACCAAATTATCTTCCTTGTCTGCGTATGCCTTCCCTACAACCAAAGCTCGAGGCAGACATAAATTGTCTTTGTTTTTAATTACTATTATTCCCTTGCGACGGCAACATTCTTCATGGAACGAGTTGAACATAACAGAGGATTTTCTATTATTTCCTTCACCAGCTGGCATCTTTACGGAGGTAACTGACAAGCAAAAATTATCCGAACTCAATGCTCCAGAGTTGCTTTGAAAGATTTTGGCTATCATCTCCCACACATTTTCAAAGCTCAGATCTGCACAGGTTTTGAAATTGATCCAACCACTACCTCTTTCATGAACAAAACTTTTTCCTCCAAAAGTAACCCCAACCTTATCTGTTTCGTTGAGCCCCTCAACGGCAAATCGTAGTATAGCTTCTATTGAGGCTTTAAACCATGAAGCGGGCTCTTCATCTAGCGGGACAGGGTTGACCTTGAATTCAATTTTCCGCCCTTTTAAGTTGAACCTCTTTACTTGGGTCACATGATCACCCAATATTGTAAATCTCTGAAACCAAACCGAAAGGACAAACGTTGTATTTTTTTTTTTTTTAATTTTTATTTAAATTATATATTATTTATCTAAAACAGTTTTTTTGAGAATTTAACAGAAGATCATTTTCAAAAAAGAGGGTCGGAACGCTGGTATTTACCTCTTCACTCAAAACGTTCATCTTCTGTTTCCTCCCCTTCTGTTTATGCTGCTGTTGTTGTTGCTGTAGCTGCTGTTGCTGTAGCTGTTGTTGCAGTTGCAGCTGCTGTTCTAACTGCTGCTGTTGATGCAATTGCAACTGCTTTTCCAATTGTTGTTGCTCCTGCTGTTGTTGTTGTTGTTGCTGTTGTTGTTGCTGCTGCGTGCGTTGCACCGTTTTGGGAGGAAAACCTAAATAAAAGAAAAAAATTGTGGGTAAGGTTTCAACCTAGGAAGATTAAGATTTATTTACCTTATAGTCTTCCAATTCGACCATTATCTGGTCCCCAAATTTGGTGCAAAGTCTTTTTGCACTGGTGATTGGGAAGCATTTATTTTTGTATAAGTTTACTCAAACTTAAAATTTTCTTCGTTTTTGAAGAAGAATTAGCGTTGCTAATGCTTACGGCTGATTTTATTTTAGAAATGAACGACATTTTACGTTTTGAAGGGAATTGTTAACTAAATTGAAAAACCTCAGAACGTTTGCTTTTATAAAAGAAATTTCCTTCTACACATTTGTATCTTTTCTATTCCAACTCCCCAAAGCAGTGCAATCAATACACATAATGATACCTACTCACTAGGCACAAACAATATAAAACAATTACCAAAATCCACAACCACTTTTCAAACAAAAAAAAAAATGCAACAGTTACTCTTATCAGATTTAAATTCAAATTCCTCTTTTGGAAAATCTTTTATTTCTGTTTTCCTCATATTCATGACACCTTTTTTCTACATCAAAGATCACCCCCGAAAAAAGGATCACCAGCTCAGCTCATCAGTGTAATAAAATTAATTCACACCTTTTTACATCAAAGGGCACACCCGCGTAAAAGTCATTAATAAAACCCAATTTACTCATTTGCATAATTTGGTTAGTTTAAAAATCCAAAACTTCATTATCAGACTTGGATTTATGTACCTACACATTTGTACCTTTTCTATTCCAACCCCCACAAGAAAAAAAGATCACCAGCTCAGCTCATCAGTGTAATAAAATTAATTCACACCTTTTTACATCAAAGGGCACACCCGCGTAAAAGTCAGTGTAATAAAACTCATTAATAAAACCCAATTTACTCATTTGCATAATTTGGTTCCCAGTCTGAACCGTCCCATATCCTACTCAATTAATTTTCGTAACCCAAATTAAAAAAAAAATTAATTAATAAAAGCGTATATTTTATTTCGACGCAGACTGTAAAAAAAATTTTAAGTAAATGTCTCGTATTTTCGTTTGTTTGTTTTTTTGGGTATTTCTATATTGGATTTTCCAAGACGAATTAATAGAGAACGACTTGTTTCGCTTGAATGATATTTATTTAATGATTTCACAAAGCTGTACATCGATAATGAGAACTAAAAATAATAACTTTCGGTTGGATCATTCGATCATAAGGCCCAATCATAATTTTGAACAACGATTTCTATGTACATTGACACAAGTAAATAACGAGTGCTTGCAGTTAGGCATAGCGCGATACAAAAGTTTACTGACTACTTTGGAATAAAGTATGCTACAGTATGTATGTATGTATGTACATACGCAAAATATTACTAGTCTGAAATACAAAATATCGATTGATCAAGTAAAATATAGCATACACTTAGGATAAATTAATGGTTTTAATTAATATAATTTGATGAAATTACTTTTTTTTATTGAAATTTTTCAAAACAAATAAAAAAAAAATCTTATGACTTTAAATACATATTTAATTATTTATTTATTTAATAATTGTCTAGTCGCTTCGTAGTTCACCACGTAAGTTTGTATGTACGTATTTAACTGGCCAAGGTATACACGTTTCATACGCACAGGCTTACTTTCGCTCTCTTTTTTTGTCTGTATGTATTTTTTTTAAGGAAAATGTTTGTAGAAAAATTGTATTTATATGTCCAAATTGAAAGTTTAAAGATACATTTTTTCACGAAATGACTTACCCAATTTTACTATTCCTGTGGGGAGGTGCACCGCTCCATAGGTTGATTGTACCTTTGTTTGAATGTACTTAGGTAGGTATGTCTGCAAAACACAAACTTTAAGGATGAACACAAAAACAAAATCACTACACTTTTCCGAGAGAATTTCCTCTCTTTTTTTTTAAACAACAGATAAATTGATCTTTCGCACTTATCTTTTTTTTCGGTTAAATTCAAATTTTTACACGACGATTAATTTATGGTGAACTTATGGTGCACCCGGAAGGATAGATTTGAATTATTATTAGGGATATTATTCAAAAAAGTAGGAAATTATCTAAAAAAAACTACATAATGATACAATAAAAAAAATACATAATTTAATAATTCAGGAAGTGATGTAAGTGTGGTGAGGAAGCCGATGATGAGGTGGTGAGAAAGTCTCGCTTAGACAGTAGGTACAGTCTGCACTACTGTTTTGGGTACAGTTTGCACTTATGACGTTTCTGGAAGATTTCTTTCAAAGATGTTGACGGGTGCTGGGTATTGGTTAAGGGTTTGGTTTGGGGTGCTCCTGTGTCGTAGGCGAAGTTTGTGTCGTCGACTTTGTTTTTGGGGGGTGCTTTGGAGCAAAGTCTTGCACTTTTTGTCGTTTTTGGTGGAGTTTTGGGCACTTGTGCTGTTTTTTTTTTGCTTGGTCACGTTTAGTATTTTTTTTCTCGATAGGGTTATTAATTTTTTTTCGTTTTGCATGTACGAGTATTATAGGTTTTCTTTTCTACACTTTTATTCTTTTTACGGGTTTTTGTATGGACTTTTATTTTTTTTTTGCACAACGATCTCGGTACGTGCATTTCCGGATTTTTTTTGTTCAATTAGTTTTTAAGTTATTAAAACGACTAAAACTTTATACACGAATTTTTAAATTATTTTTAGTGTTCAGGTAAAAAAAGTAATACAAAAAAACGTGAAATTTTGCACTAAAATATGTATATATTTTTGTTTTTTTTTTCAAACAAATTTAAATAATTTCTGAAGGACGAAAGCGACCCGGGCAAAAATGATTGACACAAAAGAGGCTGACGTTTGGCAGTTACTCCTTTTTATAGTCAGACGGCAACCCTCAGCGTGTCAGTCATTTTGGACTAGAGAGCGTTTTAAACATGGCGCCGGAAGCAATTCCGGAAGGACCTTTTTCCGGCCGTATTTTTGACAAAACATAAATCTTTTTATTTTAAAAATCATTTTCATTTTTTTAATAAATATATGTGAAAAAAGTTAAATTTTCTGGTCAAAACCGGCGCAGAAAATTCACCCGGAAGCACTTCCATTGCAGAATACATTGATGCCTTGCAAATGTATTGGTTCTCATTTAATCAGAATATTGCCATCTCAATTTTATATTTCTCTTAATCCAACTCTCTTTTAAGGCAAATGGAGGATTTCAACCCATTGCTTGTGTAGTGATCCACTACATGCGACCACTCTATTAGCCTTATTTAAATTTCCATTCCCAAGCCACCACACACGATCTTGTATAGTATCATTTTTCGTTGTCATTCGCGCAACCGATCCAAGACATTGTCACCCATAAATGTGTCATCTTCCGTAGCCCACTTAGTGAAACCTAACACCACAGCAATTAATTAATTGTCGCCAGTTTTGCTAAGTGCAGCAAAGTAAGAATGACCACTATGAGCAAGCATTGTTTCGAGTTCAAAGTACATATATAATCATATCACACTTCGGTAATTAGGCCGCTGCGCTGCCCGTGTGTATCTGGTACCTCTATGGATAAGTTGAATTTGCTTCATATTGGGCCAGTGTAAACAAAATATGATTCATCGAACTCTACATGCAATGGTTATTGGTATCAATGCGAGTTGACAAAATTGAAAATTATGATGATAAGGCATTTTTCATATGAGGTTGCGTAAAAATGCATTTCCATATGGAAAATGCTATATTATTAAGTGGTAATGGAAATTGAAACTAGTATAAATAGGCAAAGGATGAGGAGGAATAAACAGAATTTAGTTATCATTCAAACTTGAAGGTCGCAGCCAAGCATTGAGACAGCGGGCCTTTCAAGTAATAAATAAATAAAAAAAAAGCAAACAAATATTTCTTTTATTTCCTAAATTCTCCCCAACAAACTCTTCCCTGAATCGTCAGGAAGTACTGTTAACTTGGGTTAATACATGGTGGCAGCGGTGGGATTCTTTTAAAAATCCCCTACCAAAAATACAAAAGGCCGTTCCTTTTGATGCGTATTGCTGGGGCTATACATCAGCAAAGCTAAAGTAGTATAAAATTTAATTGTGAAAAATCCTATGACCATAAGACCTGGCGAATTCCTTCAAGAGGACGCGGAGGCAAAATATAGGTAGTGAAAAGACCAGGTTGTAATCTGCCACTATAGGGCGTGAAGTCTACCTGGCACAGTTTCAACATCAACAAAAGCAACAACAATAACAACATCGACAACAAAATCAACAACATTACCAAAATCAACAGCACCAGAAAATAAAATTAGCGTAAGAAATTTTAAACAATTATATTTACATATATTTTTTTTTTGGTGAACCCCATTTTCTTTTTCCTTCCCCTCTTCAAAATATTTTTCCCTCAAAATTGTCAGGACACGACGAGACCGACAGCGTTTAGAATTTTTTTTAAATCTTCCTTTTAACGTAATAAACGTAATAGAATCTGAAACAATGGCGTTTCAGGTCAATATAAGCGATATTTTCAATATAGTGCCCATCTTCAATGGTAACCCCAGTGAATTGAATAAATTCATCGCATGCGGGAACATCTTGTTCTCATCATGTAAGAAAGAGGAACATACAACATTCCTCGAAATAGTAAAAACTAGGCTACAAGGTCCGGCCTTCGAACTAATACAGTTCAACTCTTTTACAAAGTGGGGTGACTTAGTTGCTAAACTAGAGGACGAGTATAAGGAAACCAAAACTCGTTCTGTAGCCCAGAATGAACTTTTGGTAGCTCAGCAAAATGCCAGAGAATCAGTTAAGGAGTTTGGAGACAAAATCTCAAAACTTTTAACCTCTCTTAACTCAGCAACATTCTCAGGTACTAGTGACGCATCCGTCAGGGCGTATCTGGTCGATGAGAACGAAAAACTGGCTATCCAGACATTTGAAGATGGTCTCTCGAATCAAAATTTACGTTTGATGGTTCAAGCTCGCGGGGAAACTAGTTTGAAAAGGATAATAACGTTCGCAGAAAACCATGCTGCAAGAATAGATAGGCAGATGCCTGCCTATAGGAATAAACCCCCTTTACAACAGAATTCACCCTCAAACTTTTCTTCCCGACCAACCTGTCAAATTTGCGGGATATTGGGACACTCTGCCCAAACCTGTTACCAAAACAAGACTCTACCCAAATTTACCCCAAAAACAGAAATTGTTAAATGCAATTATTGCAACAAAAACTATCATACGGAAAGCGAGTGTAGACTTCGAAAACTACACTCACAAACAAACCAAGTGAACCCGCATAACCCTTTTAAAACCGAAAGAAACAATGGTGACCAACGACAGGTGAACTTCCACCACGTAATGCCCGAAAGCCAATTTTCTTATAATACGGGAAACGAGAATTGTCGGGTCGAAGAGATCGGCTATCCTTCCCGACAACAAGTTCAGGCCGACATACACGAAACTCAAGAGTAACGGCAAGCATAATTATCGAATTGCTTCCTTACAATGACTTGACCATAATAAGAATTCCATTCACAGACGGTAAGAATAGAAGTCTTGTTATTGACACTGGTTCTGAAATAAGCATAATTAAAACACCTACGATCAAACCCATAAAAAACAATAAAAATAACATAACAATTTCAACCATGGGCGGTCATAAGGTAATGAGTACCAGTGTTGTGAATGAGACTCTATTGGTCGGCTGTGATGATGATAAAATTATAATTAACCACCCCTTTCACATTCTAGATGTAAGTACCGACATGAATTTTGACGGCATCATAGGAAACGATTTTCTAAAAAAATATTCATGCGTAGTTAACCATGATGAAAATTTTATGAAGATTTTTCCCTTCATTGGTGACCAATCTACCGCTACGATAAATAGTTTTGGGAAGGTACTGAGTACTATTCCTCATCATAAAGCTAATGTATCAAAAGCAAATATAGAAATACATTCGGTACCCAAATCTGTTATATTTAATGGAACTACAAATTTGAACAAAGATTACTCAACTCAAGCCAAAACTCACCTTCAAGAAGATTGCACAACTGAAGGGTCTAACCATACTGGCTCTAACTCCTCTCAATGTCATACAGACAATATTGTAGGAGGTACAGAAAAAGCATGGGAATCGTTGAATGATACCGCCTGCCTTCGGGCTTGCCTACGGGTCGGATCAGGAGATTCATCAAAACAAGACTATGACAAAGTTGTTAGCAAACCACTTCCTAAGGAAAAAGTTATAAATACAAAAATTAAAAATAAGCCTATGGTAACAGAAACCATAGCACAAACTTATATAAACCCAGCAGGTAGTAAGACTGAGATAATAGAAATCTCAGCAGAAAGTAAGACTGGGATAACAAAAAATAAATACATAACACTCGAACAACGTAGTCAGCAAATGATAGAAATTCCATTTAATTCCAATAAATCACGGGATATAGTAATTGAGAAAAAAGAAATAATCCCAGGGGTATATGTAGGTGAAACTATAGTTAAACCTGAAAAAAATAAAATAAAAGTATTATTTATGAACACTTTAGAAGAAAAAAAAAACATTAATCCGAATGACTTAAATTTAAAATGGGATACTTTAGACAATTATAATATTATTTCAGCTGATAGTCATAAAGATCGTTTACAGAAAAGGCTATCAGATTTACAAACAATTATAAAACTGGACCATTGCAATCAAGAGGAACAAAAATCAATATCGAACATCTGTAGAGAATTCAATGATTTGTTCTTCCTCAAAGGTGATCACCTTACCTACACCAATGCAATGGAACATAAAATAATAACTAACGACAGTAGGCCCCCATTATTCCTAAAACCATATAGACTTCCCGAAAGTCAGAAGCAAGAAATTCACAAGCAGGTAAACGAAATGCCTAATGATTCAATCATACAACCTAGCTTCAGTCCCTGGAACTCACCTCTCCTCTTAGTTCCGAAAAAATCTGGTTACGATGGCGAAAAAAAATGGAGAGTAGTCGTAGACTTCAGAAAACTAAATGAGCAAACACTCGGAGATGCATACCCATTGCCGAATATCACAGACATTTTCGACCAACTAGGTCAGGCAAAATATTTCAGTACACTTGATTTAGCTAAAGGGTTTCACCAAATATTGGTAGCCGACGCTGATAAAGAAAAAACCGCGTTCAGCACACCATTTGGTCACTACGAATATAACCGTATGCCATTTGGTTTGAAAAACGCCCCTGCTACGTTTCAACGCCTCATGAATAATGTTCTCATGGGACTGCAGGGTATTGAATGTTTTGTTTATGTAGATGACATCGTTATCTATGGGTATGATCTTGATAGCCACAACAGAAAGCTCGTTAACATTCTGAAACGTCTAAGAACGCATAATTTGAAACTCCAACCAGAGAAGTGTAACTTTCTTAAAAAAGAACTAATTTACTTGGGGCATATTATTTCAGAAGAAGGAATTAAGCCTGATCCCGAAAAAATCAAGGCAGTTAGAACATTCCCTGTGCCCAAAAAGCCAAAAGATGTAAAATCATTTTTAGGTTTCGTGGGATACTATCGAAAGTTCATTCCCGACTTTGCAAATTTATCCAAACCAATGACAAAACTTTTACGAAAAGACGCTATCTTTAAATGGGATGCCTTCTGCGACGAATCTTTCAGAAGTTTAAAACAAAAAATTATTGAACCTCCAATACTCTCTTATCCTGATTTTACGGCAGAATTCATTGTAACTACCGACGCTAGTGATGTAGCATTGGGTGCGGTTCTTTCTCAAGGACCGATTGGACAAGATAAACCAATTTCATTCATAAGTCGAACCCTCAATGATCAAGAAATAAAATACACAACGTCGGAAAAGGAGTTGTTAGCAATTGTTTATGCGCTAAAGCAGTTTCGACCATATATCTATGGACGAAAGTTCACTATTTACACAGACCATAACAATTTACTATGGTTAATTGGACAAAAGAATCCCACATCCAGATTGTTACGATGGCGCATCTTGATGGAAGAATACGACTTCAATATTATTCACAAACAAGGTAAATGTAATGTTATCGCAGACGCTCTCAGTAGGGTAAAAATTGACAATGACAGTAAGGTACTCGTGACAACCCGCAATCAAGCTAGAAATCAAGTAAGCCAAGTTAATATACAAGATGATGAGGTAGATAATATAGAAGTCTTGTCAACCTTCACTCTTCTAGAGGATAATGGATCAATTTTTGAAACCAAAACAACTAAAATTAAAGTTATAATAATACCAATAATAGAATCAATAGACGAAGAATTTTTACAAAATAAATGCCCAAATTTTATTAAACCAGATATAGGAGAATTTTCCACATTTCCACATAATAAAGAAACATTCTTTATAACCACTTTACCCATCCCAATCAGAACCAACAAAGATATTGAAATAATTAAAACATGTCTCACTTCGATTAGCGATCTTAATACTGATGAACAGTCTATCGGATTTGCGTTACCCCAAATGGACAATGAATCCAAGATAAAATTAAAAACAATTTTAACAAATACTTTTCAAAATCAAAACAAGGTCGTTTACGTTTTTACCAATAAAAAGATATTTTTAGATAATATCGAGTCTATAAAAACTGTACTTTATGAATTCCATGACTCCCCCCTCGGAGGCCACCAAGGCATAACGAGGACTTTAAAGAAAATCAAGAAACAATATTTCTGGCCAACAATGAACAATGATATAAAAAACTATATACTCCAATGCAAATCCTGTCAGACAAACAAGTTAATACAGAATCCCCGAATTCCCATGAAGATCACCACAACAAGCTCAACTCCGTTCGAAAGAATAGCTTTAGATATTGTAGGACCACTTCCCATTAGTTATGAAAACCATAAATATCTCCTTACCTACCAAGATGACCTGACCAAATATACTGAGGCTATACCTCTGGAAAATGCAGAAGCCTCTACAGTAGCTAGGGAGTTTGTGGAAAAAATCTTATGTCGCTTTGGATTTCCTGAGGCACTCCTTACGGATCAAGGGACGAACTTTCTTAGCCAATTGTTCAAGGAAGTTTGCAAACTTCTTAAAATAAAAAAAATTCAAACTACCGCGTACCACCCTCAAACTAATGGAGCTCTTGAACGTAGTCACCGCACATTAGTAGAATACCTAAGGCATTACGTTAATCGTGATCCTCTTTCATGGAATTCCTGGATTCCATACGCTATTTTTGTCTTTAACACGACTCCCCATAGCAGCACTGGCTATACACCTCATGAGTTATTGTACGGTTATCCAGCTAGGATTCCTACTATTCTTGGAAAAAATCCCCAAGTGACTTATAACTACGAAAATTATTCGAATGAACTAAAGTCTCGATTACAACACGGATACCATATTGCTAAGGAAACTTTAAAAGGTAATAAAGAAAAATCAAAAACATATTACGACAAACATTCAAAGCAAAAGACATTTAATGTAGGAAACAGAGTTCTAATAAAAAACCATGCTAGAAAGAACAAATTTTCCTCACTTTGGGAAGGTCCCCATGAGGTATGTAGAATAATTTCCGACGAAACGACTGAGATAAAAATACGAAATCGAAATAAGGTTATCCATAACAATGATCTCAAACTCTTTTCTGATTAAATAACTATCCCCTATCCCATAAGTACACAGTCACACAGATCCAAGCAAAACTCTCTGAGATAAATGGACAATTCTTTTTTTTTTTTTTAGAACATGAAGTTCACAATTCTCCTTCTTGGACTTCTGAGTACCGCATATGCAAACCTAATTATCACCCAAATCGAACAAAAGGCTGGTATTTACTTCGAGGTAATCGGACCCGTTGAATTATATACACATGAGTGGAAACTTGTTGTGTACTACAATTTGGAACATTTAACAAAAGCACTAGAGGAAGCAGCAAAAATAATCACCGAAATCAGTGGTATATGCGAACAGCTTAAAAATAAGGAACAGTTTCAAATAATATGTGTCGTAGCGTTATCCGAAATGAGTCACTTGATGACAGACATTCAGATAAAATACAGTCTTGTAAACCCACACTATAGAAAAAAAAGATCACTATTTAATGCCGTAGGGATTCTAAGCAAATCACTTTTCGGTACCTTAAACGAAGATGATGCAAATTTTTATACTGGAGAAATCAAGAAAATTAGGGAAAATGAAAACCATGTAATATCTCTCGTCAAAAAACAAACTCTCATACTCGAAACAACCAAAAATGTATTTAGTAAGTCAGAAGCGACTATTCAAAACCAAATGTTGATAATCAATTCAAAATTAGAAAATACAAAAAAAATGATAGATAGACTCATTAATACAACAAACATTGTTGCCTTCACTGAACTCGAATCCCTAACTTCCTTATTGACTCTCATTATTATAAGATATCTTAACACACTAGACGACATACTCGATTTAGTTACAGATGTAACTCATGGAAAACCTCACCCATCCATTATAACCCCCGAACAATTTAGAGACGTATTAGCAAAAATAAAGCAAGAACTTCCATTAAACACAAAATTACCCAATACCCCAATAGATAATAACATTATATCTTTTTATAAAATCTGTACTACCAAAGTAGCTATTCATGACGACAAAATAGTATACGAAATCAAAATACCCCTTCCATTTGTTGAAAAATACATCTTATACAAAAGTATTCCTTTGCCAACCATACATAAAAATAACTTCGTGTTCATACACCCAACCTCCCAATACATTTTTCTCGATTACAACAAAGAAAATTACTGTCAACTAAATACAGCGGAGTTATCTCTCTGCAAGTCCCAAAATGATAAATTCATATGTCCCCTTACACATCCATTATTGAGTACTAAATCAGGAAACCCACAATGTGAAATCGAATTACTAAACAGAATATCAGTTATTCCCAACTCATGCGAAATAAGACAATCCAACCATTCAACAGTATGGATCCAACTATCACAAAAGAATAAGTGGATTTTCTCAACTTTAAATAATTATTATATTGACGAAATATGTGACGACAACATAACCTCATATAATTTGTACGGCACAGCCACAATAGAAATTGTAGGGCATTGTTACCTTAAGAACAAAGACATGACAATACACACATTTAACGAAAATTCTACAACAATTAACAAATTTTACATTCCCCCGATAAACATTTCAAAACTGCTTATAAATAATACTTCAAGTTTCCCAAACTACCCCGACAATTTAGCCATTATTCGATTCTCTAGCCATGAAGACTTAAAATTAGTATCTGAACAAATAAGCGAGTTAAAAGCAGACGAAGCAAAACCATTGACTAATCTAAGTGAACATCACGTTCATCATTATATACTTATCTACACGGTTATAATTATAGTTTTAGTATTGAGTTGCTTCAGAAGATACCAAACTTACAAAGTGAAAAATGAACCAAAACCCATTGTTTCGGATATTAAATTAAAAAGAAATCAAATCAAAGAAAACGACAAAATACAAACTGAAATACAACTCCATGACAAAAGCTCCCAACAATCCTCATCTAAAGATACCATAGTAGAAACAGATTCAAAACCTGAACCCTCTCCAAAATTTGTCTTACGCCAATATCCAAAGTAACCAATAAACTATATTAAAATATATGATTGTTAAAATTGAAAAAAAAAAAACACACACACATTAATAATAAAAAAAAAAAAAAAAAACCCCTTTTACAAAAATAATATAAAAACAAAAACTAAAAAAAAATATATGTTTAAACTTTTAATAAAAACCTTATATTAATAAATTGTGCTTACAATCAAAAAAAAAAAAAAAAAAAAAAAAATGCTATACTATAATTTATAAATAAAATCTTTTATAATAATCTATAAAAAAGAAAAAAAAAATGTTTAAATGTTTAATATAAAAATTTTTAAAAATAAATATTTTATAAGGTACTATATTTTCAAATTTAAAATGTCAAAAAAAACAAATAATCAAAAAAAAAAAAAAAAAAAGGCTTACAAAAATTATAAAACAAACACTTCAATACTATTAATTCCTTATTTTATACTATTTTTATAAAATTTCTTAAAACTAGACAAATATTATTTTAATCATATCAAAATTATATCAAAAATGTAACCTTTTCATCCTTTCGCAACTTTACAGAAAATTAACCTCTTCAAGATATAATTTTCTTTCTTCAAGGGGAGCGGGATGTAGTGATCCACTACATGCGACCACTCTATTAGCCTTATTTAAATTTCCATTCCCAAGCCACCACACACGATCTTGTATAGTATCATTTTTCGTTGTCATTCGCGCAACCGATCCAAGACATTGTCACCCATAAATGTGTCATCTTCCGTAGCCCACTTAGTGAAACCTAACACCACAGCAATTAATTAATTGTCGCCAGTTTTGCTAAGTGCAGCAAAGTAAGAATGACCACTATGAGCAAGCATTGTTTCGAGTTCAAAGTACATATATAATCATATCACACTTCGGTAATTAGGCCACTGCGCTGCCCGTGTGTATCTGGTACCTCTATGGATAAGTTGAATTTGCTTCATATTGGGCCAGTGTAAACAAAATATGATTCATCGAACTCTACATGCAATGGTTATTGGTATCAATGCGAGTTGACAAAATTGAAAATTATGATGATAAGGCATTTTTCATATGAGGTTGCGTAAAAATGCATTTCCATATGGAAAATGCTATATTATTAAGTGGTAATGGAAATTGAAACTAGTATAAATAGGCAAAGGATGAGGAGGAATAAACAGAATTTAGTTATCATTCAAACTTGAAGGTCGCAGCCAAGCATTGAGACAGCGGGCCTTTCAAGTAATAAATAAATAAAAAAAAAGCAAACAAATATTTCTTTTATTTCCTAAATTCTCCCCAACAAACTCTTCCCTGAATCGTCAGGAAGTACTGTTAACTTGGCCGCTCTTCAAGATCCTCTTAACTCACCACACCTATATTCACCTCCATCTTTATCAACGCCACTGTATTGTCTTAAGCAAAAATACTCCATTACCAAGATCGGAATCTCAGACTGACATTTCGGTTTGCCTGCAAGCTACGTAGGACTAAATGTGAGAAAGTGTGCGTGAAATGATGCAAAAAACCAAACACATTCTCACATTTAGTCTTACAGCCCATCAAAACGCTTCATTATAGTAATCAGCCCCATCTAAATGCTTCATTTTGAATGTTTCATGGCCTCGTTCAAAAACTAAACAATCCTAACCAACAGAATCTGAAGTGCTGACATGGTCTTAAATTGGAAGATTTGTATAGCTTTTTAATTTCAATCCAAATAAATGTTGTAAATGTATATTAAATGAAATAAAATTGACCAAATACATATTTAATGATTTATTAGTGCTGTATTTTGTTTACTTAAATTATTTGCGAACGCAATATGCGTTGCAACTGGTTAAGTACAATTGGAAATGGACAAAAGTGTATCTCAATACTTTGTAAAACAACAAAACAGACAATTTTTTCAGCTGTAGTTTGCTTAGAGCATTTTTTTTTGGCGACGTTAGCAGTTCAGGTGGAAACAATGGCGGGTGTCTCCGTTTTTTTTTTGTACAGACAATGCTACGAGAAACATACTTGTGAAGTTCCATTGCCAACTTTAGCTAGTTCAGATTCCTCAATTAGATTAGTATTTTCATCATTTAAGCAGTTCGATAATTGCAAGACCAAATTTTAGTTTTGTTTGTTGCAAAAATATTCCTGAAAATTTCTTTTTGAGGGACTATGTTAGAGTTAGAATTTTGTTTGTAGTTAGATTTTGGAATAAAAATTTGAGGGAACCATGTTTTAAAAATAAGTTGCTTTGTGTAAAGCATCTTTAAGGAATAGAAATAGGTAATATGGTTACACACAATACCTACTAAATGAGTACAATAAATAGATTTAAGTAACTTTTTTTATTCCAGTATGGGGAAACCGGACACCTAATAGGAAAAAAAACGGTGAACGCGCCAAAATGCATACTTCTTGACTAAATAATGTAATCTTCTATGCTTACGCATAAAATTACGAATTTTGAAGCATATGAACATTTCAAAACATTTTACAATGTGAACAATTAAATATGCTATGAAATAATTGGCTGCTATTAATGCTAATTTTTTTTCTAAAAAGTTGATGAAGGTTAGCTGGAGCGGAAATTTCTTTAATGAACATAAATAATATATTATTGGCTTTCTCAAAAATATTTTTCTACACTAACCTCTGCTTTATATCTGAAAACTATTGTTTATGTATATTTTCTTCTATGTTCTGCATTTATAAAATGTAATCTATGGAAGTATTTATTATATTAAGAAAAACAAAAATATGTACGTAAAACTCATTAATTTTTTTAATTATTAGCAGCACTTTTATTAAACATACCCTTCAAACAATAACAAGTAAACTTCAAGTTTGGTAACTAAACATTTTTAAGCAATGAATGAAAATTATATTTTGCGTTAAACTGTGAGAATTCACTAAAAAAAACTTCTGTACGTCAACAACAAACATTAAAGTCGATTACTTGATCTCTTGAATGAGTTGTGCATGAATTCAGAACGATTTTAAGACGTTTTCATTTTGTGATATATGTACATATATATATATGGGTGATTATACAAAAGTTGGGTAACTCGATGTCATCAACCAATATATACAAAGTCTGATTATATTTTATTGAGATTGCTAATTTTAAAACAATGGAATGACCTTTATTTAGTCAACCAATTTCAGTTCTTCATTTTGAATACAAGTTATTAAAAAAACACAATCAGTTCTTAAAACGTCAGTCCTCTGGCATGTCACAACCCTGAAAACCAACCATTAAGTGACTGTCTATTAAACATTATCATTGATTTGAGAAAACTTATTAATTTAATACAATCTGTGATGTATATAGTTTAATATATACTACAACTTTCATAATGCAGTGTTCTCCACTTTATTTAAAAAAATAAGAAAGTTTGTGTTCAGTTTTATTCGTCAGTTTCTTGTGTGTTATTTAAATTTAAAATTCGTGCGAAATATCGCCGACTCACTGTCAAATCCCATTTTGAATTTTAATGTTGCTAATGAAGTTAGTTGCGGGTTGCACAGTTTCACGGCCATCATATCTGTAAAAGAGTTTGGGTTATGTTTGTTGTCTATACACGTGCTTAGCCAGTCAACACATCATTTTTATGGTGAGTCGTTATTTTTTTGTTAATCTAAAGTTTATTTTTATTTATTCGTATTATACTTTGATTTGTTAAAATGTAGTTTGTTGATATTTGAAATTACAAAAAAAAAACATTAGTCCAGATTATAATCTCAAATTTCGTCTTTTTCGTCATTTTTGTGGCGTCATTCCTGTGTCATTTATTCCGCCAGAGGACTGACATGTTTCCATATTACTGATGTTTTTTTTGTTTTATGACACTTTTATCTTAATTGCTACCGAGTATGATCATTTCTATTTGATATTTAAGGTTAAAACATCATGCGGCACACTAAAAATAAATTGACTAGGGAAGAATTACTAAAAAAAAAAGAAAGAAGCCGAAAAAGCTCGCTTGGTCAGAATTAAAAGCGACCATATTAAATTAGCGCAATACAAGGAAAAACAAAAACTTCGTTACTCAAAAAATAAAGAGAAAGGGCAAATAAAAAATATTGAAGACATGACACCACGAGAGCAACGAATTACTAGAAAAAAATGGAAAAATTGTTCATCAAACTACAGGCGAAGACAACAGTTAATGAAACAATCCGCAAATAATTTAATACGCCAGAATGCTCCTCCACCAACTCACGACGAAATGCAACCCAAAATCAATGAAGAAATAAGACCTTCTATTAAAGAAGACCAAAGAGCAAAAGAAGCTTAAATAAGGAGTGAAAGACAGAGAAAATCTAGAAATATGGAAATAAAAAACATGAAGGCTTTAGTTTCAAGACTTAAAATTAAACTAAATACTCAGCGTCAAAAATATAAACGAGTCAAAAAACAGCTAAAACAAGTAATAAAATCTGTTGAAAGAACGGCAAAGACTAAAATACAGGACATGAGTGAAGATATAACTAAAAAGAAAGAATTAGTGAAGAAGGCCTTTTTTGGGGAAGTTATTAAAACACAACTGGAAGAAAACTACACTAAATTAAAGACTTATGAAGAAAGAACAAAATTTAAACAAGCTATATCTGGAAATATAGTTGACAAATACAAACTATGGAGAATAAAAAACAAAGCACTGACCTTTAAAAAAACTGGACATAACCTGACAAATAAAAAAATAAATAAAAGCAAAATTAGAAAGCGAGGGATAGTGCAGACATTTTTCGAAGACGATTCTAACAGCCGTCAAGCTGCAGGTAAGAAAGAATTTGTGACTCGTAAACAAGTTAAAAAACAGAAGAGATATTTACTTGATACCATCAAAAATCTTCATAAGAAATTTTTGAAAACCACTCCATATAATATTAGTTATTGCCTATTTGCCCGACTTCGACCATTTTGGGTGGTGCCCCCAAAATTTTCAAACCGTGAAACTTGTAGTTGCACTATTCACGAAAACATGGACCTTCAACTTGCTGCTCTACAGAAGGCATGTATACTGACAACAGTGAGTAATCATCAAAATTTGTTGGAACTGCTATGTTGTGATCGATACTCCGAAAGATGTCTAGAGAAAACATGTGATAATTGTTGCTCAAAAACTCTGACTTATACAGAATTCGATAACTCAAAACCCATATTGATAAAACAGTGGGTGAGTAAGAAAGAGTCAATAACAGATCTGAAAACGAAAAAAGAACGATTTGTGATGAAATGTAAAATAGAAACACAGGAAATGTCACCTAGAAACGCCATTACAAAACTTGAAAATGATATGGTTAAATTTTTTCAGCATTCTTTTAACATTTTACACCAGTACAACGCTATTAAGCAATTGAAAAAGTCTTTATCTGAATTCGATGCCATTGTACATATGGATTTTTCTGAAAATTTTTGTACTAAATACAACCAAGAAATTCAATCCTTCCATTTCAGTGGTTCTCGAACCCAAATTTCATTACATACTGTTGTCGTTTATCTAAAAAATTCCGTTGTTTCACACTGCACTATTTCAACTAATTTGTCTCACAACGCTGAAGCAATTTGGGCCCATCTAAAACCTGTACTGCCAACACTGCCATCAAATATTGAAAACATTCACTTTCTCAGTGATGGTCCTGTAACGCAATACAGAAACAAATCTATGTTTTATGTATTGGCCTGTAAACTGCAAGACATTGTCCCTAAAATTATAAAATATACCTGGAACTATCATGAAGCTGGACATGGGAAGGGGGCACCGGATGGTGTTGGGGCCACTTGTAAACGAACAGCAGACCAAGTGATTGCTACAGGAGGAGATATAACTAACCTAAATGAGTTCGCTACTGTCATTCGTGAAAGATGCCCAGGTATAAAAATTGATGTGATCGAAGAGTGTGAAATTGAGCACATGAACACCATTTAAAGGGACGCTATTGGTGCATTTAAAGGGACGCTATTGGTGCATCAGGTGACTGGCTCAGTTTATATTCCCAACAAGCTTACAATGAAGTCATTAAGTTGTTTTTGTGATACCAAAGGATGTAATCATTACAAGCTAGGATCTATTAATTATCAGACTGAATTCTACGAAAAAAAAAATAAACGTCTAAGTGTGTCTACCGCATTCTCAGACTCTGAAGATGATGTACCACTATCTACATACGTTAAAAACAATGACGATCGCTCTAAATTGGACAACAATCGATCGGCACCAGGAACTAGCGGTTATTAGATACCTTTTATTGTTACTTAATGATTGAAATACTTTTAAAAAACATGTGCCAATATAAATCCTAAGAGATTGTTACTAATTGCTATTAAAGTTCATTATGATACTTACAAAACTGTGTATTTTATCAGTTCTATGTTACCTCGTCAGTCCCCTGGTAGTCAAATTCTGAAATTTTTGAATATCTTACAATGTACTCAAAAAAGTGACTGGCCCGATTGGGAACAATATATTAATTAGATTAGCTATCATATACACCCGAATTTATAGAAGTTTGATTTAAAAACTATCGTAAACAAAATATCCTCAAAAGTTACCCAACTTTTGTATAATCACCCATATATATATATGTCAAAATTTGCATTTTATTTAATTCTTCATATAATAGTTCTTGTACCGCAGGAGAAACAGGGTTGTATCGCTGTTTTATTGGCTCGGCATCCCCTGTGTCCATTTCATGTTCCTCCAGTGTTGTTTCACCTAAGCCAAGAGTGGCAAAGAACGGGAACATACTGATGGCTGTTTGAAGTTTATTGAATTTTTCTCCCGATAGCTCACGCATCTCTGAAGACGAAGTGTTTAAGGAGGATTTTAGAGGTGAAATTTCGGAGATTAAATGAGGAGCTATATCAAAAGACTTCCAAAAATTTATCCCAAGATACAACTGTTGCTGTAGCGAAGGAACTAAATGCATTTCAATCTTTTTAGTTATGTTTTTGTAGGTGATATCAGCTACGAATTTACCCTATATAGGTTGATTACGACCATCCGCTGTTCTAACATTGGATGAGAACCGTGAGCAAACAACTTTATGTTTGTTCAGAAAATCATCACTATCCATCATGCTTTCACCAAAAATGTTTACCTTGGCATAGGGGCGAGGATCATCAGAACAACACAAAGTGGTTGCTTCTATACTTTTAAATGCGTTTCTTCTATTTTTCTTTCGTTCTCGAATCCGAGTTATTCTATTAGAAACTGGAGGTTTTGAACTACCGAAAATTATATCTCTGGCAGCATAATATCTTATTTGTCGTTCGTGAAGACTTTTCAATGGAGGTGAACTCTTAGCTTTCGGAAGTGAAATATCTGTTTCTAACTTTTCTTCATTAACTGGTCTTTTTAAAATCTGTACCTACTTGAAAATTTGTGTTTTTGCAATCGAGGTTGGAACTATAATCTAATGCAATCCGGTTTCTGGTCTCGCGAGCAAGCCATCCCGGTCGACGGATTGCTCTTGCGAGAGTTTCCCGTGCATTTAAGACTTGTGCATTGAGGTGAAGTTGTACCTTCTTTTCCGCAGCGGTAACTCTTTGGTATCTCTTTGCATCTGCATGGCTTCCACAGAAACTGTTTCTGGATCTGTGACTACTTCGGCTACCCTAAACTCACTAACATTTCTAGGAAAGGGTGGACTTACGGTATTTTTAATCTTCTGTTTGTTTTGATCTTTGATGTATTTTTCCGCATTACGGCAAACATAAGCCAATTCATTAAGGCTCTGGGCCCTAAAAGTCAACAATAACTCTCCCATTCGACTGTTCACGTTTTGTTTGATCAGAATTAGTAATTCATGATTTGGCTTCGGACAAAGCAAACGCATATGCAACTTTTGAATAGCCAAAAAAAAAATCGTCAAAACTTTCGTTAGGTTGCTGACGATGTTCATATAATTTCATTGAAAGCTCAGCATCAGTCTCAAGAGACCGAAACTGATCTATCAATGCATACCTAAGTCCAGGCCAATCTATTCTAGGATTGGATTTGCGGAAACCCCAATACCAATCTTCAACTTGTCCGGTTATGAAATGGTGAAAATTCGCTACAACCTCAGGCCATGATGACAAATATGTTTCCTTTAAAATCTCTAACTTAAAAAGAAAATCATCAACCGTCATTTTGATATTATCATATTTCAATCAAACTTGTGGTAAGCAAGAAATTTGTAATTGGAACCAGAATTATAATTCTGTCGTGATTGACTGGGTTGTTGGTTAGTACAGGTGTCATCTAAATTCATGTTTCTGATACGCGTCAGAAACTCGTCTGCATTGGGGTTTAGACGTGGGTAATTTACTCTTGATGCTGAGTCAGCAATATTATGAGCAGTAACATTGGGTTCTGTAGCTGGATGAGCTCGCCTGCGGACTTCATATTCGCTTGGAACAGAAGGAGTTGTTTGTCTTAGGGTTTCTCGGATGATCTCTGCCATTTGATTTTTCATTTCGACCCTATTGGCTTCTAATTCTTTGCGAATAACCTGCAGATCCTCTAACCTACTCCTATCGAAGCAATTACAAGACCCTGAATGTAAGCTGGTAAGTCTAGTTCGTCCTGGTTGTTTAATGGCTGGGTAGGCGGTATCCAACTATCCGTATTTCTAAGAAGCGCTTGAGATCCCATTGGTATGTCTGGGTTGGCATTCTTTGCAGAGAGGTCTCCTTCTGGAGGGGCTTGATTTGGGGGAACAGTGGACGGTGATCTTAATCCTAAGTTGTGTATATCCGGGTTGGAATTAATAGCCATGGCTTCGAGTGGAAGGCTTATGTTGTAAGAACCATGAATTGCTTTATTGTTCCCGCGACCACGTAGTTTTTGACCTGATCCGCGCCCAGGAGCGTATAGACTAGATCCACGACCACAAAGAGATTGAATGGGTGCATGACCACGAGAAGAACATAAATTATGTGTTTTTCTATCCTCACCTGAAGACATAATGTTATTTAACTAACGTGAGCTTCTAAACCTTTTTAATAATAACAACCAGATCGAAAAGAAATAAAAAAAAATATCTAAGTGATTGATTAAATTACTTAAAGAAAAATTAAAAGGAAAATCAAATAGGATTATACCAAAAGGAAATTATAAAAAAAATAAAGGAAGCAAATTCCAATTGCTAAAAAAACTTGAACTAAATAAGAAAAAATTGAAATTTGAAACTAATAAGCAAATGATTCAATTGAGCTTAGAAACAAACGATAAAAAAAATCTATCAAAAGAAAAAGTATTTGTTTGTGAAAACGGTTCTAAAATATGTCTGGTGGATGTGACGGATCAAGGTAAGTATCTAAAGATCGAATAAAAGTTTTTCTGTTATAATATACTCACTTGGAATTTTTGTATGGAAGGGGAAGCTGAACATAAATTATGTGTTATAAAACACAAAACTTACTTGACTGTTATAATAAACAGAGGTAATTTTTATAAGAAATCTAAAAGAAAACGAAACAACTCGCTACGGACATAGTACGTGACTACCAAAGCTCATACTATCGGTCGACATTGCTTCTATCCTTTAAAAAAAAATCAAAAGAATAATCTGCACAACTATAAATTCAGCTGAACCAAAAGATACGGATACAAAACTAATCGATTGAAAATTCTGGTTATGTCAGATATTGATTTTTATTGAAATGTATGATTGTCGCAACAGGCTAAACAGGGAAAAGACTTCACACCCATTTACTGGACGTCCGCTCACCACTTCAAATCTCACAATAAATAAAATGAAGGTACCATCAATGCAAAAATAATAATCAAATAAATTTTGTCAAATTTTCGTCATAAAAGAATGAAAAATTATCTCAACATTTTTTTTTCGAAACAAGAATTTCAACTTCAAACCAGGAATAATGAAAGACGAATCGGCCCCACATTGGTCGCCACCTGTAACGGAACCGAGGTGTTGTCGGCAAAAGGACTCTCGACAGTAAGTTCCATATTCCCTCATATGGTAGGGGTGGTATTATCCTCAAAACACAATCACATAGCACATGGTCGGAACATGTCGGTTAGAGTGCCTTTAAACCTTCCTTCCCTTACCACCATTACAACTCTCTACTTACAGGTGCAGGGGGCTGATCCTGGCAGCAGGAAGGAAGGGTGTTCAGGTCACAAAGGCGTGGCATGCTAGCATAAGCACGTCCTAGCTCGTCGGAATGGAAGGGTTCTTGCCTTCGTAACGCTGAACGTTTGTTACGTATTTTCATGCCGGGGTAGATATTAAAAAGAAGTTCGGGTTCAAAAAAAAGGAGCCCCAATTCGTCCTGATATAAAAACTGGTTACTCAACAAAAGGTTCCAAGGAGGAGAGAGCCCGATGATGATAATGATAATGATAATGATAATGATAATGATAATGATAATGATAATGATAATGATAATGATAATGATAATGATAATGATAATGATAATGATAATGATAATGATAATGATAATGATAATGATAATGATAATGATAATGATAATGATAATGATAATGATAATGATAATGATAATGATAATGATAATGATAATGATAATGATAATGATAATGATAATGATAATGATAATGATAATGATAATGATAATGATAATGATAATGATAATGATAATGATAATGATAATGATAATGATAATGATAATGATAATGATAATGATAATGATAATGATAATGATAATGATAATGATAATGATAATGATAATGATAATGATAATGATAATGATAATGATAATGATAATGATAATGATAATGATAATGATAATGATAATGATAATGATAATGATAATGATAATGATAATGATAATGATAATGATAATGATAATGATAATGATAATGATAATGATAATGATAATGATAATGATAATGATAATGATAATGATAATGATAATGATAATGATAATGATAATGATAATGATAATGATAATGATAATGATAATGATAATGATAATGATAATGATAATGATAATGATAATGATAATGATAATGATAATGATAATGATAATGATAATGATAATGATAATGATAATGATAATGATAATGATAATGATAATGATAATGATAATGATAATGATAATGATAATGATAATGATAATGATAATGATAATGATAATGATAATGATAATGATAATGATAATGATAATGATAATGATAATGATAATGATAATGATAATGATAATGATAATGATAATGATAATGATAATGATAATGATAATGATAATGATAATGATAATGATAATGATAATGATAACGATAATGATAATGATAATGATAATGATAATGATAATGATAATGATAATGATAATGATAATGATAATGATAATGATAATGATAATGATAATGATAATGATAATGATAATGATAATGATAATGATAATGATAATGATAATGATAATGATAATGATAATGATAATGATAATGATAATGATAATGATAATGATAATGATAATGATAATGATAATGATAATGATAATGATAATGATAATGATAATGATAATGATAATGATAATGATAATGATAATGATAATGATAATGATAATGATAATGATAATGATAATGATAATGATAATGATAATGATAATGATAATGATAGTGATAATGATAATGATAATGATAATGATAATGATAATGATAATGATAATGATAATGATAATGATAATGATAATGATAATGATAATGATAATGATAATGATAATGATAATGATAATGATAATGATAATGATAATGATAATGATAATGATAATGATAATGATAATGATAATGATAATGATAATGATAATGATAATGATAATGATAATGATAATGATAATGATAATGATAATGATAATGATAATGATAATGATAATGATAATGATAATGATAATGATAATGATAATGATAATGATAATGATAATGATAATGATAATGATAATGATAATGATAATGATAATGATAATGATAATGATAATGATAATGATAATGATAATGATAATGATAATGATAATGATAATGATAATGATAATGATAATGATAATGATAATGATAATGATAATGATAATGATAATGATAATTATAATGATAATGATAATGATAATGATAATGATAATGATAATGATAATGATAATGATAATGATAATGATAATGATAATGATAATGATAATGATAATGATAATGATAATGATAATGATAATGATAATGATAATGATAATGATAATGATAATGATAATGATAATGATAATGATAATGATAATGATAATGATAATGATAATGATAATGATAATGATAATGATAATGATAATGATAATGATAATGATAATGATAATGATAATGATAATGATAATGATAATGATAATGATAATGATAATGATAATGATAATGATAATGATAATGATAATGATAATGATAATGATAATGATAATGATAATGATAATGATAATGATAATGATAATGATAATGATAATGATAATGATAATGATAATGATAATGATAATGATAATGATAATGATAATGATAATGATAATGATAATGATAATGATAATGATAATGATAATGATAATGATAATGATAATGATAATGATAATGATAATGATAATGATAATGATAATGATAATGATAATGATAATGATAATGATAATGATAATGATAATGATAATGATAATGATAATGATAATGATAATGATAATGATAATGATAATGATAATGATAATGATAAGGATATGATAATGATAATGATAATGATAATGATAATGATAATGATAATGATAATGATAATGATAATGATAATGATAATGATAATGATAATGATAATGATAATGATAATGATAATGATAATGATAATGATAATGATAATGATAATGATAATGATAATGATAATGATAATGATAATGATAATGATAATGATAATGATAATGATAATGATAATGATAATGATAATGATAATGATAATGATAATGATAGAATGATAATGATTATGATAATGATAATGATAATGATAATGATAATGATAATGATAATGATAATGATAATGATAATGATAATGATATAATGATAATGATAATGATAATGATAATGATAATGATAATGATAATGATAATGATAATGATAATGATAATGATAATGATAATGATAATGATAATGATAATGATAATGATAATGATAATGATAATGATAATGATAATGATAATGATAATGATAATGATAATGATAATGATAATGATAATGATAATGATAATGATAATGATAATGATAATGATAATGATAATGATAATGATAATGATAATGATAATGATAATGATAATGATAATGATAATGATAATGATAATGATAATGATAATGATAATGATAATGATAATGATAATGATAATGATAATGATAATGATAATGATAATGATAATGATAATGATAATGATAATGATAATGATAATGATAATGATAATGATAATGATAATGATAATGATAATGATAATGATAATGATAATGATAATGATAATGATAATGATAATGATAATGATAATGATAATGATAATGATAATGATAATGATAATGATAATGATAATGATAATGATAATGATAATGATAATGATAATGATAATGATAATGATAATGATAATGATAATGATAATGATAATGATAATGATAATGATAATGATAATGATAATGATAATGATAATGATAATGATAATGATAATGATAATGATAATGATAATGATAATGATAATGATAATGATAATGATAATGATAATGATAATGATAATGATAATGATAATGATAATGATAATGATAATGATAATGATAATGATAATGATAATGATAATGATAATGATAATGATAATGATAATGATAATGATAATGATAATGATAATGATAATGATAATGATAATGATAATGATAATGATAATGATAATGATAATGATAATGATAATGATAATGATAATGATAATGATAATGATAATGATAATGATAATGATAATGATAATGATAATGATAATGATAATGATAATGATAATGATAATGATAATGATAATGATAATGATAATGATAATGATAATGATAATGATAATGATAATGATAATGATAATGATAATGATAATGATAATGATAATGATAATGATAATGATAATGATAATGATAATGATAATGATAATGATAATGATAATGATAATGATAATGATAATGATAATGATAATGATAATGATAATGATAATGATAATGATAATGATAATGATAATGATAATGATAATGATAATGATAATGATAATGATAATGATAATGATAATGATAATGATAATGATAATGATAATGATAATGATAATGATAATGATAATGATAATGATAATGATAATGATAATGATAATGATAATGATAATGATAATGATAATGATAATGATAATGATAATGATAATGATAATGATAATGATAATGATAATGATAATGATAATGATAATGATAATGATAATGATAATGATAATGATAATGATAATGATAATGATAATGATAATGATAATGATAATGATAATGATAATGATAATGATAATGATAATGATAATGATAATGATAATGATAATGATAATGATAATGATAATGATAATGATAATGATAATGATAATGATAATGATAATGATAATGATAATGATAATGATAATGATAATGATAATGATAATGATAATGATAATGATAATGATAATGATAATGATAATGATAATGATAATGATAATGATAATGATAATGATAATGATAATGATAATGATAATGATAATGATAATGATAATGATAATGATAATGATAATGATAATGATAATGATAATGATAATGATAATGATAATGATAATGATAATGATAATGATAATGATAATGATAATGATAATGATAATGATAATGATAATGATAATGATAATGATAATGATAATGATAATGATAATGATAATGATAATGATAATGATAATGATAATGATAATGATAATGATAATGATAATGATAATGATAATGATAATGATAATGATAATGATAATGATAATGATAATGATAATGATAATGATAATGATAATGATAATGATAATGATAATGATAATGATAATGATAATGATAATGATAATGATAATGATAATGATAATGATAATGATAATGATAATGATAATGATAATGATAATGATAATGATAATGATAATGATAATGATAATGATAATGATAATGATAATGATAATGATAATGATAATGATAATGATAATGATAATGATAATGATAATGATAATGATAATGATAATGATAATGATAATGATAATGATAATGATAATGATAATGATAATGATAATGATAATGATAATGATAATGATAATGATAATGATAATGATAATGATAATGATAATGATAATGATAATGATAATGATAATGATAATGATAATGATAATGATAATGATAATGATAATGATAATGATAATGATAATGATAATGATAATGATAATGATAATGATAATGATAATGATAATGATAATGATAATGATAATGATAATGATAATGATGATGATAATGATAATGATAATGATAA
This sequence comes from Eupeodes latifasciatus, assembly GCA_920104205.1. Lineage (NCBI taxonomy): Eukaryota > Metazoa > Arthropoda > Insecta > Diptera > Syrphidae > Eupeodes > Eupeodes latifasciatus. Next base: position 244,098,227 of record OV049924.1, read on the forward strand.
TGATAATGATAATGATAATGATAATGATAATGATAATGATAATGATAATGATAATGATAATGATAATGATAATGATAATGATAATGATAATGATAATGATAATGATAATGATAATGATAATGATAATGATAATGATAATGATAATGATAATGATAATGATAATGATAATGATAATGATAATGATAATGATAATGATAATGATAATGATAATGATAATGATAATGATAATGATAATGATAATGATAATGATAATGATAATGATAATGATAATGATAATGATAATGATAATGATAATGATAATGATAATGATAATGATAATGATAATGATAATGATAATGATAATGATAATGATAATGATAATGATAATGATAATGATAATGATAATGATAATGATAATGATAATGATAATGATAATGATAATGATAATGATAATGATAATGATAATGATAATGATAATGATAATGATAATGATAATGATAATGATAATGATAATGATAATGATAATGATAATGATAATGATAATGATAATGATAATGATAATGATAATGATAATGATAATGATAATGATAATGATAATGATAATGATAATGATAATGATAATGATAATGATAATGATAATGATAATGATAATGATAATGATAATGATAATGATAATGATAATGATAATGATAATGATAATGATAATGATAATGATAATGATAATGATAATGATAATGATAATGATAATGATAATGATAATGATAATGATAATGATAATGATAATGATAATGATAATGATAATGATAATGATAATGATAATGATAATGATAATGATAATGATAATGATAATGATAATGATAATGATAATGATAATGATAATGATAATGATAATGATAATGATAATGATAATGATAATGATAATGATAATGATAATGATAATGATAATGATAATGATAATGATAATGATAATGATAATGATAATGATAATGATAATGATAATGATAACGATAATGATAATGATAATGATAATGATAATGATAATGATAATGATAATGATAATGATAATGATAATGATAATGATAATGATAATGATAATGATAATGATAATGATAATGATAATGATAATGATAATGATAATGATAATGATAATGATAATGATAATGATAATGATAATGATAATGATAATGATAATGATAATGATAATGATAATGATAATGATAATGATAATGATAATGATAATGATAATGATAATGATAATGATAATGATAATGATAATGATAATGATAATGATAATGATAATGATAATGATAATGATAATGATAATGATAATGATAATGATAATGATAATGATAATGATAATGATAATGATAATGATAATGATAATGATAATGATAATGATAATGATAATGATAATGATAATGATAATGATAATGATAATGATAATGATAATGATAATGATAATGATAATGATAATGATAATGATAATGATAATGATAATGATAATGATAATGATAATGATAATGATAATGATAATGATAATGATAATGATAATGATAATGATAATGATAATGATAATGATAATGATAATGATAATGATAATGATAATGATAATGATAATGATAATGATAATGATAATGATAATGATAATGATAATGATAATGATAATGATAATGATAATGATAATGATAATGATAATGATAATGATAATGATAATGATAATGATAATGATAATGATAATGATAATGATAATGATAATGATAATGATAATGATAATGATAATGATAATGATAATGATAATGATAATGATAATGATAATGATAATGATAATGATAATGATAATGATAATGATAATGATAATGATAATGATAATGATAATGATAATGATAATGATAATGATAATGATAATGATAATGATAATGATAATGATAATGATAATGATAATGATAATGATAATGATAATGATAATGATAATGATAATGATAATGATAATGATAATGATAATGATAATGATAATGATAATGATAATGATAATGATAATGATAATGATAATGATAATGATATGATAATGATAATGATAATGATAATGATAATGATAATGATAATGATAATGATAATGATAATGATAATGATAATGATAATGATAATGATAATGATAATGATAATGATAATGATAATGATAATGATAATGATAATGATAATGATAATGATAATGATAATGATAATGATAATGATAATGATAATGATAATGATAATGATAATGATAATGATAATGATAATGATAATGATAATGATAATGATAATGATAATGATAATGATAATGATAATGATAATGATAATGATAATGATAATGATAATGATAATGATAATGATAATGATAATGATAATGATAATGATAATGATAATGATAATGATAATGATAATGATAATGATAATGATAATGATAATGATAATGATAATGATAATGATAATGATAATGATAATGATAATGATAATGATAATGATAATGATAATGATAATGATAATGATAATGATAATGATAATGATAATGATAATGATAATGATAATGATAATGATAATGATAATGATAATGATAATGATAATGATAATGATAATGATAATGATAATGATAATGATAATGATAATGATAATGATAATGATAATGATAATGATAATGATAATGATAATGATAATGATAATGATAATGATAATGATAATGATAATGATAATGATAATGATAATGATAATGATAATGATAATGATAATGATAATGATAATGATAATGATAATGATAATGATAATGATAATGATAATGATAATGATAATGATAATGATAATGATAATGATAATGATAATGATAATGATAATGATAATGATAATGATAATGATAATGATAATGATAATGATAATGATAATGATAATGATAATGATAATGATAATGATAATGATAATGATAATGATAATGATAATGATAATGATAATGATAATGATAATGATAATGATAATGATAATGATAATGATAAGTAGTACCCGTGGCATGATGGTTAGTGCGTTGGACTGTCATGCGAGAGGTCTTGGGTTCGATCCCTGCCTTTGCCACCTAAAGTTTTTTCACGGGTACTGCCTCTTGCGAGGAATTGACAAATTCTCCAAGAGTAATTCTTGTCATGAAAAGTGCTTTCTCGAATTAGCCGTTCGGAATCGGCATATAAACTGTAGGTCCCCTCCATCCATGCAATTACTCGCACATAGGAATGGTTGAGAGTTGTAAGTCACTAGGCCCTGGTTCTTCATGGACTGTTGCGCCACCTAATTTATTTAATTTAATGATAATGATAATGATAATGATAATGATAATGATAATGATAATGATAATGATAATGATAATGATAATGATAATGATAATGATAATGATAATGATAATGATAATGATAATGATAATGATAATGATAATGATAATGATAATGATAATGATAATGATAATGATAATGATAATGATAATGATAATGATAATGATAATGATAATGATAATGATAATGATAATGATAATGATAATGATAATGATAATGATAATGATAATGATAATGATAATGATAATGATAATAATGATAATGATAATGATAATGATAATGATAATGATAATGATAATGATAATGATAATGATAATGATAATGATAATGATAATGATAATGATAATGATAATGATAATGATAATGATATTGATAATGATAATGATAATGATAATGATAATGATAATGATAATGATAATGATAATGATAATGATAATGATAATGATAATGATAATGATAATGATAATGATAATGATAATGATAATGATAATGATAATGATAATGATAATGATAATGATAATGATAATGATAATGATAATGATAATGATAATGATAATGATAATGATAATGATAATGATAATGATAATGATAATGATAATGATAATGATAATGATAATGATAATGATAATGATAATGATAATGATAATGATAATGATAATGATAATGATAATGATAATGATAATGATAATGATAATGATAATGATAATGATAATGATAATGATAATGATAATGATAATGATAATGATAATGATAATGATAATGATAATGATAATGATAATGATAATGATAATGATAATGATAATGATAATGATAATGATAATGATAATGATAATGATAATGATAATGATAATGATAATGATAATGATAATGATAATGATAATGATAATGATAATGATAATGATAATGATAATGATAATGATAATGTAATGATAATGATAATGATAATGATAATGATAATGATAATGATAATGATAATGATAATGATAATGATAATGATAATGATAATGATAATGATAATGATAATGATAATGATAATGATAATGATAATGATAATGATAATGATAATGATAATGATAATGATAATGATAATGATAATGATAATGATAATGATAATGATAATGATAATGATAATGATAATGATAATGATAATGATAATGATAATGATAATGATAATGATAATGATATAATGATAATGATAATGATAATGATAATGATAATGATAATGATAATGATAATGATAATGATAATGATAATGATAATGATAATGATAATGATAATGATAATGATAATGATAATGATAATGATAATGATAATGATAATGATAATGATAATGATAATGATAATGATAATGATAATGATAATGATAATGATAATGATAATGATAATGATAATGATAATGATAATGATAATGATAATGATAATGATAATGATAATGATAATGATAATGATAATGATAATGATAATGATAATGATAATGATAATGATAATGATAATGATAATGATAATGATAATGATAATGATAATGATAATGATAATGATAATGATAATGATAATGATAATGATAATGATAATGATAATGATAATGATAATGATAATGATAATGATAATGATAATGATATGATAATGATAATGATAATGATAATGATAATGATAATGATAATGATAATGATAATGATAATGATAATGATAATGATAATGATAATGATAATGATAATGATAATGATAATGATAATGATAATGATAATGATAATGATAATGATAATGATAATGATAATGATAATGATAATGATAATGATAATGACAATGATAATGATAATGATAATGATAATGATAATGATAATGATAATGATAATGATAATGATAATGATAATGATAATGATAATGATAATGATAATGATAATGATAATGATAATGATAATGATAATGATAATGATAATGATAATGATAATGATAATGATAATGATAATGATAATGATAATGATAATGATAATGATAATGATAATGATAATGATAATGATAATGATAATGATAATGATAATGATAATGATAATGATAATGATAATGATAATGATAATGATATGATAATGATAATGATAATGATAATGATAATGATAATGATAATGATAATGATAATGATAATGATAATGATAATGATAATGATAATGATAATGATAATGATAATGATAATGATAATGATAATGATAATGATAATGATAATGATAATGATAATGATAATGATAATGATAATGATAATGATAATGATAATGATAATGATAATGATAATGATAATGATAATGATAATGATAATGATAATGATAATGATAATGATAATGATAATGATAATGATAATGATAATGATAATGATAATGATAATGATAATGATAATGATAATGATAATGATAATGATAATGATAATGATAATGATAATGATAATGATAATGATAATGATAATGATAATGATAATGATAATGATAATGATAATGATAATGATAATGATAATGATAATGATAATGATAATGATAATGATAATGATAATGATAATGATAATGATAATGATAATGATAATGATAATGATAATGATAATGATAATGATAATGATAATGATAATGATAATGATAATGATAATGATAATGATAATGATAATGATAATGATAATGATAATGATAATGATAATGATAATGATAATGATAATGATAATGATAATGATAATGATAATGATAATGATAATGATAATGATAATGATAATGATAATGATAATGATAATGATAATGATAATGATAATGATAATGATAATGATAATGATAATGATAATGATAATGATAATGATAATGATAATGATAATGATAATGATAATGATAATGATAATGATAATGATAATGATAATGATAATGATAATGATAATGATAATGATAATGATAATGATAATGATAATGATAATGATAATGATAATGATAATGATAATGATAATGATAATGATAATGATAATGATAATGATAATGATAATGATAATGATAATGATAATGATAATGATAATGATAATGATAATGATAATGATAATGATAATGATAATGATAATGATAATGATAATGATAATGATAATGATAATGATAATGATAATGATAATGATAATGATAATGATAATGATAATGATAATGATAATGATAATGATAATGATAATGATAATGATAATGATAATGATAATGATAATGATAATGATAATGATAATGATAATGATAATGATAATGATAATGATAATGATAATGATAATGATAATGATAATGATAATGATAATGATAATGATAATGATAATGATAATGATAATGATAATGATAATGATAATGATAATGATAATGATAATGATAATGATAATGATAATGATAATGATAATGATAATGATAATGATAATGATAATGATAATGATAATGATAATGATAATGATAATGATAATGATAATGATAATGATAATGATAATGATAATGATAATGATAATGATAATGATAATGATAATGATAATGATAATGATAATGATAATGATAATGATAATGATAATGATAATGATAATGATAATGATAATGATAATGATAATGATAATGATAATGATAATGATAATGATAATGATAATGATAATGATAATGATAATGATAATGATAATGATAATGATAATGATAATGATAATGATAATGATAATGATAATGATAATGATAATGATAATGATAATGATAATGATAATGATAATGATAATGATAATGATAATGATAATGATAATGATAATGATAATGATAATGATAATGATAATGATAATGATAATGATAATGATAATGATAATGATAATGATAATGATAATGATAATGATAATGATAATGATAATGATAATGATAATGATAATGATAATGATAATGATAATGATAATGATAATGATAATGATAATGATAATGATAATGATAATGATAATGATAATGATAATGATAATGATAATGATAATGATAATGATAATGATAATGATAATGATAATGATAATGATAATGATAATGATAATGATAATGATAATGATAATGATAATGATAATGATAATGATAATGATAATGATAATGATAATGATAATGATAATGATAATGATAATGATAATGATAATGATAATGATAATGATAATGATAATGATAATGATAATGATAATGATAATGATAATGATAATGATAATGATAATGATAATGATAATGATAATGATAATGATAATGATAATGATAATGATAATGATAATGATAATGATAATGATAATGATAATGATAATGATAATGATAATGATAATGATAATGATAATGATAATGATAATGATAATGATAATGATAATGATAATGATAATGATAATGATAATGATAATGATAATGATAATGATAATGATAATGATAATGATAATGATAATGATAATGATAATGATAATGATAATGATAATGATAATGATAATGATAATGATAATGATAATGATAATGATAATGATAATGATAATGATAATGATAATGATAATGATAATGATAATGATAATGATAATGATAATGATAATGATAATGATAATGATAATGATAATGATAATGATAATGATAATGATAATGATAATGATAATGATAATGATAATGATAATGATAATGATAATGATAATGATAATGATAATGATAATGATAATGATAATGATAATGATAATGATAATGATAATGATAATGATAATGATAATGATAATGATAATGATAATGATAATGATAATGATAATGATAATGATAATGATAATGATAATGATAATGATAATGATAATGATAATGATAATGATAATGATAATGATAATGATAATGATAATGATAATGATAATGATAATGATAATGATAATGATAATGATAATGATAATGATAATGATAATGATAATGATAATGATAATGATAATGATAATGATAATGATAAGATAATGATAATGATAATGATAATGATAATGATAATGATAATGATAATGATAATGATAATGATAATGATAATGATAATGATAATGATAATGATAATGATAATGATAATGATAATGATAATGATAATGATAATGATAATGATAATGATAATGATAATGATAATGATAATGATAATGATAATGATAATGATAATGATAATGATAATGATAATGATAATGATAATGATAATGATAATGATAATGATAATGATAATGATAATGATAATGATAATGATAATGATAATGATAATGATAATGATAATGATAATGATAATGATAATGATAATGATAATGATAATGATAATGATAATGATAATGATAATGATAATGATAATGATAATGATAATGATAATGATAATGATAATGATAATGATAATGATAATGATAATGATAATGATAATGATAATGATAATGATAATGATAATGATAATGATAATGATAATGATAATGATAATGATAATGATAATGATAATGATAATGATAATGATAATGATAATGATAATGATAATGATAATGATAATGATAATGATAATGATAATGATAATGATAATGATAATGATAATGATAATGATAATGATAATGATAATGATAATGATAATGATAATGATAATGATAATGATAATGATAATGATAATGATAATGATAATGATAATGATAATGATAATGATAATGATAATGATAATGATAATGATAATGATAATGATAATGATAATGATAATGATAATGATAATGATAATGATAATGATAATGATAATGATAATGATAATGATAATGATAATGATAATGATAATGATAATGATAATGATAATGATAATGATAATGATAATGATAATGATAATGATAATGATAATGATAATGATAATGATAATGATAATGATAATGATAATGATAATGATAATGATAATGATAATGATAATGATAATGATAATGATAATGATAATGATAATGATAATGATAATGATAATGATAATGATAATGATAATGATAATGATAATGATAATGATAATGATAATGATAATGATAATGATAATGATAATGATAATGATAATGATAATGATAATGATAATGATAATGATAATGATAATGATAATGATAATGATAATGATAATGATAATGATAATGATAATGATAATGATAATGATAATGATAATGATAATGATAATGATAATGATAATGATAATGATAATGATAATGATAATGATAATGATAATGATAATGATAATGATAATGATAATGATAATGATAATGATAATGATAATGATAATGATAATGATAATGATAATGATAATGATAATGATAATGATAATGATAATGATAATGATAATGATAATGATAATGATAATGATAATGATAATGATAATGATAATGATAATGATAATGATAATGATAATGATAATGATAATGATAATGATAATGATAATGATAATGATAATGATAATGATAATGATAATGATAATGATAATGATAATGATAATGATAATGATAATGATAATGATAATGATAATGATAATGATAATGATAATGATAATGATAATGATAATGATAATGATAATGATAATGATAATGATAATGATAATGATAATGATAATGATAATGATAATGATAATGATAATGATAATGATAATGATAATGATAATGATAATGATAATGATAATGATAATGATAATGATAATGATAATGATAATGATAATGATAATGATAATGATAATGATAATGATAATGATAATGATAATGATAATGATAATGATAATGATAATGATAATGATAATGATAATGATAATGATAATGATAATGATAATGATAATGATAATGATAATGATAATGATAATGATAATGATAATGATAATGATAATGATAATGATAATGATAATGATAATGATAATGATAATGATAATGATAATGATAATGATAATGATAATGATAATGATAATGATAATGATAATGATAATGATAATGATAATGATAATGATAATGATGATGTGATAATGATAATGATAATGATAATGATAATGATAATGATAATGATAATGATAATGATAATGATAATGATAATGATAATGATAATGATAATGATAATGATAATGATAATGATAATGATAATAATGATAATGATAATGATAATGATAATGATAATGATAATGATAATGATAATGATAATGATAATGATAATGATAATGATAATGATAATGATAATGATAATGATAATGATAATGATAATGATAATGATAATGATAATGATAATGATAATGATAATGATAATGATAATGATAATGATAATGATAATGATAATGATAATGATAATGATAATGATAATGATAATGATAATGATAATGATAATGATAATGATAATGATAATGATAATGATAATGATAATGATAATGATAATGATAATGATAATGATAATGATAATGATAATGATAATGATAATGATAATGATAATGATAATGATAATGATAATGATAATGATAATGATAATGATAATGATAATGATAATGATAATGATAATGATAATGATAATGATAATGATAATGATAATGATAATGATAATGATAATGATAATGATAATGATAATGATAATGATAATGATAATGATAATGATAATGATAATGATAATGATAATGATAATGATAATGATAATGATAATGATAATGATAATGATAATGATAATGATAATGATAATGATAATGATAATGATAATGATAATGATAATGATAATGATAATGATAATGATAATGATAATGATAATGATAATGATAATGATAATGATAATGATAATGATAATGATAATGATAATGATAATGATAATGATAATGATAATGATAATGATAATGATAATGATAATGATAATGATAATGATAATGATAATGATAATGATAATGATAATGATAATGATAATGATAATGATAATGATAATGATAATGATAATGATAATGATAATGATAATGATAATGATAATGATAATGATAATGATAATGATAATGATAATGATAATGATAATGATAATGATAATGATAATGATAATGATAATGATAATGATAATGATAATGATAATGATAATGATAATGATAATGATAATGATAATGATAATGATAATGATAATGATAATGATAATGATAATGATAATGATAATGATAATGATAATGATAATGATAATGATAATGATAATGATAATGATAATGATAATGATAATGATAATGATAATGATAATGATAATGATAATGATAATGATAATGATAATGATAATGATAATGATAATGATAATGATAATGATAATGATAATGATAATGATAATGATAATGATAATGATAATGATAATGATAATGATAATGATAATGATAATGATAATGATAATGATAATGATAATGATAATGATAATGATAATGATAATGATAATGATAATGATAATGATAATGATAATGATAATGATAATGATAATGATAATGATAATGATAATGATAATGATAATGATAATGATAATGATAATGATAATGATAATGATAATGATAATGATAATGATAATGATAATGATAATGATAATGATAATGATAATGATAATGATAATGATAATGATAATGATAATGATAATGATAATGATAATGATAATGATAATGATAATGATAATGATAATGATAATGATAATGATAATGATAATGATAATGATAATGATAATGATAATGATAATGATAATGATAATGATAATGATAATGATAATGATAATGATAATGATAATGATAATGATAATGATAATGATAATGATAATGATAATGATAATGATAATGATAATGATAATGATAATGATAATGATAATGATAATGATAATGATAATGATAATGATAATGATAATGATAATGATAATGATAATGATAATGATAATGATAATGATAATGATAATGATAATGATAATGATAATGATAATGATAATGATAATGATAATGATAATGATAATGATAATGATAATGATAATGATAATGATAATGATAATGATAATGATAATGATAATGATAATGATAATGATAATGATAATGATAATGATAATGATAATGATAATGATAATGATAATGATAATGATAATGATAATGATAATGATAATGATAATGATAATGATAATGATAATGATAATGATAATGATAATGATAATGATAATGATAATGATAATGATAATGATAATGATAATGATAATGATAATGATAATGATAATGATAATGATAATGATAATGATAATGATAATGATAATGATAATGATAATGATAATGATAATGATAATGATAATGATAATGATAATGATAATGATAATGATAATGATAATGATAATGATAATGATAATGATAATGATAATGATAATGATAATGATAATGATAATGATAATGATAATGATAATGATAATGAT